>OX387432.1:37008800-37369778 GCA_947563755.1 Lochmaea crataegi | reverse complement strand
CGACCTCAAATTAACAATTCAATATCAAACTTCAATAGTTTATCTAATCGAATTAATTAATTAATTAATAAATATTCAAATTAACATTTTGACATAAATCATAAACTGCGAATTTTGCGAAACTTTAAAGGTTTCTGCGAATTCCCAAGGCCGATATTTACGTTTCTGGTTAGTATCTACTAATAAGATAATATTCCAATAAATTATTTACATATTTTATTAATTGCTTATTAAAAATAATTTTTCGATACGCCAATAAAAGTATTAAAAAATGAACACCTTGAATTAAAACAACCTTAAGGAAACTTTTGAATGAAATGGACAAAAAATTATAGTAAAAATATGAGTTAAGGACCTAAAGTTTAAGCTAAGTGTACATCAGAGTAGGGATGCGCGATACTATCCGATATTCCAGTGTATCGATACTTTTACTTCCGATACTCGATATTTTGTATCGATACTATGCTTTTCGATACATTCCAAGTATCGATAAATTTGTAGTGTATCGATACCTTGCGATACGGGATTTTTAGTGGTAGCGGCAAGTGGCGTTATCTATAGTGATGAGCGATATCGTGATTTTTTAATTACGATATCGCTCATCATGCGATTCGCTTTAAAACGAAAAATGCAGTTTTTGCGTTTTTCGAGCTAATTTTGAGGTTATGTGGAAAAGTCACTGATGAAAAAGTTGTAGATTTTTCCAAGATCTACAACTTTTATACTCAACTTTTTATTCTAGTAACTCAATTTTGGCCGGAAATCGCATTTTTCCACCCCCCTCCCCCCAAATAAAAGTGTTTTACCGAAAAAAACGCCATAACTCGAAAAATTTCGAATATTTCAATTTGAAATTTTTTTCATGGTTTGTGACTATCAAAGCTACCTTCTACAAAATTTTCATCAAAATCGAACATTTTTTAACGAAACCAAAAATAAAAAACAAAAAATGCAGTTTTTTGCGTTTTTCGAGCTAATTTTGAAGTTATGTGAAAAAGTCACCAATTAAAAAGTTGTAGATTTTCTCAAAATCTACAACTTTTATAATCAACTTTTTATTCAAGGAACTCAACTTTGGACGGAAATCGCAATAATGTATTTTTCCACCCCCCCCCCCCCAAAAAGTGTTTTACCGAAAAAACGCCATAACTCGAAAAATTTCCAATATTTCAATTTGAAATTTTTTTTCATGGTTTGTGACTATCAAAGCTACCTTCTACTAAATTTTCATCAAAATCGAACATTTTTTAACGAAACCAAAAATAAAAAACAAAAAATGCAGTTTTTTGCGTTTTTCGAGCTAATTTTGAAGTTATGTGGAAAAGTCACTGATGTAAAAGTTGTAGATTTTTCCAAGATCTACAACTTTTATAATCAATTTTTTATTCTAGGAATTTAATTTTGGCCGGAAATCGCAATAATGTATTTTTCCACCCCCCAAAAAAAGTGTTTTTTACCGTAAAAACGTTATAACTCGAAAAATTTCCAATATTTCAATTTGAAATTTTTTTTCATCGTTTGTGACTATCAAAGCTACCTTCTACTAAATTTTCATCAAAATCGAACATTTTTTAACGAAACCAAAAATAAAAAACAAAAAATGCAGTTTTTTGCGTTTTTCGAGCTAATTTTGAAGTTGTGTGAAAAAGTCACCAATTAAAAAGTTGTAGATTTTCTCAAGATCTACAACTTTTATAATCAACTTTTTATTCTAGGAACTCAACTTTGGACGGAAATCGCAATAATGTATTTTTCAACCCCCCAAAAAAAGTGTTAAACCGAAAAAACGCCATAACCCGAAAAATTTCCAATATTTCAATTTGAAATTTTTTTCATGGTTTGTGACTATCAAAGCTACCTTCTACTAAATTTTCATCAAAATCGAACATTTTTTAACGAAACTAAAAATAAAAAACAAAAAATGCAGATTTTTGCGTTTTTCGAGCTAATTTTGAAGTTATGTGAAAAAGTCGCCAATTAAAAAGTTGTAGATTTTCTCAAGATCTGCAACTTTTATGATCAACTTTTTATTCTAGGAACTCAACTTTGGACGGAAATCGCAATAATGTATTTTTCCACCCCCCAAAAAAAGTGTTTTACCGAAAAAACGCCATAACTCGAAAAATTTCCAATATTTCAATTTGAAATCCTTTACCATGGTTTGTGACTATCAAAGCTACCTTCTACTAAATTTTCATCAAAATCGAACATTTTTTAACGAAACCAAAAATAAAAAACAAAAAATGCAGTTTTTTGCGTTTTTCGAGCTAATTTTGAAGTTATGTGAAAAAGTTACCAATTAAAAAGTTGTAGATTTTCTCAAGATCTACAACTTTCATCATCAACTTTTTTTTCTAGAACCTCAACTTTGGCCGGAAATCGCAATAATGTCTTTTTCCACCCCCAAAAAGGTGTTTTTTACCGAAAAAACGTCTAAATTTGGAAGATCTCGGATCGTTAACGTATCGATACTTGTACGAACTGTAGTTTGGACGTTCTGCAAGCAACTGTTCGCGAACGTCTTGCCCTACGCGGTATGGCGTAGAATATCAGTGAGACGCACCTTTAGGTCAATGAGCTCTGAGCTCATCTCTATTGTCTAACGTGTCGTCATGTGCAATATGAACGATCTTTTGTCCTCTATACGTATCTATGTACGAAAATAAATGAAGCGAAATAAAATATTGTTTTTTGGTCAATTAAATAAATGTAAATAATGTTTAAAACAATTTCCGCCATATCAGCTTTTCAGATGAACCTAAAAAACAATTTAATGCAAATATTGGTCATGAAACAACAACATTGCTAATTATAATGTTCCCCGAGACGTATAAGGTTTTTTTTGTTGTAAATTGTTATTCACCTACCAAAGCTTTTAAAATTAATTTTAATTACATATATCGCGGACTAATTAGCATTTATTGATACATATTAATTAGTTTAAGTACAAAATCCAAGTTTCGGTTGAAAAAATAACCAGAAATCTTGCTTATTTGTGTAAACAAAGATTTCCTTACAAGTTGTTAATAAATAAATAAATAAATCTAGAATATTCTCAACTTTTAAACTGTCTTCTTAATTAATATCGAAATTAATTGTTCAAATTTTATTTAAATCAAGTAGCAGATATGTCCTGCTCCCATTGTTTACAGGGCGAAATGTGTATTTTAACTGAAATTCCACCATTTCTCACATATTTTTGTACACTCTACCACCTAATTAACTGATTCAATGAAACTAGAAAAAAATATCATTGGTTTTTGAAAAATTAGTTCACCTCACCCTGTATATGTTTTTCGAAAATCCAGTTGAGGACTATGGGACCCCACGTTGGGCGCCAATTTTTAACTGCCACTTAAGAACAGCATGCCCGACATGAGACTGCTCATCAACGGTGGTTCGACTCCATGCTCATGTCATACTAGGTATATCAAGGGGCTATTTTCAGGCTATAAGAAACTTTGGGACCCCACGTTGGGCGCCCATTTGTAAATTAATATGTATTTTACTCCTGACGATGTAAATGTTATTTTTGGAACCGGTCGAGTATTATATGTATATATGAGTGAGTCATGAGAAACTTTACATACTACCTACTACCTCGTATTGAGGGAAAAAAAGAGTCCTGCTCCCATTGTTCACAAGGCGAAATGTGTATTTTAACTGAAATTTGTTTTGGGCATAACTCTTGAACTGTGAGTTCCACAATTTCTTACATATTTTTGCACACTCTACCACCTTATCAACTGTTTCAATGAAACTAGAAAAAATTAATCATCGGTCATTGAAAAATTAGTTCACCTCATCCTGTATATGTTTTTCGAAAATCCAGTTGAGGACTTTGGGACCCCACGTTGGGCGCCAATTTGTAACTTAATATGTATTTTACTCCTGACGATGCAAATGTTAATTTTGAACCGGTCGAGTAATATATGTATATATGAGTGAGTCGTGAGAAACTGTACTACTACCTCGTATTGAGGCTCCTATGGGAAAAAAGAGTCCTGCTACCATTGTTGACAGGGCGAAATGTGTTTTTGTTAGTCGCCAATTTTTAACTGCCACTTAAGAACAGCATGTCCGACATGAGACTGCTTGCTCATCGTCTCCATGTCATTCTAGGTATGTCAAGGGATTATCTGCAGACTACTTATAAGAAACTTTTGGACCCCACGTTGGGCGCCAATTTGTAACTTAATATGTATTTTACTACTGACGATGCAAATGTTAATTTTGAACCGGTCGAGTGATATATGTATATATGAGTGAGTCGTGAGAAATTGTACTACTACCTCGTATTGAGGCTCCAATGGAAAAAAAGAGTCCTGCTCCCATTGTTGACAGGGCAAAATATGTTTTTGTTAGACGCCAATTTTTAACTGCCACTTAAGAACAGCATGCCCGACATGAGACTGCTTGCTCATCGTCTCCATGTCATTCTAGGTATGTCAAGGGATTATCTGCAGACTACTTATAAGAAACTTTTGGACCCCACGTTGGGCGCCAATTTGTAACTTAATATGTTTTTTACTCCTGACGATGTAAATGTTATTTTTGGAACCGGTAGAGTAATATATGTTATATTTTAGTTGTTGAATTTGTTATTTATTGATTTTATTCAATGAATGAGTTAACTGAGTGGTAGCATTTTTCTAAAATATGTGACAAATCGAAAAAATTTCCGTCTTTCTTCCTGTATATATGTTAATCTCATCTACTGAACAATTACTTTTTAATGCTAGTTAAATAATTTTTAATATCCATTAGATATTTATTTGTGGTATTTTCACAGTTAACATAAAAATCTCGAGTTATATAACGTATATTTTACAATAATTTTAAATAAGAATTTCATAAATCGAAACGCAATCGTAAACAAATTTTTATTGGTATGGATAATAATATTATAATTGTGTATTGTTGAAATTTTCTTGCAATAAAATAATTACAAAATATTCTGAAATATCTCTTGGTGAAAAATACAGCGAATCTCACTCCATCAGTGATAATACAGGAACATTTTTATTGAATCCCCCGTACTCTAACACCACCTTATTTACGACTTCTTAACACACACACTAGAATAATTATTAACTAATTTTCTTATATACGTGCGCGAAGCTTCTCGAATATTCGAGGATTATCGATCCAATTTCCAGCAAATTTCGAGAGTCCACAGATTTATTTGAAAACACAGAGTATACCACCAATCTTGAATCAGCTTCCAGAATTATTGGGAAAATAAAAAAGGTTTCTCATTTCAAATGCCATGGTGAAATCATACAAAATGTCAGAAAATGCCTTAAAACTAACTCGACCTAATCCACCCGGATAAACACCAAAAATAGGGCGGAAAGAATTGTTTAGCAGCCCAAGGGCGGAAAATTCTTAACGTCAAGAATTTTGACGTTTTTCCTATTTTTTGGTTAATTTCGAAGGCGAAAAATTTATTATATTACGTAGTGGGAAGTAAAAAACAAAAACTTCAAGAAGCAATAGTTTTTTTTTCTTAGTGTATGCAACGCTCATAATCATGTTTGATGAGAAAATATTATTTCATAATATTGTTATCACTCGTTGAACTAGTAACTTTAACCTTACTTCGATGTGAATTCACTTTTTTTGCTATCAGGTTGATGACCCGTTTCTAATACCCCATTACATTGAGATAAATAAGAATTCCAACCAAAACTATTGTTCATAATATAATAAAAAAACAGAAGGTGAAATAAATTTTTAACTGCAGTTATTTTCATTTTACTGGATTTTTGGGAGATTAAGAACGAAAGAGAATGAGAGGAGTATTTCATAAAAACACTAACAAGATCAGAGGAGATAAATGAAGAAAATGAAGAAATTGAATGAGGGACAGTATGAAAGATTGGCAAACTTGGAAATAGAAAAAGTACTGGAAACTGAGAACATAGGAAGAATAATATAAGCATCCAGAATGGACATATCAAAAGGATGAAAGAAAGTAGTAATGTAAAGAGAATAACAGAATAACACCAGTTACAAACAGACCAAAAGCTAGATGGATGGACCAAATAGAGAGAGACCTAGAAAAAATGGAAGGAATGGAGGGAAATCGTTGAAATGGCAAAGAAACATGACAAACTTTGAATGCAAGCAGTGAATCAATGTGGATTGACTCTCCACTCCACTCCTCTCCATATATATGAGAACGAAAGAAAATGTGGAAACTTTAATAAGAAAGACTCAAGAGCAAACTCAGTGAGAGCAGACCATCAAAAGAATACCATGGAAAATATTACCAACTCCGGAAAAACACCAAGTTTGAGTATCTATTGTTGGTTTAGATATTTCTTATAAAACCCCATTGTTATTATAATGACCTCATTACATCTACTTCCTGCATGCCAATCCTTAGGTCCTTCGTGTAATCTGCTTATGGGCGCTTGCCTTCTTATCAATCTAGCTTCGCCTTGTAAATATGACCAGAAATATAAGAAGGTCATAAATCACCAAACACTTGAGTTATCACCAGGCGGTCGATTCTATGCAGAGTTGTACCTGCTCTAGCCATTAAATTTTGTTTTATGATGATGATATTGGGTTAAGATAATTATCCTTGGGGTTCCCTTCATGGCTCTGTGGCTGCCAGGCACTTTTATATAGGGGTAGTACCTATTATGGGGTAGTTCAAGTTTAAGCAAGTACTTGTTCCGACATATAAGAGCGGCCACCATGGATACAGCTACAGTGGAAACAGAAACAGTGGATGAAGAAAAAGTAAAGGAAGAACCATTAGATAACAACGAGCAGCAAAAAGAAAAAACCCCTGAAAGACAAGTTACCCCCCCCCCAAGACAGCAAACCGCTGAGAGTCAGGCTACCCCTGCAAACTTGATGCCTGTTCCAACTGCTTCAAAAGTTATTGTTAAAAAAAAGAGTTCAAGAAGTGGAATAGCTGCCGTTATATCTGGCACTCCATACAAAGAGGAATTAGAGGCCAGCATAGAAAAAAGAAATTTGTCTACAAATTCGGGCGTCAAAAGAAAGATTTATGATTCAAAACCAAGTCAGCAGAAAAAAATTAAACCTACCCAAAAGAAAAAGAAACAGTCTTGTTGCTAGAGAAAAAGCAAACAAACGCAAGTTGGTATCCTGGAGTTCTTCTTCAGATTCGGCCTCTGAACCGGAGTACCAATCAAGATTGTCAAAACTAGTCAATAATTGTCAAAAATGGTCAATAATTGTCAAGAATGGTCAATATTTGTCAAAAATGGTCAATAATTGTCAAAAATTTTGAAAAATGTTTAAAATTTTTGAAAAATTGTCAAAAATGGTCAATAATTGTCAAAGACGGTCAATAATTGTCAAAACCAATCAAAATTCGTCAAAAATTGTCAAAAATGGTCCAAAAAGATCAATAATTGTTAAAATTTTGAAAAATGTCAAAAATTGTCAAAATTTTGGAAAAATGGTCAATAATTGCCAAATATGTTGAAAAATTTGAAAAATTTTCAAAAATGGTCAATAATTGCCAAATATGTTGGGAAATTTGAAAAATTTTCAAAAATGGTCAATAATTGTCAAAATTCGGCAAAAACTGTCAAAATTTTGAAAAAATGGTCAATAATTTTAAACATGGTCAAAAATTGTCAAGAATTTGGAAAAATCGTCAATAATTGTCAAGAATTTGGAAAAATCGTCAATAACTGTCAAATTTTTCGAAAAATTGTCAAAAATGGTCAATAATTGTCAAAAATTTTTGAAAAATTGTCAAAAATAGTCAATAATTGTCAAAGACGGTCAATAATTGTCAAAACCAATCAAAATTCGTCAAAAATTGTCAAAAATGGTCCAAAAGGATCAATAATTGTTAAAATTTTGAAAAATGTCAAAAATTGTTAAAATTTTGGAAAAATGCTCAATAATTGCCAAATATGTTGAAAAATTTGAAAATTTCTCAAAAATGGTCAATAATTGCCAAATATGTTGGGAAATTTGAAAAATTTTCAAAAATGGTCAATAATTGTCAAAGAAGGTCAATAATTGTCAAAATTCGGCAAAAAATGTCAAAATTTTGAAAAAATGGTCAAAACATTTTAAACATGGTCAAAAATTGTCAAGAATTTGGAAAAATCGTCAATAATTGTCAAATTTTTCGAAAAATTGTCAAAAATGGTCAAAATTTCGAAAAAATGGTCAATAATTATAAAAAAAATGACAAAAATGGTCAATAATTATTAAAAATTGTCAAAATTTTTGAAAAATTGTCAAAAATGGTCAATAATTGTCAGAACCTGTCAAAAATTGTCAATAATTGTTAAAATATGGAAAAATGGTTAGACCATTGGTCAAAATTTTTGAAAAATTGTCAAAAATAATCAATAATTGTCAAAACTGTCAAAATTGGTCAATAATTGTCAAAAATGGGTCAATAATTATTAAAATTTGAAAAAAATTGTCAAAATTTTGAAAAAATGGTCAATAATTGCCAAATATGTTAAAATTTTTGAAAAATTGTCAAAGACGGTCAATAATTGTCAAAATTCGTCAAAAATGGTCAAAAATGGTCAAAAATTGTCAAATTTTTTAAAAAATTCACGAAAATTGGTCATTCTATTGTGCATAAGAAGCAAGCTTCTGTGGGCGGTCCGACGACCGCTCACCTTTTTTTTATGTTTATAAGAGACGAATCTTTTTGTTAGATATACTTTTTGCATTTCCATAAATAAATATTTCTCAAAAAAAACCAAATAATTTTACTTATTTTCAAGTTTTACATATTAAATTGATATCATATGCCCCTAATATGGAGTAGTGCACTTTTTTAATAAATAAATATAGTATATAGTAATATATATAGTATATATATATAGTATATCCAACGAAACATGAAATATGGAAATAATGCTTAAAACTACCTCCGTTTTTTTATTATGGTGTTTTGAAAAAAACTACCCCATATTAGGAGACTTTCCTCTAGTCACTAGTTGTCCACCCTGTTTAATAGGGAAAGTCATTGCAAACTTATATTTTATAATATCAAAAAATTTCTATACAGGCTATATGGTTTCAAAGTCAGTATAAAAATATACATAAAAAATCCAAAGTGATGATCTATTGTAATTTTTTTTTGGTTTTGAATTTGTGCAAATTAATTATTTTGCGAATTCGATAAGTTCAAGGTGGGAATAATTAAAATTCACCACAAGGATTTATATGTTATGAAAATTTACCAACTATTCTTTTTTAATAATAATAAAAAATGGAATATACAAATTTATATCGTTATTCTTGAAATTTGATTATGCCATTATAACAAGGTTTTTGATCGACTTAATTGATGTTAAAAACACCGTCTAGAAGATATCCGGATCTATAAAAAGTTGATGATTACAGATTGATAGAAACCTTTTTTTTTAATCTATAGTCGGGTGTTACACGCTCAGTTTGGCATCAGTTCAGTCCTTGATACAATACAATTTTTTTTGTGAAATACAGGCTGATAAAGGGTACAGATGAAATAACCTTTTTTGCATATCTTCCCGTGGGATGAGAATACAAATTAAAAATTTTCGGTATGTTATAGTCTCTTCAAAACTCATCAACAGTATTAATTTTGTCGAATTATAAGAAACCAGTGTCGTAGAAACAGGGGTTCGTAAACTTTATTCGTACCATATTCTTTACACACTCTGTATTTCGAGCTAAATACTTTTGCCTGCAATTCTTCACAAAATCTTGTTGATAACAATCCATTTTCAATATTTTTAACTTTTTTTTGCTGGAAGACACTTTTTCAAATAAATTTTGTGTTAATTTCATACTAAAGCCGAATTCTATTATTCTACTGCTTTCTTACAATGTTTAATGTAATTCAACAACTGTTTTTTCTGCTGTTTTTAGAACATGTTATTAAATAAATTTATTGTATAATATTTGTAATATAACCGAAAAAAATAATATAAAACGCAAAAATACCGGTGATTCTATAATCTGCCTAAAGCCATTTAATAAATTTTTGTCGTGTTGTTTGTGGAAAATCACCGGTCAATTTTAATCATCGAACAAGAATCAAAAACCTGTTACACCGGGCGAGTATAAAATAAAACTCGTTAATTTGGAGTGAACCATTTTTTCTTCTTCAATATTCAAGGTATTTCGAGAATCCCCAACCATCTTCTCGAGATATCGATTTTATTTATTATACTAAGAAAAAATCAAATTCATAAATAATTTGTTACTAATAATGGGTTCAAAGCTATCATAAAGAACGGTATTTTTCAAAATGTACAGCTAGATTTCAAGCTAGCCAACCAAGTGGACGTCTTGAGTTTTAAAGCTTTTAAACAAAAAAATTTGGGGGCCGTTAGTTGAACAAAACGTATAAAAGAAGGAAATACGCCGAAAGGAGAAAGAAGAGGAGAGGGAAATATGCAGAAAGGAGGAAGAAGAAGAGAAGGAAAGATGCAGAAAGGAAGAAGAAGAGAAGGAAAGGCGTTAGGAGGAGAAGGAAAGATGCAGAAAGGAAGAAGAAGAGAAGGAAAGGCGTTAGGAGGAGAAGGAACATTAAAGCTAGAGCTATGACAGCTTACCAATAGAGTAGACCATTTAGAAGAACAAAAAATTTCAAATCTAATTTAGAATTGTCAAAAAGTATGAAAGTCGCTCTCCTCTGATTGTATAGAAGGTTAGGTTAGGTAAGGTTAGGTTAGGTTAGGTTGGCGGTAATCCATGATTCAAAATATTTTCAATGATATCCTGTACATAAAAATCGGCTGAGTAGTTTAAATGTTATGGCGTTTTTAGGTATGAAAATTAAAAAAAAAGTATTTTTTATTATTCAGTTTGGAATAGGAATTATTTGCTACCCCAGTAAGAGGTAAAAAATGCTTATTTTGGTTATATTAGAGTTCCTATTCATAAAGGACTTAAAAAGGAAAAAAATTTCGCAATTTCAGATTCCTGTAAAAAAACCATATTTTAGGAATTTTTTTTCATTTTTCAAGCCTATTTGTATCACTAGGGAGGAAAGTGCCACTTTTCCTCCCGCAGGATGTAGTTTACTAATGTAGTAATCATTCAAATGAGGAAAAGGCACTTTACTCGTGTGAAATACATATAATTTTTCCTCCTACCCACTTATTTAACTTTTTTCTGAATTATTCTGAACTATTCAAATTTTTGATTTATTTATGATTTTATGGTGACTTTATTCGTATATCACTATAAAAAAAGTGGCACTGATAAATACAGTATTAAAAATATTTTATAGTTCTTTAAACAGGAGGCAATTAAATCATCGAATTTTTTGCGAATGTTATCCATAGTTAAATATCAATAAAACCTGTTAATAATCTGAATAACCTACCAGTATTTAAATAAAAGTATAATTATCAAAAATTCTATAGTTTTTTTTCAACAAAAAGATTTATTATATTTTCCTTAATTAGATTTAAAAAGCCTGACCCATTAACTATTATTTATAAGACTTGAAAAGCGGGACTTAATAAATAAATTCACCAAATTAATTATGAATAACCACGTATTTTTTGACATAAACTGCTTATAATAGTTCGCTTTAAAAAAATATACAAAAATAATTAAATAATGAGTCAGACTTGCTATTTAAGACCACCAAGAGTGGATTTAAAAATAGCTTTACAAACAACTTAAGGTACAACATAGCTGAAGATAAACTAGGAACATTCAAAACGTTGTCGAATTGCTTTCGTAGAAAAATCTAGACTACAATTACAAATGTGTCTCCTCTTCTTAGAGTACCTAGTACGCCTTATTTCCACCTAGAGAATCGATCCTGGTCTGTCATCTCCTACGCATGCTTAAATGTTGTTAACCTTCTTTGGAACGAGTCCCATACATACCCAATTGGATTAATGTCCCATAATTGAAAAGACCAATAATTGGTCACTCTCAATAAGTGATTCTAACACTCCAAAACCCTTTATTTTGGACAAGCACTGTTCAAAATGGTCTAAGGAACATATAGTCTCTCTGTGTTTCCATAAAATTCGTTTCATATCTAAGGGATCTATGCTTGCAACAATAGCCTAAATAGTTTATAATAATCTAGACTACAATTAGAAATGTGTCTCCTCTTCTTAGAGTACCTAGTACGCCTTATTTCCACCTAGAGAATCGATCCTGGTCTGACATCTCCTAAGCAAGCTTAAATGTTGTTAACATTCTCTGGAACGAGTCCCATACATACCCAATTGGATTCATGTCCCATAATTAAAAAGACCAATAATTGGTCACTCTCAATAAGTGATTCTAACACTCCAAAACCCTTTATCTTGGACAAGCACTGTTCAAAATGGTCTAAGGAACATATAGTCTCTCTATGTTTCCATAAAATTCGTTTCATATCTAAAGGATCTATGCTTGCAACAATAGCCTAAATAGTTTATAATAATCTAGACTACAATTACAAATGTATTTCCACTTCTTAGAGTACCTAGTACGCCTTATTACCACCTAGAGAATCGATCCTGGTCTGACATCTCCTGAGTATGCTTAAATGTTGTTAACCACCTTTGGAACGAGTCCCATACATACTCAATTGGTTTCATGTCCCATAATTGAAAAGACCAATAATTGGTCACTCTCAATAAGTGATTTTAACACTCCAAAACCCTTTATTTTGGACAAGCACTGTTCAAAATGGTCTAAGGAACATATAGTCTCTCTGTGTTTCCATAAAATTCGTTTCATATCTAAGGGATCTATGCTTGCAACAATAGCCTAAATAGTTTATAATAATCTAGACTACAATTAGAAATGTGTCTCCTCTTCTTAGAGTACCTAGTACGCCTTATTTCCACCTAGAGAATCGATCCTGGTCTGACATCTCCTAAGCAAGCTTAAATGTTGTTAACATTCTCTGGAACGAGTCCCATACATACCCAATTGGATTCATGTCCCATAATTAAAAAGACCAATAATTGGTCACTCTCAATAAGTGATTCTAACACTCCAAAACCCTTTATCTTGGACAAGCACTGTTCAAAATGGTCTAAGGAACATATAGTCTCTCTATGTTTCCATAAAATTCGTTTCATATCTAAAGGATCTATGCTTGCAACAATAGCCTAAATAGTTTATAATAATCTAGACTACAATTACAAATGTATTTCCACTTCTTAGAGTACCTAGTACGCCTTATTACCACCTAGAGAATCGATCCTGGTCTGACATCTCCTGAGTATGCTTAAATGTTGTTAACCACCTTTGGAACGAGTCCCATACATACTCAATTGGTTTCATGTCCCATAATTGAAAAGACCAATAATTGGTCACTCTCAATAAGTGATTTTAACACTCCAAAACCCTTTATTTTGGACAAGCACTGTTCAAAATGGTCTAAGGAACATATAGTCTCTATGTGTTTCCATAAAATTCGTTTCATATCTAAGGGATCTATGCTTGAAACAATAGCCTAAATAGTTTATAATAATCTAGACTACAATTACAAATGTGTTTCCACTTCTTAGAGTACCTAGTACGCCTTATTTCCACCTAGAGAATCGATCATGGTCTGTCATCTCCTACGCATGCTTAAATGTTGTTAACCTTCTTTGGAACGAGACCCATACATACTCAATTGGTTTCATGTCCCATAATTGAAAAGACCAATAATTGGTCACTCTCAATGAGTGATTTTAACACTCCAAAACCCATTATCTTGGACAAGCACTGTTCAAAATGGTCTAAGGAACATATAGTCTCTCTATGTTTCCATAAAATTCGTTTCATATTTAAGGGATCTATGCTTGCAACAATAGCCTAAATAGTTTATAATAATCTAGACTACAATTACAAATGTGTCTCCTCTTCTTAGAGTACCTAGTACGCCTTATTTCCACCTAGAGAATCGATCATGGTATGTCATCTCCTACGCATGCTTAAATGTTGTTAACCTTCTTTGGAACGAGTCCCATACATACCCAATTGGATTCATGTCCCATAATTGAAAAGACCAATAATTGGTCACTCTCAATAAGTGATTCTAACACTCCAAAACCCTTTATCTTGAACAAGCACTGCTCAAAATGGTCTAAGGAACATACAGTCTCTCCATCTAGAGAATTGATCATGGCCTGACATGCTGGGAATGCATGGATCAGTGGCTTCTTGTGGAAAAAAATACTATTGCCTCCTTATGGATATAACTTCTATTAACCTTTTTTGGAAGAAGTACCATATATGCTCAATAGAATTAAGTCCGATTATTGAAGAGAAAGAAGAAGGGACATTGAGGCCAGATAAGGAAAGCGACGGGATTACTCACCGCTCACCCTAAGGAAGCACATGCATACAATTGGCATATATAGGGAGGAACTTATCTGTCGGTTGTGCATGAAAGAGGAGGAAACAACCTCTCACATTATCTTTGAATGTGAAGCACTGTCTCATTGGAGATATAGACTACTAGGACTAGAGTATCCAAGGGAGGATTTCTTCAAGAAGGACCTAGTGAAAATACTGTTGAGTCTGATAAGGACTACTGGATTCTTCACATATACCAAGAGCACAAAAAGCCCAAAGGCTGAGGTGATGAGATACAGTTTGAGCAAATGGTTCTAAGGTTTGTTGAATGATACCGCTCCAAGCCATGAATGTGCCTCCTCATATATATGGACCTCCAGAACTCCATTCAAGCTAAACCTTTTTTGGTTTTTTGCAGATAATTTTGAACAACTCGCTGAAGAAGATGTCAAAAATTGTAAGTGAAGACAGAAACAATTAGAAATAGTTGTGAAGATAAATAAATATTTGAAAACAAAGAAAAATGTTGCTTTTCTGCTTTGGGACAATGATAAATATAGTCGAATATGGAATGAATTCATTATTTTCTAAACCAAAAATTGAAACATTTTTTATTTCCAAGGTTCTTAATTCTACAACAAAATCTCATTTTATAGTGTGATCCAAACTAAAATGCAGCACCCTGTATTTTTAGATTATTCTCAACGAGCTGATTTAACAAATTTGATATGTAATCAATATAGATCACCCTGTATAATGAAATTTTGTGGTACAACGCAGAACCTTGAATATAAAAATCGACATATTTAATTTTTTTTCAAAATTCTTGGCTCCGGATAAATATTTGAAAAATATACAGATAAATTCAAATAAAAACGGAGCATAGGGATTTAGTGTATTCGCCGATCTAAATAGTCCACCAACAAAACATTTCTATAAGTTCACTTCAATGAATATCAAGTATTGATCTGGACAGCTGGATTCAGAATAACTGTAAAAAAGACCGCCCATTCTCCTTCCAAAATTTGTTAGTTATGTGCGAGGTGTGTGCGATGTGCGAACTGCGATTTAGGGTTGCGCGATACACTAGAAAGTATCGATATTAGCTATCGATACAGTAGAATATCGAATATTAATTTATCGATACTCGAAGTATCGATACGTTAACGATCCGAGATTTTGCTAATTTTGACGTTTTTTCGGTAAAAATCACCTTTTTGGGGGGTGGAAAAAGACATTAATGCGATTTCCGGCCAAAGTTGAGTAGAACTTGAGAAATCTACAACTTTTTAATTGGTGACTTTTTCACATAACTTCAAAATTAGCTCGAAAAACGCAAAAAACTGCATTTTTCGTTTCTGCAAAAATTGATCGATTTTGATGAAAATTCGGTAAAAGGTAGCTTTGATAGTCACAAACTATGGAAAAAAAATTCAAATTAAAATATTGGAAATTTTTCGAGTTATGACGTTTTTTCGGTAAAACACTTTTTTTGGGGGGGTGGAAAAAGACGTTATTGCGATTTCCGTCCAAAGTTGAGGTTCTAGAAAAAAAAGTAGAAAATTAAAGTTGTAGATCTTGGAAAAATTTACAACTTTTTTATTAATGAATTTTTCACATAACCTCAAATTTAGCTCGAAAAACGCAAAAAACTGCATTTTTCGTTCTTTATTATTAGTTTCCTTAAAAAATGTTCGATTTTGATGGAAATTTAGTAGAAGGTAGCTTTGATAGTCACAAACCATGAAAAAAAAAATCAAATTAAAATATTGGAAATTTTTCGAGTTATGACGTTTTTTCGGTAAAACACACTTTTTTGGGGGGAGGGGGTGGAAAAAGACATTATTGCGATTTCCGGTCAAACTAGAGTTCCTAGAATACAAATTTGAATATAAAAGTTGTAGATCTTGGAAAAATCTAACTTTTTAATCGGTGACTTTTTTACATAACCTCAAAATTAGCTCGAAAAAACGCAAAAAACTGCATTTTTCGTTTTTTATTTTTAGTTAGGTTAAAAAAAGCACATCATTTCACAACGTGATTAAAAAATCACGATATCGCTCATCACTATAGATAACGCCACTTGCCGCTACCACTAAAAATCCCGTATCGTAAGGTATCGATACACTACATATTTATCGATACTTGGAATGCATCGAAAAGCATAGTATCGATACAAAATATCGAGTATCGGAAGTAAAGGTATCGATACACTGGAATATCGGATAGTATCGCGCATCCCTACTGCGATTTAGTATTGAATAATTATTTGATGGGGGTAGTAAACGTCGCTACATATTGAAACAATATGATTACGTTTTATGTTGTTAAAATCGAAAATTAATTGTTAAATTCTCTTTAACAATTAATGTTTCGAGTTAAGATAATATGTTTTGATTTCTTTTGGCAATGAAGGCTTTCAAAATAAAAATTAATTCGTAAATAAAACAAAATAGGATTCTTTAAATTGAAACAAAGTTATAGGTTTGAACACTCTCACCTATCGACTGCTGTTTACTGACTTTCTGACGCTAATTAAGGACCGCCCACAGTTGAGAATACGGAGTGGTGGGAATTGTACGATATGTTATTATAGGTGTCCAAATAAACGATTGTAATAATCGTGTTTTTAATCTGTTGAAGCTGGATGTTGGTCGACTAGTTCAAAAGTAGTTCCGATACAATGCTTAAAATCCCTATGTTTCGTTTGTGTTTGAATGTATCTGTATATCAATGATTAATTTCATTTTTAATAATAATAATATCCTACGCCAATGTTTTCGTACTCGACAAAAATTAAAAAGTTGCATTGAAACAATTACAATCACGACGAAAAACCAGTTAAAGACCTACAAAAGGTTGTCTAGTAGTAAAAGTGGTTTTTATTCTTCATTTTGCATTTTTATATGTTGATATCAAAACAAGTTCTTAACCCATTAATGTTTGTCCTTTTAGGAAATGTCAGTTGAAAGAACAAAAATTATACATCCTGCGATAAAAATGCAACTCGTTATATTTAATGCACATACATTTTTGTGGAAAAAAAAATAAACATAAAACACCGGTTATACTTAGAAAAATTTCCAAGCCACTTTATTCACAGTAGTCAACAATGAAATAAAACCAATGTCAAATTACACTATTTTTTGAAAATTCATACTCATACGTCAAAATTATCGATACTGATTCCCAAAATGCCATAAAAATGTTACATTATCAAAAACGCGTCTGTATATGCATTTCGAAGCGATCGAGATGTAGTAGAAGATTTGTCTCGCTCTGGACGGACATCAACGTCTTTAATTATTATTTTTTTACTGAATATTTTCCTACTTTTGCATTTTTGTCCACACTGTACCAATTTGAATCAACAGGTAATACTCAGCAAGGAATATCCGGAAATTGTACAAAAACTGGTGCTGACGTCATCACTCCAAACATTATACTCACCCTATATTATAGACAGTAAATTAAAATTAAAAATCGATCTATTTCGGGTCATTTTTTTTAAATTACTTTTTATTTTGCTGATGATGGTATGCGTTATTTTATACAGGGGGAATCCGAAAATATATTTAAAATTTATCAATCTCGATTACAGATTTACATAAATAGATGCCTATTTTTATTTCGCATATCACGCCGAATCTAATCAAGGAAGATAAGTTATAATAATAATTCTACCATTAAATACATACAACGGATGGTAAAAGTCTTATCATCAAAATAAAAATAAATGCAACAATCGATATAAAATAAGGTTACCTTGGTACCGACAAATTTTTTGTTGACAAGTACGTGTTCGAATTCGGATCGAATTTGAAGATTATAAACAAATTATGATATATTATTATAATTCTATCACTATTACAAGGTAAATAAAATCATTAACAATTATAAATATTCCAATAAAAAGATGTAGGAGTTTTTGGTTCGTTTGATGCGTTGATCCCAAACTGAATTCGAGGATAAACCTGGGAAAAATTACTACCAGAGCAACTAGGCTGGTCTGGAAATGCAGAAGAGTTATAGGTGAAACCTGGGAAATGCGACCCCAGGTGGTTCACTTTGATCACTTATGGAACGATAGTCTGGTAGAGGAGGATAGATATTAATATATTAACTGCGATCCAAGCTCTTCCTGGTATTACAGAGGGACGTGCCAAGGATATGTTGATTACATAGTCATAACAGCCAGAGGTGTAAGCAGGTCAACTCCACCAAATCCATCTTATTAGCCTTCACTAAGGAAATAAATCTCAACTTCAAACCCGTTAAACTTGTTTGAAGCAAAACTGGATGGAGATAAGATGTTAAGTATCTACCCATCTGACCGTAGATAGTAAACTCCTGTGGACGTGGCAGGAACAAATTGAGGCCTTAGCCAAAGAATCCTGAACTGGATGTACACAGCCATAATGAGACCAATAATCACTTATGGAGCCATAGTGTGAAGTAGTAGGATTAGCCTGTAGGAGATGAGAGATGAGAGATGAGGGAGAATTCTGTGTCGTTCAAACCAAAAGCTGAAATGCATTGAGGTAAAGACTTTTCCACAAAGGAAGTCGATGGAAGCCCTTATTGGCCATCCTCTTTTGAAATTTTTAGAAAGGGCGGATGCATATGATAGAGGGGACAATTTTAGATATTTTAGTGAGTTTTGAGTCGATATTTCTAAGGATTAAGGGAGTTAGAAAAAAGCAATTTGTATCGCAAAATATTTCCATACCTACCCCTTTGTTTTAAATTTTCGACAGAAAAAATTAAAAAATGCTAAAAATTCGTGAAGAGGGGTTTTTTGGGCCGAAAAATCGACTGGCACAATCAGTTTTTTGATAAAATCATTATTTCGCCTTCAAATAGAGTCATGAAATTTTCGAAAATCCACTTTTCAAAACAAAAAATACTCATAACTCGACTAATAGGAAAGATAGAACGTTCTAGTCTTCACCAATCGATAGAGGGGGCAATTTTACATATTTTAGTGAATTTTGAGTCGATATTTCTGAGGATTAAGGAAGTTAGAAAAAAGCAATTTGTATCGCAAAATATTTCCATATCTACCCCTTTGTTCTAAATTTTCGACACAAAAAAATAAAAAATGCTAAAAATTTGTGAAGAGTGGTCTTTTGGGCCGAAAAATCAACTGGCACAATCAGTTTTTTGATAAAATCATTATTTCGCCTTCAAACAGAGTCATGAAATTTTCGAAAATCCACTTTTCAAAACAAAAAATAATCATAACTCGACTAATAGAAAAGATAGAACGTTCTGGTCTTCACCAATCGATAGAGGGGATAATTTTACATATTTGGGTGAATTTTGAGTCGATATTTCCAAGGATTAAGGGAGTTAGAAGAAAGCAATTTGTTTCGCAAAATATTTCCATACCTACCCCTTTGTTCTAAATTTTCGACAAAAAAAAATTAAAAATGCTAAAAATTTGTGCAGAGTGGTTTTTTGGGCCGAAAAATCAACTGGCACAATCAGTTTTTTGATAAAATCATTATTTCGCCTTCAAATAGAGTCATGAAATTTTCGAAAATCCACTTTTCAAAACAAAAAATACTCCATAACTCGATTAATAGGAAAGATAGAACGTTCTAGTCTTCACCAATCGATAGAGGAGACAATTTTACATATTTTAGTGAATTTTGAGTCGATATTTCTAAGGATTAAGGGAGTTAGAAAAAAGCAATTTGTATCGCAAAATATTTCCATACCTACCCCTTTGTTCTAAATTTTCGACAAAAAAAATTTTTTAAATGCTAAGAATTCGTGCAGATTTGTTTTTTGGGCCGAAAAATCAACTGGCACAATCAGTTTTTTGATAAAATCATTATTTCGCCTTCAAATAGAGTCATGAAATTTTCGAAAATCCACTTTTCAAAACAAAAAATACTCATAACTCGACTAATAGGAAAGATAGAACTTTCTAGTCTTCACCAATCGATAGAGGAGACAATTTTGCATATTTTCGTGAATTTTGAGTCGATATTTCCAAGGATTGAGGGAGTTAGCAAAAAGCAATTTGTATTGCAAAATATTTCCATAAATTTTCGACAAAAAAAATTAAAAAATGCTAAAAATTCGTAAAGAGGGGTTTTTTGGGCCGAAAAATCAACTGGCACAATCAGTTTTTTGATAAAATCATTATTTCGCCTTCAAATAGAGTCATGAAATTTTCGAAAATCCACTTTTCAAAACAAAAAATACTCCATAACTCGATTAATAGGAAAGATAGAACGTTTTAGTCTTCACCAATCGATAGAGGAGACAATTTTACATATTTTAGTGAGTTTTGAGTCGATATTTCTAAGGATTAAGGGAGTTAGAAAAAAGCAATTTGTATCGCAAAATAGTTCCATACCTACCCCTTTGTTCTAAATTTTCGACAAAAAAAAATTTTAAATGCTAAGAATTCGTGCAGAGTTGTTTTTTGGGCCGAAAAATCAACTGGCACAATCAGTTTTTTGATAAAATCATTATTTCGCCTTCAAATAGAGTCATGAAATTTTCGAAAATCCACTTTTTAAAACAAAAAATACTCATAACTCGACTAATAGGAAAGATAGAACGTTCTAGTCTTCGCCAATCGATAGAGGGGACAATTTTACATATTTTAATAAATTTTGAGTCGATATTTCCAAGGATTGAGGGAGTTAGCAAAAAGCAATTTGTATTGCAAAATATTTCCATAAATTTTCGACAAAAAAAATTAAAAAATGCTAAAAATTCGTAAAGAGGGGTTTTTTGGTCCGAAAAATTAACTGGCACAATCAGTTTTTTGATAAAATCATTATTTCGCCTTCAAATAGAGTCATGAAATTTTCGAAAATCCACTTTTCAAAACAAAAAATACTCATAACTCGACTAATAGGAAAGAGAGAACGTTCTTGTCTTAACCAATCGATAGAGGGGACAATTTTAGATATCTTAGTGAATTTTGAGTCGATATTTCCAAGGATTAGGAGAGTTAGAAAAAAGCAATTTGTTTCGCAAAATATTTCCATACCTCTACCCCTTTGTTCTAAATTTTCTACCAAAAAAAAATTTTAAAATGCTAAAAATTTGTAAAGAAGGGTTTTTTGGACCGAAAAATTAACTGGCACAATCAGTTTTTTGATAAAATCATTATTTCGCCTTCAAATAGAGTCATGAAATTTTCGAAAATCCACTTTTCAAAACAAAAAATACTCATAACTCGACTAATAGGAAAGATAGAACGTTCTAGTCTTCACCAATCGATAGAGGGGGCAATTTTACATATTTTAGTGAATTTTGAGTCGATATTTCTGAGGATTAAGGAAGTTAGAAAAAAGCAAATTGTATCGCAAAATATTTCCATTTCTACCCCTTTGTTCTAAATTTTCGACACAAAAAAATAAAAAATGCTAAAAATTTGTGAAGAGTGGTCTTTTAGGCCGAAAAATCAACTGGCACAATCAGTTTTTTGATAAAATCATTATTTCGCCTTCAAACAGAGTCATGAAATTTTCGAAAATCCACTTTTCAAAACAAAAAATAATCATAACTCGTCTAATAAAAAAGATAGAACGTTCTAGTCTTCACCAATCGATAGAGGGGACAATTTTACATATTTTAGTGAATTTTGAGTCCATATTTCCAAGGATTATGGGAGTTAGAAAAAATAAATTTTTATCGCAAAATATTTCCATAGGTACCCCCTTTGTTCTAAATTTTCGACAAAAAAAATTAAAAAATGCTAAAAATTCGTAAAGAGGGGTTTTTTGGGCCGAAAAATCAACTGGCACAATCAGTTTTTTGATAAAATCATTATTTCGCCTTCAAATAGAGTCATGAAATTTTCGAAAATCCACTTTTCAAAACAAAAAATACTCCATAACTCGATTAATAGGAAAGATAGAACGTTTTAGTCTTCACCAATCGATAGAGGAGACAATTTTACATATTTTAGTGAGTTTTGAGTCGATATTTCTAAGGATTAAGGGAGTTAGAAAAAAGCAATTTGTATCGCAAAATAGTTCCATACCTACCCCTTTGTTCTAAATTTTCGACAAAAAAAAATTTTAAATGCTAAGAATTCGTGCAGAGTTGTTTTTTGGGCCGAAAAATCAACTGGCACAATCAGTTTTTTGATAAAATCATTATTTCGCCTTCAAATAGAGTCATGAAATTTTCGAAAATCCACTTTTTAAAACAAAAAATACTCATAACTCGACTAATAGGAAAGATAGAACGTTCTAGTCTTCGCCAATCGATAGAGGGGACAATTTTACATATTTTAATAAATTTTGAGTCGATATTTCCAAGGATTGAGGGAGTTAGCAAAAAGCAATTTGTATTGCAAAATATTTCCATAAATTTTCGACAAAAAAAATTAAAAAATGCTAAAAATTCGTAAAGAGGGGTTTTTTGGTCCGAAAAATTAACTGGCACAATCAGTTTTTTGATAAAATCATTATTTCGCCTTCAAATAGAGTCATGAAATTTTCGAAAATCCACTTTTCAAAACAAAAAATACTCATAACTCGACTAATAGGAAAGAGAGAACGTTCTTGTCTTAACCAATCGATAGAGGGGACAATTTTAGATATCTTAGTGAATTTTGAGTCGATATTTCCAAGGATTAGGAGAGTTAGAAAAAAGCAATTTGTTTCGCAAAATATTTCCATACCTCTACCCCTTTGTTCTAAATTTTCTACCAAAAAAAAATTTTAAAATGCTAAAAATTTGTAAAGAAGGGTTTTTTGGACCGAAAAATTAACTGGCACAATCAGTTTTTTGATAAAATCATTATTTCGCCTTCAAATAGAGTCATGAAATTTTCGAAAATCCACTTTTCAAAACAAAAAATACTCATAACTCGACTAATAGGAAAGATAGAACGTTCTAGTCTTCACCAATCGATAGAGGGGGCAATTTTACATATTTTAGTGAATTTTGAGTCGATATTTCTGAGGATTAAGGAAGTTAGAAAAAAGCAAATTGTATCGCAA
Source organism: Lochmaea crataegi (assembly GCA_947563755.1). Classification (NCBI taxonomy): domain Eukaryota; kingdom Metazoa; phylum Arthropoda; class Insecta; order Coleoptera; family Chrysomelidae; genus Lochmaea; species Lochmaea crataegi. Next base: position 37,346,535 of record OX387432.1, on the reverse strand, counting down.
AATATTTCCATTTCTACCCCTTTGTTCTAAATTTTCGACACAAAAAAATAAAAAATGCTAAAAATTTGTGAAGAGTGGTCTTTTAGGCCGAAAAATCAACTGGCACAATCAGTTTTTTGATAAAATCATTATTTCGCCTTCAAACAGAGTCATGAAATTTTCGAAAATCCACTTTTCAAAACAAAAAATAATCATAACTCGTCTAATAAAAAAGATAGAACGTTCTAGTCTTCACCAATCGATAGAGGGGACAATTTTACATATTTTAGTGAATTTTGAGTCCATATTTCCAAGGATTATGGGAGTTAGAAAAAATAAATTTTTATCGCAAAATATTTCCATAGGTACCCCCTTTGTTCTAAATTTTCGACAAAAAAATTATAAAAAATGCTAAAAATTCGTAAAGAGGGGTTTCTTTGGCCTAAAAATCGACTGGCACAATCAGTTTTGTGATAAAATCATTATTTCGCCTTCAAATGGAGTCATGAAATTTTCGAAAATCCACTTTTCAAAACAAAAAATACTCATAACTCGACAAATAAGAAAGATAGAACGTTCTAGTCTTGACCAATCGATAGAGGGGACAATTTTACATATTTTAGTGTATTTTGAGTCTATATTTCCATGGATTATGGGAGTTAGAAAAAATCAATTTGTATCGCAAAATATTTCCATTTTCGACAAAAAAATTATAAAAAATGCTAAAAATTCGTAAAGAGGGGTTTCTTTGGCCTAAAAATCGACTGGCACAATCAGTTTTGTGATAAAATCATTATTTCGCCTTCAAATGGAGTCATGAAAATTTCGAAAATCCACTTTTCAAAACAAAAAATACTGATAACTCGACTAATAGGAAAGATAGAACGTTCTAGTCTTCACCAATCGATAGAAGGGACAATTTTACATATTTTAGTGAATTTCGAGTCCATATTTCCAAGGATTATGGGAGTTAGAAAAAATAAATTTTTATCGCAAAATATTTCCATAGCTACCCCCTTTGTTCTAAATTTTCGACAAAAAAATTATAAAAAATGCTAAAAATTCGTAAAGAGGGGTTTTTTGGGCCTAAAAATCAACTGGCACAATCAGTTTTTTGATAAAATCATTATTTCGCCTTCAAATAGAATCATGAAATTTTCGAAAATCCACTTTTCAAAACAAAAAATACTCCATAACTCGATTAATAGGAAAGATAGAACGTTCTAGTCTTCACCAATTGATAGAGGAGACAATTTTACATATTTTAGTGAATTTTGAGTCGATATTTCTAAGGATTAAGGGAGTTAGAAAAAAGCAATTTGTATCGCAAAATATTTCCCTTTGTTCTAAATTTTCGACAAAAAAAAATTAAAAAATGCTAAAAATTCGTAAAGAGGGGTTTTTTGGTCCGAAAAATTAACTGGCACAATCAGTTTTTTGATAAAATCATTATTTCGCCTTCAAATAGAGTCATGAAATTTTCGAAAATCCACTTTTCAAAACAAAAAATACTCATAACTCGACTAATAGGAAAGAGAGAACGTTCTAGTCTTAACCAATCGATAGAGGGGACAATTTTAGATATCTTAGTGAATTTTGAGTCGATATTTCCAAGGATTAGGAGAGTTAGAAAAAAGCAATTTGTTTCGCAAAATATTTCCATACCTCTACCCCTTTGTTCTAAATTTTCTACCAAAAAAAAATTTAAAAATGCTAAAAATTTGTAAAGAAGGGTTTTTTGGACCGAAAAATTAACTGGCACAATCAGTTTTTTGATAAAATCATTATTTCGCCTTCAAATAGAGTCATGAAATTTTCGAAAATCCACTTTTCTCAGAAGAATGTTCGAATGTTCGAATGTTCGAATGTTCGAGAAGGACACTCTGATATACAAATGGGACAGATGTTTCACATGAGTATCAAATGTCATTCTGACGATGATATATCAACATCGAAATAATTATTAATATCCTTTCATAATTTTCATTAAATATAGGAATTAATTGGAAACATTTAGTTTCATTTATAACATTAATGTTAATAGGCTGTCAAGAGACAACGCAGTATCTCTAGTATGGGTGAGGAGATTGCAGGTTATGAATTTTCGGACCAGTTGGGTAAAGAAGGTCTTAAAGGAGACTTCATAGGTCCGTTGAATCACAAAGGATTGCATGAGAGAGGAAATCCGGAGGTTTACAGAAGATCAAGATCCCATCCATATGGGAAATGATATAAAGATTTTACTGTTATACAGACTGGTATACAGATGGCTTTAAAGCAATAGAAAGAACAATCCCGGATCCTGGAAGGATTGTGATTGCCAAATAAAAGAAAAGTCAACTAGTCCTTGGAAAAAAAGTTCTTAGTGAACACTTTGTATATTTAAGATTTGTCACCATATTTTTCCACCGAATTCGATCGTAGCGTACCGTAATTAAAAACGAAAAAAAATTTTTTGAAGTTGTGTTAGTTTTAATAAGATATTAATTTGGAATTGTGTACACAATGGAAACTACTGGATTTTCTTAATTTGTTGTCTTCATTAGATGCAAATTTATAAACAATTAGTTATAATTATAATATAATACACCAACAATTAATTTTCAATTAAATTTGGTGATTAAGAAAAATTGTAAAATTGTTTTTTAGATACGTATATGTTGACACAAATTGTAATTTATAATTGTTTCAACAACCTTGTTAGGTACATTGGAAATTTTTCAACATTGTAGATAAGCCTCCGCAATGTTATTGTTTTCTAGAGAAATGTGTGCAATATTGTTTATCCGAGAATTTTCTATTTTCGAGGACTTTCTTTTTTATTCGGTTATTTAACGTCGGTTTATTTTTGCAACTGAGGCTAATCGCTCTACCCCTAACCAGAAATTTTTTCGAATCCACTAGTGTTCCAACCAGTGGTAGGCCAAGGACTCATCTGTAAGAAAGAAATTCTAGGATCCACTCCTTTCTTCAGCCTATCAGGATCAACTGGAACTTTATCAAGGAAAATTTGGAAATTGTGGATTATGGGTGAGAAATCGATTAGTCCTATCAATTTTCGTAAAAAATGAAAATTTGATCATGAAATAAGAGATCAAGGTTTTTGAAAAAGGTTTTAGCTTTATAAGGGTAGTAAAACTCAAATTTTCAAACTAAAAAAACAACTAAATTTAAACAATTGAGGACTGAGCGAAAAATGTAAATAATGTCAAAAATGAAAAATTTTGCAAAATTTTTGGGTGATAAATCTACTTAGTTTTTCGATAAATTTAACGTTTTTCCTTTGAATCGTTTAAGGAATTGAAACATTGAAAATGTGTAAAATGGTAAGAAATCGACTGATGAACTCAGTTTTTGATTAAATTAAAATTTTACTTTGAAATTTTCAAAAAATACACACTTTTAACTAAAAAAAATCGTAAAAACTACAATACTATGAATATAAAGTTGAAGTTTTAACAGAACGATCTTTGGAGGTTAGTCTACGAGTAAAAAAATTAACAATCCTATAACCAAAATCAGTTTCATTTTATGGAATCTCAAATTAAGAGCAGTAAAAACTTTCGAAATTTAAATTCTCAAACCGAAAAAATAATAACTCAAATAATCGAATAGATACAACGTTCATTCATTCATTCATCCATTTATTTGGGTTGTGCTCATCAGCCCTGGCACTTGAACTGAATCTTTGTACCATTTCCCATGTTATCTACTTCCATTCCAGAAGCTTCGTGTCTTTGTGTCTTTTTGAACATAAATTAGCAAGATAAACCTTATTTCTTACATCAAATAGGAAAATAAAACTTAACTAAGATGGTCTTTCACTCAACAATCACATTCATACAATGAAAGTTATTTTTAATACATGCAATTATGCAACTTTTTATACATTAGTGTATTTACAGTGATACCGTTTTAAATAAGCCAAAACGAGCAGCAAAATGGACGACACAGTTGTATCTGAATTTGCAAAATATCTAAGTTCCTTTTATATACACTCACAAGTAAGTTTTTTATTTTAAATTGAAGTTTATTAAATACCTTTTATCTTCTATTAATGTTGAAAAATGAATAATCACTTCTTTCCTGTTTTAGACCGCTCTGAGCCTTTGAGAAGTAACCTCCAAAACGAAAAGCAAGACAACTCCAATGCAGAATGCCTCTTGATGAAATTTAATATATGGTTTATTTAAATGTATTTACTTCAGGAACCGTGTTACAAGGTTAGATAAACTATTTTAACTATTAATTACATAGATATTTTATTAAATTTACAAACTTATAGAAAATTCATTTTCGAAAAGGGCCGACGCTTTCTCTATCAACAAGTACCTAACAACCCATTTCCTTTTTCTTCCTTAGCAACAAACTGCCTACTAACTTTAAAAGTAAATTCTTTGTTTGATTGTCATTGACCAATCAAATTAACTTATAGTTGTTCATTAAACAGATTTTATTATATTCTTTGATAGATTTAATCCTTTTTTAAGAGAAAGCATCATGTGTTATATTTCTAAATGAATTATTTAAGTTTAAATATTTTTTTAATTAAATTTTTAAATTATTTGACATATTCAATTTAGGTTGGTAATTTTCCTGTTCTAGCTGACAATTCTATGTTCAAACATCAGATGATAAATACTTTCACAAGTGTCATAGATCTAATAACTGTATTAAAAGTTTTTCTATTTTTCCATAATACGAATAAAGTTTCGCAATGCTTTTAGACAAATTTAATTTTACATGAAGAAATTCAAGATAATACATAAAAACCATAAACATTCCCGTTTAAAGATGGATCTTATATTTGATACCAGGTGATTTTTTTGAGTTTTCTTTAAGTAATTGAATTTTAGACTTTATCCATTGTATGTATGTACGAGGTACATCATAAATTTTGAATTGCTTCTTTGAGTTTGATTTATTTTAATTTGAATCCTTTAAATAGTTTTCCTTTAATATTCTATAATTATTGAAGCTTTTATGTTAGAAGTAACTCGTGTCGGTTATGTACAATGTGTAGTTATTATTTTTCATATCAATATATAGTTTATAATCTCACTTACAAATAAATTAATATTTTCTAATGAAATAAAAAATTTTTGACCCGGTTTCCTTTTTTGTAATATCTTAGCCTTGAAAATGGAAGCAAAAATTTCCGAAAGCTTGGTAATGAATAAAAGAGTTCACTTTAGTAATAATAGTTTGTGTTTTTGGCTACTTTCCCCGTGAATGAAAGAAAGAATTGTTTTATTTAAAAAGATTTTTTTCTTAGTTTTATTTATATATATATATATATATATATTAAATAGTCTAACAAAATTTTCGAAAAAAACACCTAATTTAAAAGTCATGTAAAAACTGTTCAAATTATGATGAAATTTTAGCAGAGTACTCTCGAAGGATCAATCTATCAAGGATAAATTCAACAAATTCTAAATCCTCGAATAAAATGAAAAATCTCTTTATATAGCAGAAAATAATTCAAAAGACCACCAATATACAATAGTCGAAATTAACATTCATTCTGTATATAAATTATTTCGTAAAAAGTGACCTATACAATTAAAACCCAACGAAAGATGATTTTACTAATATAACGATAAAAACGAATCATACCAAGAGTAATTTTCCAATGTAAATTCAAAGAACGTACCATCCTTAATGGTAGACCATCATAGTACACGCATAGAACAATAAATAGTCAAGAATATTGGGTAATTTCATTGGAATGTAGTTTGCAGTTGCAACAAAAATTGATAAAATGCATTTAATTTTCCAACTGCAATTCAAAACTTTATATTCAAAGACGATGCTGCGATTTAGTAAGTAGCAAATTCAATTAATGATGACATTATTTAATATCAGATTTGGCCTGTTTCTACTATTTAACTAATCACAAGTGTGCGTGATTTTTTTTACGGATTATTTTGTGTTACAACCTCACATAACCTCACAAATCTTATAATCACTAATTATGCTACTTCCTCATAACCACGTAGTTACAAAACGCTCAATCAGAGATAAAACCGTGCACGTGGCAAACGTGATAAGTGATAATGTTAAGGGGTCAATAAATAGAAACATTTTTCGTTACATAAAATGAAAATACGAGCACTAACCGATAAATAAGCATCGGTAGAAATCTGTACATTTTGAGGTTATGTTTAAAAGTTGTAGAATTTTTCTCTCGGTCCAATCATCCCTGAGATAATAGACGTCTCCGAGGAGACCTTATTCTTTCCTTTCGAATTTTGAAATTCAACTTCGGCGACCTTCAAGCAGCTTTTCCCCTTCATTTAGACAACCGTCTCCGTGGGCACTCCTTAAAGGTCGAAACACACCTATCAGCACCTCATAGGAACAGCGACTGATCATCACCGTCGAATGGTCAACTCGACGGTTGTGTATGGGCACATCTAACGCATCGACACGGGATCAGCACCGCCGCGATACTCGATACGCCTTCCGCGAAATGTTCTCTCTGGGAAATGTGTTGTGGTTGAGGCGTTGACGTGCCTTGTCGGTGCTGTGCCGATTTAAATACACATAAGAAATAAAATCTGCTGGTGATAATCAGTCGCTGTTCCTATAGGTGTGTTTCGACCTTAAAGCTGAAGAAAGAGCTTTTTAGAATTCGTCATAGGCTAAACTTTATGAGTAGCAGAATTTTTGATATTTGGAATGGTCTTCCTCAGCAAATAGTTAATTCAGAAAATGTTCATAGTTTCAAAAATCAAATATTTTCGATTTTTTAGGCTTAGTGTCACTTAATGTTTTATTTATATTCTGTAAATTATTATGGGCAAAATAGGTCTTGATTCTCTGCCCTTATCATGTAATAATAATAATAATAATACTATTATAATGCTTTACAAAGTTTTTGAAAATATTTTTCAAAGAACAGAGACCGTTCACTGAAAAGCAACAAAAGCATTACTTGTAGACCGGTTTCGGCGTATTTGCGCCTCATCAGTACAAGGTAGATTATATCCGTCCAGAAGCCCTTAGAGCATAATCGTGGACTGGAGACAACGTTGAAACCACATCAATACACCAACATCAGTAAAGTTAATGCTAAGAATGCGATTACAGTTTTTACAGGTAACAGTAAATAATGCAAAATATTCAATAAAACCTCCACCTTATAAAACTTACATCTATATCCCGTAGAGGGTCTATTTTTTCTTTTGGCCTCCCTGTACTTCTCTGTATTTCTATTTGGATGGGTACTAACTGCATCGTACGTAGTTCCTAATATGCTGTTCCATATCGTAAAAAAATCCTTCATCTTAATATATTTTTTTTAATGATTATTAAAATGTCTCCGATATAATAAATAATTTTCAAGTTCAATAGTAAACGGTCAAGTTCGCCGATTAATTTTCGTATATCTGTGAGCGAGAAAGTCGGCTTAAAGTTGTTGAACCTGCAGATATAAAGATACAATAATTTTTTGTCCAAATACTATTTTTTTTGGATAATTTTTCAAAGAGGTACTCCATTTAAAATAAAAGTTTTAAAGTAACAATATACAGGGTGATTCATTAATAAGTGTAGATATTTTACGCCTGAGGCTAAATAAAATATTTTTATTCCTTACGAAAATAAGGGCACGTCTGTGAGACATAAAAAGTACTGAGTTTAGTAATACAACAAGTATGTCATCATTTCACAAAAATTGCGGCGAAGTCGCGGAGACGGCTTGGTCGCGCGTCTATCGCCGACTTTAAGCGATACTATCCGAGAGACTCGGGTAAAAGATAAAACTATAGTTTTTCGGTGTTAAAACAAATTCTATTCGAGACAGAACAGGACCAGGACGAGATCTTTGGATATGATAGAGTGTAAAATTGTCAAATCTGAACTACTCCAACTACACCAACATGAGGGATTTATTGATTAGTTCGGCACCACCAGTCAGAGGCTTGGAGAACTCGGTTTTTGTGCTCTTGGTTATACCGTTTATGTCCTTATCAGGTTCAACAGTCTTTTCACTAGGTTCTTCTTTGAGAAATCCCCCCTTGGATACTCTAATCCTAGGAGTCTATATCTCCAATGAAATAGTGTTTCACATTCGAAGATAATGTGTGGGGCTGTTTTGCTCCTCTTCCATCCACAACCAACAGATAGGTTCCTCCCTATATATGCCAATGTTTCCTTAGGGTACAGTGACTGGTGAGTTATCCCGTCATTTTCCTTATCTGGCCTCTGCTGAGGTTTAATATTTCGTTAGTCAGTTTTTTGACCAAGAGTTTGCTGTCTTCCTGTTTTAGCACGTGTCTCCAGTACTTCTGATGATGATATTCCCACTGGTTCAGGACCAGTTAATGCAGTTTCATTGCCTACAATACCCTTTTGTGCCCCGGGACCCACTTAAGAATTACTCTATTGTGGTTTGCCAGGGTTAAAAGTTTTTGTAGGCAGTCTGGGAACAAGCTAAAGATTTCAGTCCTCATTAGGGAGGAAATATATCAAGGCCATATGATAGCAGACTACTGGTGCAACAAATACCAAAAATACCGAATAAAATCCCGTGCAAAAAACTCCCTTCGTTTTTATTATCAACTTTATTAATATTTGCATCATTTACGCAATTTATCCATTTGAAATCATCTGATAAAGTACCATAGACTAACATAGTAAGAATTCTGGGCAGTTTAATGTAGGAATTTTATCTTTTCATTTCTAAATCTTTTACTCTCCATTTTCTCTGTAGAGCTAAAATTTTTTTGGTACACTTTGATTCTCACTTCAAGTGGGAATGATGTAATTTGTATCGTTTTGTATGATTAGAATTTTGATATGTACGGTGGATGTTTTACAACTAAAACATTTTGACCTCGTACTCACAAACAAATCGAATAAATATTATGGAATTAACAAAATTATACTTTTATTTAATTGTGACATGCCATAGCTACAACAAATTTCTTTAACAATATTGTCGCGCTAATCGGTGTGATTTCAAATTAAATGTTTTTCCTCGAAAAAAAATAAATATTTAGCACTTTTTCTAACATTTTTAATTTGAGTTTAAGTTTTTTCTTGTTTTGCAACAAAAGACAAATTAACTCGAAGTGAACTGTTGTAAATAATAAAAAAAAACAAGTGTTAATTAATTGAAAATATTTAGTTGTGAATGATAAAAGTTTCTTGATCCTAAAATTCTTTAAGAACGGAAATAGTAACAATAATAATAATTGTTGTTTATTCTTGTGAATTATTTACCTTTTTTCAATGAATGTGAATATTTTTTAAAAAAAAATAGAAATTATAATAAATTAAGATGGAAATGGAAAGACCGTAAATTTCAAGAGAAAAGGATTTAATATTGTTTAATAAATAAAATGAGCCAAGAAAATATGTGGATCTTTGCATAATTAAAAAACTCAATATTTATTAAATAAAAAAAATTTTAACGAAAAGAAAAATTGTTTACACTTCCTAAATGATTTAATTTTAATATATTTTCAATATAATCTCACTTTAAATATATTTATTTTTAAATTTAATTTATATTTTTAGGGTTTAAAATTATTGTAAAAACGAATCGGGTACCTCTTTAAAAAAAATAACTGTATATAAATTTAAAAAAAAACTCACTTAGTAAACAAAACATCCACTAAAATCTCACCACAAAAATCACTCTAAAATATCCAAAAAAGCACTTTACAAGTTCAGACCGCGAGAATTTTAATAATTCGTCCGCCAAAGTGTCACATTTAAATCTAATAAAGTTTTCAGTTAAACATTGTTTAATATATAGAGACTGTTTCTTGTACTTTCACTGACCAATGGTGGACCTTATAAAATCCCCCCTGCCGATCAAATTAAACGTGGTTCTGTTGACAATCGAAACCGGCAAGTTTCAGGTGCACGAACGGTTCGAATACCGCAGGAACTGGTTCCGAACCGTTCGAAAACATACAGGGTTAAATCAATTTACTAGTACAACATATTTTTCAGAATCTTTTTGCGTTAGTTGGAAATATACAAATACAAAATGAAATTATTTAACTTTTTTAGTATAAAATATACAAGTATACGAGTTGTATTTTTCGTTTAAAGCTCTACCTAAACTGAATTTTTAAAGTTGATGAGTCGAAAAATGGAATTAAGTCGAGAAAATTTACTCGCAATAATTTTTTACAATTTTTTCTAACTAATCAAAAATTCAAACCAAGATGAAACCACATGCGAATGCAAACAACTCACTGTCACTCTAACCGTTGAATGAATGAATTATACTCAATCAACGCTCTAACCTAAACCTCTTCTTTTCTTCTTCAATTTGGGTAACTATACCCTCTCTTTTGATTATTTTGTTCCATGTCAAAATATATGACTAGCTTCAACTTATACTAGTGACGTCAAAATCTTAAAGGCGGGTTTTAAGAAATTTTTAAAATATAATTTTCTAATTGGGGATAAAAACAAAACAACACTATTAAATTTAATAAAATACGGTGCGACGTAATTTATTCTCTTAAAAATAACGATCTGCTAATCATTAACAAGAATCTATTTTTAGTTGAACACCCTATTAAAACAGTTTTTTACATTATCTTAGGTTATAATAGGAGTGCTAGAATAATCGTCATTTTCGCTATTCATCATGAGTAACCTTAAAAAGATCTACTGACTAAGGATATTAAAAAATAATCGATTATTATTATCTTATAATCGATTTTTATAGTAATATTAATCGATTTTTAGTAAATCGATTTTATAAATTACGTGTTTAAATCGATTTTCGGAAACGGCTCATATTATTTATTGACTATTTTTAAAAAATTTGACAACTTTTGACGATTATTGACCATTTCTCAAAATTTTGACAATTATTGACCATTTTGACTGTTTTTCAAATTATTGACCATTTTTCAAAATGTTGACAATTTTTAACCATTTTTGACAGTTTTTGACAATAATTGTCCATTTTTAACAGTTTTTAACAATAATTGACCATTTTTGACAATTTTTCAAAATTATTGACTATTTTTGATAATTATTAACAATTGTTGACAATTATGGACCACTTTTCCAAATGTTTGACCATTTTTGACAATTATTGACCATTTTTGAACATATTTCAAAATTTTTGACAATTTTTCAAAAATTTTAACAATTTTTTCAAAAATTTTAACAATTTTTTCAAAAATTTTCAAAATTATTGACCATTTTTGATAGTTTTTGGGAATTATCGACCATTTTTCAAAATTTTAACAATTATTGACCAATTTTGACAATAATTGTCCATTTTTGACAGTTTTTAAAAATAATTGACAATTTTTAACCATTTTGGTAGTTTTTGACCATTTTTGACAATTTTTCTAAATTTTAGACCATTTTTCAAAATTATCAACCATTTTTCAAAATTATAACAATTATTGACCAATTTTGATAATAATTGTCCATTTTTGACAGTTTTTAAAAATAATTGACAGTTTTCAACCATTTTTGATAGTTTTTGACTATTTTTGACAATTTTTCAAAATTTTAGACCATTTTTGATAATTATTGACAATTGTTGACAATTATGGACCATTTTTCGAAATGTTTGACCATTTTTGACAATTATTGACCATTCTTGACCGTATTCCAAAAACTAACAATTTTTGACAATTATCAACTATTTTTCAAAATTTTGACAATTTTCAACAATAATTGGCCATTTTTGACCATTTTTGGTATTTTTTGACAATAATTGGCCATTTTTGACAATTTTTCAAAATTTTTGAAAATTTTCAAAAATTATTGACCATTTTTGGCAGTCTTTTATAATTATTGACCATTTTTTCAAAATTTAGACAATTTTTGACCATTTTTCAAAATTTCAACAATTATTGACCATTTTTGACAGTCTTTTATAATTATTGACCATTTTTTCAAAATTTTGACAATTTTTGACCATTTTTCAAAATTCTGACAATTTTCAAAAATTGTTGGCCATTTTTGACAGTCTTTTATAATGATTAACAATTTTTCAAAAATGTTGACCATTTTTGACTATTTTTCCAAATTTTAACCATTATTGACCAGTTTTGTCAGGTTCTGACAATTATTGACCATTTTTGTCAGGTTCTGACAATAATTGACCATTTTTGACAATTTTTCAAAAATTTTGACAATTTTCAAAAATTATTGACCATTTTTGACAGTCTTTTATAATGATTGACCATGTTTTCAAAATTTTGACCATTTTTCAAAATTTCAACAATTATTGACCATTTTTGACAGTCTTTTATAATTTATTTACCATTTTTTCAAAATTTTGGCAATTTTTGACCATTTTTCCAAATTTTAACAATTATTGACCATTTTTGACAGTTTCTTACAATAATTGACTATTTTGTCAGGTTCTGACAATAATTGACCATTTTTGACAATTTTCCAAAAATTTTGACAATTTTCAAAAATTATTGACCATTTTTGACAGTCTTTTATAATGATTGACCATTTTTTCAAAATTTTGACAATTTTTGACCATTTTTCCAAATTTTAACAATTATTGACTATTTTTGACAGTTTCTGACAATTATTGACCATTTTTGACAGGTTCTGACAATAATTGACAGCCAACAGAGACATGTACATATTCAACGTAATTCTACACTGTACTTTTCACTTGATTTGCGTTTTGCGTTAAATAAATATATTATTTTTATTTTTCCTATTTTCAGATCATGGAGAGTAATCCGAAGAAGACGAAGGGTCTTCCAGCTTTGATGAAGGGTTCACGGAAGATAAAGAATCACCATTTTCTTAAGTTGGAACAATAAAAATCAAATTTATGTAGTTTTATAATTATCCAATTTTAATAAAGTTGATTTTATTATTTTTCCTTGTCTTCATTTTTTTTAAATATTCAAAGTAAAATTCAATTCAAGTAACCAGAGAGTCGATAATAATTGAGATGTGATAACTACTCCAAAATTCCGAATCGCAACAGTATATCGTATGGTCTTGTCGGTGGATGAAAAACATGCTTTTCAACAGGAAAGCAACGACAACCTTATTTGGAGATTCCATTGAGGTATCAATAATGAAGGAATGCTCACAGGGAGAAGTCCCATCACCTTTGTCATAGACGAACTCCTGGAGGAATTGAACAGTAAGGGGATATACAAATGATCTGACAATACTTTGTACTGGGGAAATACCCTAACGTTATATCGGAGCTGATGCAACAAGTAAGTGGAGATTTGGTGAAGGAGCAAATGCCTAAGGGTGAACCCTGCATAAACTGCGCTCATTCCCTTCTCTAAGCTTGAGAGACTAAAACTGATGGGCATGCTAGAGCTGCTCTAGAACTACCAAGGAGTAGGTTAAAGAAGATAGCAGGACTCCTAACAGGGCACTGCTGTCTGAGGAAACACCTCTGTAACCTAGGTTTGGAGGAAAGTCCCCTATGTAGGGGTTGCGGCATGGCTGACGAAACGTCGGACCATGTTCTCCTTGTATGTCCACATTGGGCTGTGCTACGCAGGCGAATCTTCGGAGTCCCTGTTATGGCCCCCGGGGACATAAGCAGGCATCCACTGAAGAGGATTGGGTCCTTCATCGAGGGACTCGGCTTCATGGTTGCATAAATAGCAGGAATGGCACAATGGGCCCGCCAGAACCTTGGCTTGAGTTTTCCTTGGCCAAGGTTCGCCTGACTAAATTAGTAGTAGTAGTAGTAGTAAAACTGCCAAGCCTCTTCAACGTGCAGCTGTGTCTTAGCCAGGAGGTCAAGTTTCTGGGCATAATTCTGGATGCGGTTTTGTGTTTGGATTTTATAGAAATATTGGACAAGTTTTCAGCGAGCCTCAAAAACCTACTCAAAAATGTCTACCAAGAGCTGGATTCTTGACTGAGAAGCTTTCCGGCTATGAAGGTGTATTTAAATTTCCGTTTAGTCACATTTTTGTAGCCCCACTGTATATTATAACGATAAGGAAAATTATTAATTCATATATAACGACAAGACATTTGTTTTTAACCAAAACAATTTCGTCGTTCACCATTAAACTGTTGAATGTGATTAGGTTGCTGTGGGAAATTTTGCTAATAAGTAAACAATTTTGTGGTTGCTTCATCAAGGAAAAATATATTCAATTTACAAAAAAAGAAAAAAATTCAAAGACCTTAGTTATGGAAAATGTCCTGATAGGATGACTAATAGAAAAAAAATTCCAAAATTTCTCTAATCGTTTTTTTAGTAAAACAATCGTTGTTGTTTTATAATCTTGTCTTCCCAATAATACATTTTATTTTGATTGAATTTCCGCTTGAAAGATACAAACTTTCGGAGTGTTTGATTCTTTCCGTTCCCTCCTATTGGCAGAAGCCATTTTTGACAGTTTCTTATAATGATTGACCATTTTTTCAAAATTTTGACAATTTTTGACCATTGAATTCCCGCTTGAAAGATACAAACTTTCGGAGTGTTTGATTCCTTCAATTCCCTCCTATTGGCAGAAGCCATTTTTGACAGTCTTTTATAATGATTGACCATTTTTTCAAAATTTTGACAATTTTTTTCCATTTTTCAAAATTTCAACAATTATTGACCATTTTTGACAGTCTTTTATAATTATTGACCATTTTTTAAAAATTTTGACAATTTTTGACCATTGAATTCCCGCTTGAAAGATACAAACTTTCGGAGTGTTTGATTCCTTCCATTCCCTCCTATTGGCAGAAGCCATTTTTGACAGTCTTTTATAATGATTGACCATTTTTTCAAAATTTTGACAATTTTTTTCCATTTTTCAAAATTTCAACAATTATTGACCATTTTTGACAGTCTTTTATAATTATTGACCATTTTTTCAAAATTTTGACAATTTTTGACCATTGAATTCCCGCTTGAAAGATACAAACTTTCGGAGTGTTTGATTCCTTCCATTCCCTCCTATTGGCAGAAGCCATTTTTGACAGTCTTTTATAATGATTGACCATTTTTTCAAAATTTGGACAATTTTTTTCCATTTTTCAAAATTTCAACAATTATTGACCATTTTTGACAGTCTTTTATAATCATTGACCATTTTTTCAAAATTTTGACAATTTTTGACCATTGAATTCCCGCTTGAAAGATACAAACTTTCGGAGTGTTTGATTCCTTCCATTCCCTCCTATTGGCAGAAGCCATTTTTGACAGTCTTTTATAATGATTGACCATTTTTTCAAAATTTTGACAATTTTTTTCCATTTTTCAAAATTTCAACAATTATTGACCATTTTTGACAGTCTTTTATAATCATTGACCATTTTTTCAAAATTTTGACAATTTTTGACCATTGAATTCCCCCTTGAAAGATACAAACTTTCGGAGTGTTTGATTCCTTCCATTCCCTCCTATTGGCAGAAGCCATTTTTGACAGTCTTTTATAATGATTGACCATTTTTTCAAAATTTTGACAATTTTTTTCATTTTTCAAAATTTCAACAATTATTGACCATTTTTGACAGTCTTTTATAATTATTGACCATTTTTTCAAAATTTTGACAATTTTTGACCATTGAATTCCCGCTTGAAAGATACAAACTTTCGGAGTGTTTGATTCCTTCCATTCCCTCCTATTGGCAGAAGCCATTTTTGACAGTCTTTTATAATGATTGACCATTTTTTCAAAATTTTGACAATTATTGACCATTTTTGACAGTCTTTTATAATTATTGACAATTTTTTCAAAATTTTGACAATTTTTGACCATTGAATTCTCGCTTGAAAGATACAAACTTTCGGAGTGTTTGATTCCTTCCATTCCCTCCTATTGGCAGAAGCAAAAGAATGTGTGGAAAAAATTGAGGTCTCAACCTAAATATTACCAAATTGCTATAGATAAGGTTTATTATACAAAATAATAACCTAGAGCAAGTAGAAGCTATAAGGTTGTTAAGTGTCCTAAAAAGGCTCTAAATGAGTTTTTGGTTGTAGAGCATATAATCATATACCAAAGGAAAAACAAATGAGTAAATTCGATCCGACCCTTCTAAAAGGAAAATTGTTGCTGCGAGAAATGTAATCTTCGAAGAAAAGAAAAATATTAGCAATATTGAAGAAAATTATATAGGTGATAACATTGTTGAATTGAATTTAAAATGTTCAGCAAAATTAGAAAATAATGAAGCTGGAGAAAATTCAGGAAATGAAATCGGTAAAAATGAAGAGACTCTCATGAATTGTTACCTGAAGGGAATGTAAGAAGTTCAAGTGAAAGAAAGAAACCATCATATCTGGAAGATTATTTTTGCGGGGATGAAATCTGTGCATTAAATGCTGAAGCTTATATGTTGACAATTTACCAAGGAGACATGAAGAAATTAAGAGTATACAAGATTATAATCTATTGAAAAAGGCGGTTAATGAAATGTCAAATGTCCAGTTTTCTGGTTGCCTTTCGGAAAAAAACAATCAATTTTGCTTTAAAAAAATTGGTCCAAAAAAGTTGTTTATAGCATTTTGTAAAAGTTATTTATATTTTTATTGAAAAAAAGATTTAAATTTCTATTTTTATTATTCGCCCAACACACATAGAAAAATTGTTTTCAATAGGTTTCGAAAAAAAAACATTTCATTGTCGTCGCATATTTATAAATAATTGTTATTTCTTATTTTCACTGATTTGACCTACTTATTTTCAAAAAATTGTTAATTTTAAGGTTGTGATAAGAATTATTTACATTTACAAAATTAGAACGAGCTTCTAAAATAGTTAATTTTATCATTTGAACCAGAATTTAGTGCAAATATAGTTTTGTTGCGTAATATATTTGTTGTTGTATCAGAAGAAGCATTTAGACATGATACTACTGATTATTATTACTGATTTTTATAACAATACAATTCCTGGTATATTATTTATTCAAATTATCGGATACCGCTAATGTATTTAAAAAAAAAATTAATTTATTATCACATGCTAATTAACCAATCATATAAATCAAATTATGTTCATTGAATGGTATATAAATCTTTTTGTCTTCATTTTTATTAATAATAAAATTGTCTGCGTCACAATTTTTTTCTACTCTTCAAAGTAAATTAATAAAATTTGGCTATAAACAAATTTTTTACAGTTAAAAAGAGCTTAGTCATCAATTTAGGTGCAATCTGCTTTTTCCCCACTTCTCATGAGGAGAAATGAGGTTATGTTGAATTTAATGGAATATTTGGTTTGTTTTTAATGGAAATTAGGCCACAATGGTTTTTTAAAATACTGTAAATTTTTTTTAGCGTTCCAGTTGCCGTTATAAAAACTTAATTAATTTTTTTATTTTTCCCCAGCTTTTCACTTGCCAGGGCCCAGAAAGTAACACCCGGGACATTGGAGGAAAAGGTTCCACTTTAGGCCGGCAACTCAGAGTCAGGTCCGTCCAAATCAGGAAGTAGCTTGTCCAAGTCAGAAAAGCCCTGATGAAGATAAGCTCAGGTCCGACAACTTCGGGACACTCCAATATAGGTGGAAAAGACAGTCAGAAAGACCTCGATCTGACAACTCAACTTTACCTAAAACGCACACGGCAAAAAAGAACAGGAATACCAAAGTGCACGGAAAATACCCTGAATCAGAAACAGACCTGATTCAAAACCTTTTGGAGGAGGTCGTGTTCGACATTCCCGAGAGAAGTGCAAACCGACCTCAATTGGAACGTACCTCATTCCGCTAAGGAACCTATCTTTGAATGTTCGACCAAATGCTCCCACGTATTTCATGGGATGGGAGTGGATTTGTTATGTTGAAATATCGAATGTTCGACTTGTAAACGAATGAATTTATCACTCGTATGAGTCCCATGTTCCATTTCTGTGACCTAGCCTTACTTACCTCACACGTGAACAGCGAACTGTCAAAGAAGCTAGCAACCAATAAAACATCATGAAATCGAGTTTTATGATTGGCTGTCGTCAGATTTTTTGGTACCTTAGCATATGTGGCGCCCTCTATATTGACCAGAAATTGGAATACATGGAGTTCGATCACCTTATCTCCTCCATCGATCTATGGTTCGGGAACGCGGTGGAAGGGTTGGAGAACTCTGGGAAGATGCTGATTTTACAGTTGTAGGGTTAGGATACCTCTCCAGAAGACCCCTGGTCCTCGTACAAGTTCCAGGGATCATTAAGGAGGAATCCATTCTGGTTAGCCAAAATGCTAGCCTTAAAACGGAGGATTGGATCTTCAAATGAAGGAACACGAACATCGATGTTGCAGTAAATCCCACTTCTAGCAATCGCTATCGCCCATGCGGTGACTGGCACATCTTGACCTCTTTTTTTCGGGTCTAGATGGGAAACTCATGTCCTGTACCCCTGTACACTTCAATCTCCCCAGCCATGCTGCCCTTACTTTCCCCTTCTGTGCCGACTTCAACATACGAATTCTCCATTCCTTCATCATCACCCCAACTTCCCTCGTCTTTTCTCTTCGCAAACCCGTGCTGGTTTACCCTAAAACCCCCATTCCTACCAACTTCCTCCTCAATCCTAACCTTTATTATCCCCTCCATCAATTTACCCATACCACACAGCAGGTTGATGGACCCGTAGTCCTCCACCGGCTTTCCCTCTCTATCCGCCTTCTTCTTCAGTATCACCCTGGCCACCTTTCATCCTTCCGGGAACTCTTCCTCCCTCCCTTGACCTCTTGGAAGTGAAGTTTTCATCACTTTCTATGTTCTTCACATTTTTTTATGACTCCTTGGAGTATTATCGACATTTCCTGTCAAGCATATTGTCATAAATATTCTATGAGGGGGGGTGGAAGGGTAAAACCAAAAAAAGGGCAAATTTGTAACTAATAAATACTATTTTGATTTATAAATGTTTTATTTATTTTTCGAAACTGAATATTTTCCTTACTAAAATATGAAAAATAGTAGCACATGTTCCAAATAGCTTTATTTGTTTATTTCCAACTCCTAACGATGATCGTTTACTTGGAATTCGTAATAGGCAAAAAACTGCTTAAACACTCTTGGTCAATCATTAATCTAGTTAAAAATCACTTAAAATGCGATTTTTTGTTGTTATTTTGCATCTAATAAACAACAAACTAATCGAGCTTCTCTATTCTAATGCTGGTCTTTAATTGATAGGTACCAGCTAATACGATACTTACGTGAAAGATAAAGGTATTTCGGTGGAAAATCCAAAACTACAAACGCAATTAGTAGCAACAACAGAGAGAATTAATGCGTGACTAACGTTTTGAGGAAAAAAATCAACGTTTAAGGTTATTTTTACGTATTTCGACAATAAGAAACCGATCCACAAAAATAATAGCTAACCACTTCCTTCTAGTTCAACCAATTTGGCAAAAACTCGTCTCGTCTTTCTCTTGGCAATATTTTGATTTATATTGAGGATAATCTACATTCCTCCACTAGTTCGAGCTATTTATCCGTACAATTTTTGTACCTAACATATAATCGCAGCATGCCTATCAGACATGATAATAATCCTTTTTCTGCCAGTCAGGCTTCAAGTACATATTGAAGGTTTTGTAATCTCACTTTGGAGCTGTTCTATTTCAACCAGATGTAGCTCTCCTCCTCGATCGAATTAGTCTTCTCAAAAACTGCCAATATCAATTCCAATTTCTAAACCAGAAACGTGTAAAGTATTTTTCATCGTCCATCACTACATGTCTTTGTCTCCCATCTCTATGACATCCAGATACCTATTTAAGCTTCAACTGAACACTTTCCTTTATGCCCTTCTCCCTTCTCCCAACCCTTCTCACTTGCGCCGAACATGAGCTGGCTAACAGAGGGATCCAGAATGGATGTCCAAGTTGGATCCGCCACATGATGCAGCCGACCAAAAACTGAACAACTGGTTGGGAATATAAACTACTCCTAAACCAACTAGGTGCAATCAATAAGGTTGTCCTGGTATGCATTTCTGGTTATACTGGAATCCTTTTAAATCTGCTAAAGAGAACTATCTCGGACCAGATAGATCGCAAAGCAAGAGCCTATCAGGAATAAGACAAGCTAAAGTCTTTATCAAAGGATCTTTGAAACTCAAAGCAGAAACCTTGCTTGTAGAGGGAGAATATCAGATCTGTAACTATTAAATAATGAAGGGATGCCCACAGGGAGGAGTCCTATCATCTTTGATGTGGAACCTTATCATAGACGAACTCCTGGAGGAATTGAACAGGGAGTGGATATACAGTGCACCCAGAGGTATGCAGATGATCTGACAATACTTGTACTGGGAAAATACCCTAACGTTATATCGGAGCTGATGCAACAAGCTCTTGAAGTGCTGGAGATTTGGTGTAGGAGGGAATGCCTTAGGGTGAACCCCGCAAAAGTTGCGCTTATTCTCTTAAAAGAGAAAGGAAGCTTGAAAGACTAATACTGCCAAGCCTCTTCAACGTACAGGAGGTCCAGTACCTGGAAAACAAAACCAATAAAGGGAGAATGACTCTAATGGCTGCTAAAGGGGCGATAGGAAGCACATGGGGACTGAATCGTGCTAAAACAGGAACACAGCAAACTCTTGATCAAAAAAGTCGCTGACTAACGAAATATTAAACCTCAGCTGGGGACAGATAAGGAAAGTGACAGGATTACTCACCGGTCATTGTACCCTAAGGAAGCACATGCATACAATTGGCATATATAGGGAGGAACCTATCTGTCGGTTGTGCATGGAAGAGGAGGAAACAGCCTCTCACATTATCTTCGAATGTGAAGCACTGTCTCATTGGAGATATAGACCCCTAGGACTAGATTATCTAAGGGAGGATTTCTCCAAGAAGGACCTAGTGAAAAGATTGTTGAAACTGGTCTCTTCACATAAACCGTATAACCAAGAGCACAAAAAGTCTAAAGGCTGAGGTGAAGAGGTCTCTAAGCCTCTGACTGGTGGTGCCGAACTAATCAATCAATCAACTATTATATGGGCAGAATAAGACTGGTCGAAAACGCCGAGTGCTGCTTCTGCCTAGAAGAAGATGAATCGAGGGGACTGTGCTACTATGTGGGTGCTGAAAGGATCAGACTACAGGTACTAGTAGCTGCATTTGTGTGCCATGAAGATGTAGGTACACTAATTAATCACAAATGATCAGCTTCCATGGGAAGATGGAATCTAAAGACGTAATCTAATTTGGATTGAAGGATAACAGTTGGTTCTGAAAACACCAGTCACAGACGCCGAACCAAATAGGAATTCTGGGCAAAATTTTCTTGATAATCTCATCCAAGATCAAAAAACAAATACCCGGTCTCAAAGCATAGAGTTAGTCTGTTTTTTCCCGATAGATCCTCCCAATTTTATCTGCTAGACAAAAAAATAGATACTTAAATCGACTATGCTATTAATATGGTATTTTCCTAAACGGTTTAAAAATGTAAATTTTTCCACGGTAATTTTCTTTATTTAGTCTAAAATTCCATTTTTAAATTGATTAAATTTCTAGTACCTTTCCTTTTAAAGAAAAAAGTAAGACGGAAGTACCAAAATTGTATTGAAAACTCACACAAAAAGTTGGACAATATCAAATATATTGTTTATAAAATTCTCACATTATTTATAATACAACAAGAGTAACGAAGGGCGTTCAACGTTATCAACTTCTTTATCGTCATTTTCATCACCTAGTATAGTGTGGTAAATTTTTGTAACCCACTTCTTAGTTCTTTATTTTCTTTTTTATTACTTCCTTCATCTGTTTATTTAAACTTTTCTCACTCCTAGCCCTTATTGGATTCCTGGACACACTGGAAGAGAAGGAAATGAAATAGCAAAAAGGGGGACTGGGGCCGGAAACCTTTTGCGGTATCATCTCCAAGGTAATATTGGAAGAAATAGGCAAAACCGAAAAAAAGAGAAGATCTGACCATTGGAAAGATTTAGTATGGCTTAGATAATCAAAGATACTTCTCGGTGACTACAACCTTTTCTTCTCTACCAGTTACTTCGCCTCTTGTTCATTTCAACCACATTATAGGTTTTTTTAGTTAGATTATGTTTGTGGTGGGTGGGTCTATTTGGCCTTCATCCTCTGTGACTAAAGAGTTACATAGGTGAAAGATGAAAGAGATAAATCATAATAGTAGACAGAAAAAAAAACTTAAAAGAAGTATTATTATTTTTTGGCAATCAATTGCGTACCAAATCATTATTTATAAAAAATTAACGATACAAATTATATAATATCGAACAAAAATTCAAATTATTCTTCACAACAAATCAAAGTCAATTAAATTTGATATAATCGCTTTAAAAAAAGTTGAAATCACAGGTGTATCATTTTCCACGAAATTAGCTAGGTTTTTTTGATAATTTTTTTAAAGAAATGACGTATTATGGATCCCTAATGTACTCATCGATTTTTCACACGTCATTTGGCCTTGATTATACCTCAACTGTTCTTCTACCTGCTTTTAATTTTCAAAAACTAAAAAATACCATCATTTTAAAAGCATTATCCAATTTTTATAAATTCTTAAGTGATGACACATTTTTTAGCCAGAAATTGTTCAAAATAAGATTTAAGGACGGATTATACAGCAAATAGAATAAAAAAAGGAACTAATTGAAATAAGTTAAGAAATAAGGACAAGAAACATTGGTTTATACAGATGACTAAAATAAAATAAGAAATAAGAGTGAGCCAATCAAATTGCAGCTTTTTTGACAATGATTTTGTGTTTTATGCAAGTTTAGTGAATTTTACTTTTTGTTTTGCCCATGCCGAATCTACTTATCTACTCTTCTACACTACAGTACATAACCTCAATAATTATATGTTTATTTATTTGAATTCTGTTTGGAATTTTTATTAATCAATATTAAAATGGATGAATATTTTTAGGTTAGGGTTAGATGTTAAAAAGAGTAATTGAAAACTCAGAACATTTAGAACAGAAATATCTGGGTCATGCGCATTATCGGTTTCCAGACAAAAAGATAAAAGTTGGCCATCTTTTGAACTAAATTTTATTTCCTATCTTACCTTATTTCTTGTATAAACGCTTTCATAGAGATGCGTATGTCCATCTTTCTTATTTTGTTCCTTATTTTATTTTATTTGATGTATAATCCCACCTTTAGAATTTTATCTGAGAAAACTTCTGTTCAATATAAGAACTTTTTGGGCACATTCTGTTTAATAGTAGGTTCACTAAAAACATGCTATTGCCAGTTGTCAGCTGTCATAGAGTGACAAGATGTATCCGATTTTAATCCTTTTGAGCTCCTCTGGGTGGAACTTTACAAAAACATTCTTTTTTGTAACAATCTACAGTGTGTATAATTAAAATGAGTCATCGAAATTAATTCTCTAGAAATTATAGTGAATTTTGGGAGTCTGGTTCATGGTGGCAGGGGGATTTACTATACTATAATAAGGATTCTAATCATGTTTTTGTTAAGATTTAAATATCATTTAACCGGTAAAGAGTATCATTATGACAATAAACCGTCTCTATTATTTCTTATTTTATGCCGAGTCAGTCGCGTAATTTGAATGTAAAATAAAATTGTCGTTTGGATTTACCAATTAAAGACCTAAATGTAAAAACGTACCAAACTATTAACCTGATTTGTGTTTATCGGTATCTTTCCTACGTGTAAAAACCGGAAATTTTTTAAATTTCTCACACGTAATATATTGACCAATATCATCAGGATAAAAAGGGTGAGGTAAGAGTAGGACAGTTGAGGGGTTGGTTAACCTAGTAGAGGAGTACCTGACGGGGCGTGTGATAGTAGACTCTAGAGGGAGGAGGATAATAGTCCAGGATACTAGGGGGGTAGGGAAAATGAGGGGGATAAGGCCGGCAGAGAAGTGGAAAGAAGAGGAGGGGGGAAGGAACATTAAATTAAGGAAAGCCTCAGGAATAGATGGCCTGAGGGGTGATATGATGAAGAGGATGCTGGATGACAATGGGGAGTACTTCTGGGAGCTATTCAACAGGGTGCTAAGGGAGGAAGAGTTTCCAGAAAGATGGAAGGTGGCCAGGGTGATACTGCTGAAGAAGGCGGGTAGAGAGGGGAAGCAGGCGGGGACTACAGGCCCATCAGCCTGCTGTGTGGTATGGGTAAATTGATAGAGGGGGTAATAAAGGATAGGATTGAGGAGGAAGTTGGTAGGAATGGGGGTTTTTGAATAGTATGTGAAGAGGGATGTGAGATTACGGTGTATGCGGAAGATGTGGGTCTGGTATGTAAGGCAAAGGGAGAGGCGGAGATAGAAAGAAAGGCGGAGAGAATGTGGAGAAGATAGAGCGGTGCGGAGCGAGGGCTAGACCAATCCTGCGGGTGGGATACTACTGAGGGTGGTGCAGGGGTACAGGACAGTGGGTGAACCGGCAGCAGCGGTGCTGTCAAGGATCTACCTATTAGACGCGATAAGCAGTGGAGGGGTGCGACCAGAGAGGAGGTACAGGAATGGATGGAGGAGGAAATGGAGAGAAGGTGGGATGAGTATTAGGAGCGATTGGGAATAGGAGAGATTGAAGGGACCGGCAATGCGGGGAGGTGAACTACTTCTTGACACGGGTGATCACTGGACATGGGTCGAGAGTAGGGTACCTCCACAAGATTGGAAAAAGAGAGACTGGAGTGTGCGAGAGGTGTGAAGTGGAGGATGATGTAGGGCATGTGAAGGGGAATGGATGGATGTAAGTGGTGTAGTGGATAGGATGATTAGGGGAAGAGGAGGACACAATATGGCATGAGAGGTAGGAGTGATAGGTAGGGAGAAGACGACGGTCTGAGCGGAGAGTGTGCGAGGGACCGCCACCCGTCTCGAAGTATGCTAGGGTAGGGATTCCGAGAAGGGGGTAACGGCGAGTTTGGGGCGGGTTTGCTAGGTAGGCATCCCCTTGGGGATGAGTCCAACACTGTTTGAGTCCTGGACCCATTCGAACATGAGTTTACCATCTTGACCCGAAAAAAGGGTAGGTATGGGTATTTTGTAAAATTATATCTGCAACAAAAGAAGGGATGATTACCATAAATAGAATAAGTTTGCTCCACTCCTAGATGGTATGCCGCTCTTATTGTATATCAAAGCTCCAACACGAACTCGACTTGACTGTTGAAGAATTATTTGAACTTTATTTTTACTAACATGAATTTCTTCTGTTTATACATGGGAATTACATACTACTAACGCTAAAATATTTACCTCATTCTGGTGCGTACGACCTACTTTATCACGAGGTACATGTTTGAAATATGGGAAATTGCCGCAAATTTATTTCAACTTAAAATGTTTAACAAGATTGGTCGCATCGTATAGGAAAACGTTACGAATACTATCTTTGGCTATTTTGGAGTTCTAACCCAAAAAATGTGGGACACCCTGTATATGAAGATTACTTTTACAAAGTGTACATTGTGACATATCAAATGAAAGAGCTCGTTGCGAATGTGTCGAATATATAATTTTTATAATTTTAAAATGAATAGTTTCTTGTTTATTTAAGAGAATTGTTGAAACTTTACTCCGAAACTAAAGAACCAAAAATTTTTAAAAAATACAGAAACTAGTTCTCTAGAATTTTAGATAGTTTACCTACCAAAAGGGCAAATCAGTTCAAACTTATTAAAACAGATTTTATTCGCAACGAGCTTAAATGCACTGTTGAAGAAAAAAATTGATAAGCCCAATCCTGTAAATCTATTCCTTATCTAATCTTGGCACCTTATTGAAGATATATAAAAATAAAAGAAATCGCCCAAAAAACAAAAAAGTTTTTTTTAATTAAAAATTGTACTATTTTATTTCGAGCCACGGTGTATGGATTCTATTCCAAAATAATCATTTTTAGTTATCTATTTATGGTGTTTTTTTTTTAAATTCAACAATTAAATTAATATTTTAACAACGTATTTTATCATAATTATAATAATATATATACATGAAAACATACACACAAAAACAACAGATTTACACTTGTTTTCAATTTAAAAAAAAAAGATGGAATGTTCCAACATTTATACAACAAATGTACGTACATGAATAGTCACAGTATCAAAAAATATTTTTATAAATAATATAGGGATATTCCACAAGGTGAGTTAATACAGCTGCTTCATAACTGAAGGATAACTTGTAGAAACTAAGATCCTACTACAACAATTTGCACACTTTTTTAAACAATATCTGACAGATATAAAGGAAATTTCCCACTATAAAAGAATTATTATTAAACAATAATAGTACTAGTCGTAAAAAAATATAATATGGAAAACAACATACTTCCATCGGGGACAGCAAAGTCCTTTTTTCTTATGTTTTTTGGAAAATGCTACTCATGCGCACAGTTGTGATTTTTTCACTTGACAGTTTTGTAATTTTGAGAAGATTTCTCTATTCAAAACAGCACGCCACTGGCGACGAAAAATTCCAATCTATATTGTTTTCATTGCTTTTTTTCAAACAATCCAACCACAGAACTAGTGTTTTCAGTTCTGTGGTTCTGGCAAAAACAAACATATGACACATGACAGCAATTGTTACCAACAAAACTTAGGGTTTTAAGGGTAGCCAACGTTAATTATACTACACATGGTGGTACAAATTTAACGTGCAAGTTCATGAACAAATATTTGAAAGTAAATTTTTTTTTGTAAATAACTGGCATAACCACTTGTAATATAATATAATAATCAATTTATTTTTTCTCATAATTAAAATTTGACATCTTATAGCTGCTGTAAACAAGTCGGGAATGTAAATTTATTTTTTTCTCTCTTAATTACCAACTAATATTCTTTAATTTGTTGCTAATGCTGTGAAATTTTTTTGTGGGACCCGGAGTTCCACTTTTAATCTTCTCTTAATTATTCCCTGTATTTTAATTGAAAATTTATTCATGGTCAAATATTTACACATTAATTAGCATCTTCCTGTAGGTTTATATTGAACAATAATGGAGTTGAGACGAAAACTAATTGATAAAAATTAGTAGTTTACGACAAGTGGTGCAAAAAATATACGGCTAAAGAAAGCATAAATCGGCAGAAATAATATCATTGCCAGTACAGCAGCATTAAAATGGTTTGGTCAGAAAGTGAAATAATCTACGATCAAAAATTTATTAAAACTAATGGATTCTAATAATGTTGAATTATTCAGTTTAGGTTCCTTTTAATTAGGGTTGACGTTCTTTAAATACAACACATCTTTCTTCGACAAATGTTTAATTTGAACTCTCCGACCAAAAACCCAAAGCAACAATTGCCAGCCTACACATCCTTTCAATCTAGCGCGTGTCTGCTTATTTTGCAATTGTTACTTATATCGATAATTAAATTATAATCAAACTGCTTAGTCGATATATTTTATGATTACAATAATTATTATAACTAAACACATACATGCTAAAGTTAATAACCTATAAATTGTAACGGTAAGAGGCGCTAATTTGTAACTGTAATCGCTTTGCGTTGGCTGCAATCCTCTGGAAATATAATCAGCTGGATTGTTTTTGGACCCAATATAGTTCCATTTAAAATTTTAAGTGAGGTTTTTTATTTCAACCACTCTATTTGAAACGTATGGATTCAATTGCAAAGGCTCTTTTTTGATCCATGCAAGGACTACTAATGAATCTGAATAAAGAAATACATTGAAATTTCCTATGGTTTTTAGAATACCAGCTACTCTGTGAGTTAAATTGGAAATAAGCAAGGCTCCGTTTAGTTCTAATCTTGGGATTGAAAGTTTTTCACCTTTGTTTTTGGAGTTACTTGGTGGAGCAACTCTTGGTAAATGTCCCTCTTCTATCCAGTAATCTCCAAGGAGCTGTGCCCTAGGATTCTGAATTTCCGCTTGAAAGATACTCGGGGGTTTTCCCAAGCTTTCGAGTGTAGGTTTCTGGCTCGTACACTCCTATCCCAGTTCCTTCTAATGGTATTTGGATCCCATCCCTTCTGGCTGCTTAATTCCGTAACGAATTTCTACAGATTGCGAAACATCTTATCTCGACATACGATTTACACAAGTACGACAAGGATAATATGAACAACACTACTTGAAAGAGAGAGAAGAATTGTTCGCACACGCCCATCTGTGATGGGCGTGTGACAAGGATCACAGATGGGCGTGTGCGAACAATTCTTCTTTCTCTTTCAAGTAGTGTTGTTCATATTATCCTTGTCACACGCCCATCACAGATGGGCGTGTGCGAACAATTCTTCTCTCTCTTTCAAGTAGTGTTGTTCATATTATCCTTGTCTTACTTGAGTAAATCGTATGTCTAGCTAAAATTTTTCGCAATCTGTATACCATACCATCTTGTGGCATGTCCCAGGTTTTCTGATTTCTAAGAAGTAAAGAGGTGATTTTTTTAATGATTCCCTCTCTGGAGAAATTAAGGAGACAGAACATTTCATACAAATTGAGAAACAACGAGAAAACATTTATCCAAATATTGTAAATAATGTTCATAATTGTAATAATTGTACTATTAATATTCATATAAATAAATAAGATACAGGTTTTATTTGGCATAAATTATTGCCACCCAAGGGTGGTAAGTTGATACCTTTTTGGTAAATGTTAATTACGTCCTTCAAAACAGTGTCAAAATGCGTTGTTTATAATATAGGGAGGAGAAAAACTCCAATTATAATGTGATTGTGGATATTTCTGACAATATCAAATTGAACCTCTGCACTGATTATTTTGCACACGTCAAATGTTTTATAAGAATTGCATGTAAGTATATTCAATTTAACTAGAAAAAGACCCTTATCATTGATAACTATAATTACTTCTAGTAAACTCTTATGTACATAGTAATCATTAACACATATTAGCATGATTTTTTGCAAGTAATTACTTAATTTACATTAATAATGTCATTAAATACATGCATAAATTATAGTATTTTATACCTTTTCGTTATTCGGTGAGTTTCCATTAGAAAAAAAAACACTCATAAAAAATCAACTACTATTAGTTCAACGAAAAGCTATGACATTTATAGTCAAATTCCATAATATTTACAAGTGTTTCGTGATTGTTTTCACATCGTCAGTTTGATATTTGAACCATAATTATATCTAATTAAAAAATTGTTTTTAATTTTCTGGCAGACCGGGTCGTGTGTAACTGGCTTAAGTTACCTTCATACGATGACCAGACTTGCTAAAGGAAAGTGCGTAGCTGTTGAATATCTGATTGTATTTCGAACAAATTAAAGAGATTTAAGGGATGTTTTCAAAGATTTTATGCGATAATAGAAGACATTTTGTATCTTTTTAAATAATTGACCATCGAAAACCACAAATTGATGGTTGATTCGACCCCAAGCGATTCTCAACGTTTTTCAACGCCAGAAGAAGTCGATGTGGAAAAAAATTATTCAAAAGTTTGTTGATCTTTATAAAATTTTCGATTCTTCACTCCCCATATACAGTGTGTTTACTAAAATTCGCTATATATAAGAAACTTTTTTATTAAATTTTACGAAAAAAAGGTGTAAGTCCTCAATATTTTTTATTTATTTGGGATTTTCTCGGTTGCCTAAATTTTGAGAATTAATTTTTAATTATAAAAAAATTATTTAGTGTTTTGGTATATCTATATTTTATATTGTTTTTGCATTAATTAGAAAGTAACAAAAAGATTAAAGGACTTGTCAATTTATAGAAACCGGTTAGGTTAGGTTCAATTATTTTATTGAGAATGTCATTGACGCAATCTTCTTTTTCCGAACTTATGACGTTAATGTACGGGAAGGAATATTACCTGGTTGAGGGGAATTTCATGAAATTGAAGTGGGTCGAACCCATTAAAATCCAGGTATACTTCGTTCCAAGATATTTCGTTTTGACTTATGCCAACATGATTGATTTAAGTCGTTAATACGATAACAATAGCACAGTATCGCACTCGTTTCTTCGAAAAGCGATAAGATAATGCCTAACAGTATGATTATTTTACAACTGAAATGTTTGGCTGTTAACATAATATTTGAGACTAATTTTTAAATTTATTTAATTATTCTATTATTTATTTGTGCTTTAGAAGATATATTTCAGAAACTTACAATTAAAGAACTGATACATATAAAAAAAGAAAAAAATTCTGTGAACGATAAACAAGATATCAAAAACTTGAGTCAAATTTATCATAATTAAATAAAATAAGTAAATTATTGATAACTACATTTTTTTTATATATTTTTCAAATATCGTAAATTTATTTCTGAAGTAAATAGTTGTATCATAAAAATTGTATATTTTTTACTTCATTATGACATTTCATAAAATAAACATTTTGAAAAAGCTTTCAAACGAAAGCGAAACTTAAAAAAATCTTTTTAATTTACTTAAAATATAAAATATTAACCGAACCCAAGAAATAAAAATCAAGCGATTATTATAATAAATGGTTAAAGAAAATAAAATAATGTTTATATAGGTATATATATTATTGAATCCTTAAGGCCAGATGCCGAGTCAACGAAATATTGTGAAACGTTCTTTAAATAATTGTTTTATTGTATTATCCACATAATTACAGGCACTTACTAAACAAAAATTAAGTTTTCTTGTTTATTGTAGCTACTTTAAAAATAATACACGTCAACAAATAAATCATCATCTCTCCGGGGTCAAATCGGAAGAAAAGTGTTGAGAAAAATTTGTAAAATGGGGTTTTTTGGGACGAGAAATCGACTGGCCAAGCTGTTATTCTCAAAAGACCAGTCTATTGTGAAAAAAAATTACAAGAGCATAATCTGAGGAGTTTTCATTTTATGTTGGATGGAATCGAGCTTTTTTTATTTATTTTTATTATAATAAAATATTTGAATTTCCAAATTATTGATAGATATTTCTTTTCCGGCACTGATTTGCGATTGTTTGAGTAATTCTATAAAAATTTGTGATAAAAATAATTTTCAAATAGAAAAATATATAATAAACAACATTTTTGATAATATTTAAAATTAAAATTCCAAAATTCCAAAAATTTGCTACTAATTAATATGAAAAACATACGTTATTATTTATTTCGATGACACAATAGTAGTTTTTTTTATACAATAAATAAATAATTCCGAACATTCGGAATAACAAAATTCCAGTCCTCGTCTATATTACCATACAACTATTTTAATTTTTTTACTTCCTCGATTCGTTTTTTTTATTACCAGCTAATTTAAAATAAATAAATATCGATGTTTCAACTGTTTTGAATACGATGAATGAAAATAGCGTATTTCCCAAAAAAACATTTTAAAAATTAACATAATCTGCTGAAAGAAAAACACCGAATTATTATTATTATCAGTTTAATTGATTACTGAGTCATTGGTAATATTCTTATAACAGTAATTACCAATTATTAATAAATGTACTAGACAAGTGAGCACATCGAAGGCTTTTGGTTAAGCATAAAAGAGCAAACGCCCAACTAGTGTAAAACACTCAGTAACGTGCAAGCTTTAGTTGTGTTAAAAAGTTTTTGTTCAAATTTTATTGTTAACTTTTGTCAAAACATCTTTTTAATGTTTTCTCCTAGCATCGGCTAAAACTAGTTCGCGCTGGAGGTGAAATAGGGTTTATTAAGGACACCCTATTATTATTTAGATCAGGAAGCAAGTCTGGACGAGATGAATGATCAATCGGTTGATGAAAAACTTATACCAAATTTACCTGTTTTTACTAGACATGCAATTATTTAGTTTTATTGATTACTGATAGTCATTGGTGACAAAATTAGATTTATTCTTATTACTGTAATCGCCAATTACTTAGATGTACTAGACACATGATATAACGATATCGATTGTTTCATATCGACGGCTAATGGTTAAGCATATTCGAGCAAACTCCCAACCAGTGTAAAGCACTCAGTAGTGCAAGCCTATTAATATTTTACCTGTTTTTCCAACAAGGTATGAACAATAGCAAACTAGGTACTTTTTAAAAATTCTACTATATAATGGAGCTCGACTAATCTTATTTGGTTTGGAACTGAGACATCTACCTGGTTAAAGTAATGGAAAATGGTCGTTTTTCACCATTTCACCAAAATAATTATTTTGTGTATTTAGAGCGTAAAGTAATAGATGACCGCTTGAGAAATAATGTTGGCGATCCATTGAAAGCGGCAATTTTACTTTACGCTCGAAAAACACACATAATCTTTTCTACAGTTGCCCTTTTAATAATTAAAACAGTTTTTTATATTATATTAGGTTATAATAGGAGTGGATTATGATTTAAGATAGTACTCTGACATTTTAGTTGCCATATTATTTATTAATGTTAAATATGAAAGTACAATTGTTACAATTATTAATTGCAATTTTTGATTCAGAAGAAGTTTCTTCCATTACTGAAGATTGAAAATGAAATTCACAAATGATATAAAAAACGTGTTTTTTTTTTGTGTTTTTCTGGTTTATTATCTATTTAAGTAACTATTTCAATTTGAGTATTTGAATGCTTTCTCTTCATGGCGTTAAAAAGATCTACTGAATTGTTCAGACTTGTCAGAATCTGCAGAGCGCTTATACCTCCCTCCCCTGTCGACATTTGATTCGCCGTCACTCTAGGTAGAGGCGTGTCCGAGATATCAACAATAACAATGACTTTTGAAATGCACCTTTAAATTATTATATAAATTGTTATAAAAATAATTATAAAGCCAATTAAAATGTTTGATAAAGGAGATAGTATAGTATTATCTGGTAACTTAACGTTCATTTATTGTTTTTCGTCGTCATGGCTAATCCCACCAAATTTGATGAAATAAGCGAGCGAAACGGATTCCTTTTTTGCGCTAGAGCGTAAAGTAGGTAACAATCCTCGGCATTTGTCGACTTTACGATTTCATTTGAATATAGTAATTAGTTATTTTACGCGCGACTGTAGAAAAAATATATTTTGGACGCTCGCAACAAATCTTTTCATTTGATATGTCAAGAAAACATTTTTTAGCACTATAAATAATTATTAATATACAAGTAATACATATTCTCGACGTGTACTTAGGAAATCCTTATCAAACTATAGCTAATAAAATACAGGGTGTTCCATAAGAAATAGTATAACTCTGATATACCACGTTTTATTTGGACATCCTGTATATTTCAAAATGTATCATTTATTATAATACAAACTACTAAAGTGTCAATACTTTCAAACTTCTTCTATTGAACGTTATTCACCCTGTATAAGTACTTAATTGTTATAAAAATAAAAAAAAATTTGTTAATTTAACTTTACAGCTCTATAACTCGTTTAAGGAGCAAACGATAAAGTAATATCATTATGTTTGACCTTTCAACCCATTTACCATCTTTTAAAATTCGGCAACGAACTTAATAATTTAATTAATCTTTTCCATTAAAAATTTGCAAAAAATCTGTTAAAAGATTTAATACCAATTAGCATAAATTTGGACGTGGTCCGGTACCGTTGTGGTTATTTTTCTTAAATTATCTACCTGATTGGTCGTTAATTAAATTGACAAATTCAAATAGAATAATAAATACAGTGTAGCACAATTTGTTGAAAATTACAACTAGGGATTGAAACCATTTATTTGAAATCATAAATTGAAGATTTTGAAGAATTTGCGCCATAATTTTAATAAACATAGATTACTATTTTTCCATTTTTGGCTATTGAACAACAAATCTTCATCTAATATGCACAATCGTGGCATGGTAAAACAATTTCCGGTAGTAGTTTATTATTGTTTTATATGTTTGCGAGTTAAATGTTGAGTTTTACTTTGACCTTTTCTGTTTTCTTACATTTCACCTTGTATTTTATTCGTTAAAAATTGTCTTTTATTGCTAATGATCAAATAAAACTACCGTTTCTTCAGAATATAATATTTTGCATCGCAATTTTATTACTTTATATCAATTTATAAAAATCCAAGCACAATGATGTACGAAACTTCTAAACGAAAGGTCCGATTCGAAGAGAAAGTTCATCATGGTCGACTGGCATGGGCTAATGGACATGTGAATTGGAATGCTGAATGGAGATCCACATTGTTCATAGATGAGTCGAGGTATGGATGGTGCCCAGAAATCGAAGAGCAGTGCAGGAGGTGGTGCAAGAGCAGTCGAAGATGACAAGGTATCCTCGCACTGCCCCTTCGATCGCCCGACCTCAATCTCATCGAGCATGCTTGGGACCAGCTACAAAGAGCTTGGAATCCCCATGAACCACCCCCACAGCCACTCCAAGAACTTAGACAGTTTGGAGACTAAAAATCATAATTTGTTCAAACATAATCTTCGAATTTTATGAATTTTTGTGGAGTAATTTATTTTCTGTTTATATGAGTATTATCAAAAAAATATACCGATTTTTTTTATTGTTACACACTGTATATTATATAGCTATTTGGCAATATTAATAAATTTATAAATACAAAATACTACTAATAAATAACTTGATTTATACATAATTTGAACCACATATTTTTCCAACAGAACAACTATCGACTACAAAACCGAAAATAACTTACCCTTTAATCGTACACACCCTTCCAAATATTTCACACTGGTTATCACAAAAGCACTACAAAAAGTTGCTAATCTTTGTAAGAAAAACATTTTCTCGAAAAATGTCTACAATCAACAGAAATAGCAAATAGTAAACAAAATTTCTGTTCTAGTTCAAAGAGGCCACAATAAGCGATTCGATTGCACTAAACTTCATCCACAATTGATCCAATTTTAAAAAGATAAAGTTTGATCCGAAAAAACACTTTTTATTTGCAAAGTAGTCAACAGAAGATAACATGTAACATTTATATACGAGGGTTTGTGGGTGACTTTTCCATTATTATTATTCATATTCAAGAACTTTTTAGTACTTTAATGAAGTGGTGGTCAACCCGCAATACACGTGCTACAGGGTGGAACACTGACCATCTTAAGTGTTTTCCACAAATTTCAATAACATCAACAGTATTAATTTTGTCAAATTCTTATAAGCCAGTGTCCTGGTACCAAGAGTTCATTCATTCATTCACTGGAATTCATTCATTCACTGGAACTGAATCTTTGTACCATTTCCCTAGATCGAAATCTGGTTGGTTTGATTCCTTTTCATTTGAAGATTGGTTTAGAAATATTATAATCCCTTGGGCAAAAAAACTTCCAGGTGAAAAGGTTATTATTGGTGATAATTTATCGTCCCATTATGGAAGGCCAAAGAAATAATATCAAGTTCGTGTTTCTACCAAAAAACGCTACACACTTAACGCAACCACTAGATGTTGGGTACTATGCACCTTTAAAAAAAATTTGGAGAAGTCTTCTACTTGATTACAAAATGAAAAATCCAAGAGAACAAACCTTAAATAAAGTAACATTCCCTTCACTACTGCGGATTTTGGTGAAAAAGTTAGATCTTATAAATCAAAAGACAATAGCAGGAGATTTTCGCGGGTCGGGAATAATCCCTTTCAATCCTGAGGAAGTTCTTAAGCGACTTCCTAAACAGAGGGCTCATGAGCATGTCTCTAAAGATTATTAGAATATTTACAGGAAACGCGTTCCACAACTAGTGAGTATAAACCACACCAGAGTAAAAAAACGTTAAAAGTAATACCAGGCAGGTCTGTAACATATGAAGAATTAGGTTTAGAGAAAGAAGATGGTATAGAAGATTCAGAAAGCTCTGCTGAACTTGAACAAGACGATATTGAGGAAGAAAAGCAACCAATCGAACTAGAAAATAATAATAATGAAAATGTAAAGAATAGCGATGAAGAAGTTCAGTTTCAAAGCCTGGCTATATTGTCATTAGACTAGCTTCAAAAAAGAATTTAAAGCAAAAATAGAGGAAGTTAATAGACCAGAAATGACTGTAACATTTCTTCGACATAAAAATGAGAATAAATTTGTCTTTCAGCAAGAAGAAGATATTTCTGTAGAAGATGAGGACGATATAGATTGTTTTTTAACACCTCCTAAAATAAAAAGAGGAATATATTTTTTTGATATAGATACCAAAAAGTTTAATTTTTAAAGGCTGTTAAATCCTGTGATTTTATATTTCAGAATAAACCTAAGGCCATTTGTGACTTAAACTAAAGTAGGATATTATAAGTAGGTTATTTTTATTTTTGTATTTTCTGTCAGAATATGATTTTGTTTGTTTTTTATGTTTTATTTCCTTTTTGTTTTCGTAAAACTTAAGTTTTGTAGAATATACAGTTTTATTTCGTTTTTTTTCTGTAAGAATACCTATTATTTGTTTTTGTTTTTTCCTAATAAAGAAGTTATTTTTATAGAAATTAATGTTTTTTTTGTGAAATTAATGCTTGAAATTTTTAAAAACAGTCACCGGGTTTATTGTGGATTTACAGCTATTTCTAGTAGACGTGTGACTTGGTGACTTTACACAGATTTTAACTTTTAAAAAAAATCTAAACCATTGTACCTAGGTGTAATTTAGTTTGTCACAGTAACACATTAGAACTATACACAGCATATATCCCAACCATACGGCGTCAAAGAAATTATTAATGGGCCAAAACGACAAAAAAGTGCAAAAGTGCTGTAGAGTAACCTCGCTCTACGGTAGTTGTAATGGTTGTATTAATTCCTCTCCAAAGTGTTTCCGTCTAAGTACTTGTAAGTTCTCGCAGAAGCAGAGTATGTGAGTAGGTGTTTCATCATCAAGTTCACATTTTCTGCACAAAGGTTCTCTAACTTTGCCATTTTGTACAGATGTTTCCTCAAGGTGCAGTCCACCAGTCCAGTCACCAGGTCTTCAACTGTTTCTTACCCAGTTTCAGTAGCCTGGTGTTGAGAGTACTATGTCTACCTTGTTCAGTAAGCTCTTTGTATGGAGGTGCCTTTGTGTCAACCTCCTTTTGAGTTGGTGTTCCCTATCTAGCCCGTTCCCGATTTCCCGGACCTATGAAGTCTCCTTTAGAGCCTTCTTTAGCTAACTGGTCCGCCATTTCATTACCTGCAATCCCCTCATGTGCCGGCACCCATACTGGCTACACCCTGTATTTTGAGCTGAATAAAGCTCTTGTGACACAATATTACAATAGTAACCTCCCTCGTATTTTAAACACTTTCAGATTCAGTTGACATTCACGATAACCCCCAGGGTTTGTGCTTAAATTTTAATTTTACTTAGTAATTAAAATGACAATTACTACGAATTTAAATGGGGACATAAATAATAACATATTATTCAAATATTTCAAAGATCCAACCACTCTTAGTTGCACTTTCTTTATTCGGTGCAAAGCTTTTGCGATAACTTGTTGCTGATTCCATTTTAAATAATAATTCAGAGTCTATTAATTGTAAGTTGTCAAATAAGTTGAATATCTGGGAGTAACACTTGATTGCAAACTAAATTGGAGGACACACCTGGATATAATTACTATAAGGGCAATTAGGCCTATCTGGGCATTGCAGAAAGAAGAAATCTGGGAAATATGACCCGAATTGTTTCATTCCTCCATCCTCTTTCAAGTAAATGATTAAAAAATATAGCATCGCATTCAAAGATTCCCAAAAAAAGTTTAAAACAAAACGATTGTTCAATAATCGCCACCTAGCGACTGTTAAAACCACTGGAATGAAACCATGATATAACATTTTTTTAGGCATAGAATTCCCTTTCAAATGATATTAAGTTTGTCAAAATCCATGAAGCGGAACAAAAGTTATAACAGTTTTATTGAGTCAGCATTCCCACTCACCCCTACCAGGTATTTTACAATATAGAGGAAAAAGTACTGGAGCAATCTTACGTAAAATGATCTAATGATTACGAATATTTAAATTTTTTAGTACTATAACGGTAAACTTATAGAAAAATGATGTTTTTGTGAACTACGGATCTTCATATAAAGAGTTCACTCATCACACTTACTCAAAAGCAGAGATTGAGTTGCTGCCTTGCAAGGTCCTTCTTGAACGCGCTAACTCTTAGTGTCCTTTTGGAAAAACATTTGCGTTTATCCCCTCACTGAACAAAATTCTTAAATACCAATGACTGCTTAATACTGTCTTGTACTATTTGCTAATATTCTTGTCATTAAAACTGGCCTCCAAGAAGCCCCGACTTAAATCCAATTGGTATTCTTTGAAAAGATGATTCACCCATTTCCATTTACCTCAAGGACTTGGTGGTTAATTCTGAACGTAGTTTATGTTAAAGTTGCTTGAAGGCAGTTTGATTTTTGGCTGGTGTAAGAGGAAGGGAAAAGGGCAAGGGAATATACCATTAAGTATGACTGCATAACGGACTTTGCCGGTATAACATATATACTGCTGCATAAATATTAAACGTCTTATCTTAGATATTGACCCCTTGGGTTAGTTGGGAGCATAGTTTAAACTAAATATTAGAAATCACGTTTGATATAAAATATTATACTTGATATTTATTTTATTTTTTATAAAAATCACGGTCATTTAATATATACAGAATTCATTATGATTAAATGTAAATTGTTACTTACTTGATTTTTCGTGTCGGCTCTTGTTATGGTAATTTTATGAAAAATTAAAAGTAATTATGTGTATGTTTTTATTAATGTAGTTAGTGTACAGTATGTCCCACTGAGATAGATACTATTTGATTATTTACGGAACTACGAGTTTTTGACCGATTTTGCAAAAAATCACCTATTTTGAAGATTGTCCGTCGAAAAATTTGCGGGTTATTCAGAATTTCCAGAGAAAAATCCAAAAAAAGGTATTTTTTTTAAACATTTCAACTTTTTTGCCCGATATTTTATACAAAAAACAGTTTCAATGCTTCGCACTGTATCGGAAACTAATGAAAAAGATATTTTCTCTTAATTTATAACGACAAATTCGATTATTTTCCTTACAATATTTTTCCTTATAAGCGCGATTTATTTACTGAGGCCGACTATATGGCCAGTTTTGAAACTGACAGACCGAATCCTGAGCATTTAAACAATGAGTTGATCAATTCCTCAACACTGTCTGGTCCTTCATCACAAACAAATAAAGAGCCATCACTGAATAATTCCGAAAATAATTTGCAAAGCACTATAGTGAAATGGAAACAACTGATAATAAAACTTTTAGAAGTCCTGCGGAGTTCAAAGGGTATCCGAAAGCTGGCCCTCGAAAGACGACTGGGAAAAAAAGGAAATCTGGAAGAAGCATGATCGCCACGGATACTCCAGAAAAAAATCTGATTGAAGAGGCAGCACGTGAAACAGCTTCAAAAATTAGAATTCCGAAAAGAAAAGAAGCAACTAAAAAATTATTTGTCGAAGAGTCTAGTGATGAAGATGATCCACTTGATGAATGGTCTGCTACTTCATATCAAGTGGAGGGTCATTTAACACTGACGTATAGAACAGGAAAATTCTATATTGAAACATTGAAACAAAGTACACGCCTTTAAAAAAAATTGGTATCAAACATCAGTTTTATACTTTTTCCCGATTTCTAACCTGTAATATATGTTGAATACATACAAAAATATAATATCTCTTAAAATTTTTTATAAATTGCACCACATAAATTTGTAGTCTAAAAATAGTATTTTTTTGTTTCACTGTGCCTCACTTTACCCTACCACTTTTCCTAGTACCAAGGATATCAAACTTTTTAGCGTGGGGGGACCTTTTGTGGGACCCCTTTAAGCAGAATGTTTTATTTTAAACTCTAAGAACCTACCAAATTGTCATTTTTCAGCTCCTAAAATCATCAAACGGTCCATTTTTTTAAAATAAAACAAATAGAACAAAACAACTATATTTATAAAATAAACAATAAAATACATTTGTAAATTTCTTAATATTTGATAAACTTGTGAAAATTCAACAAATTAGCAACATGAAGTACCAGATTAAATGCCATATATAGAATTAAACAAAAATATTTTTTATTTGTATAAAAATGGGACATCGTGTATATACATCACTAGCATCAAAAAGCAAAGTTTAAAATACAATTTAACTAAATACGGCGACATAAGAAAATTATTTTTAAACAGTTTAATTTATTCAGACACGTTTTATTTTGTATGGCGAATTAACATGTCTTTATTAGAACCTAATTAATCATTTATATTCAAAAAAATTGATAAAAGATATAAAAATTTCATAGTGTTTTACACAAAAATGTTGAAGCTTAAATATACTGGGCTCAGTTTAAAAGTAGTTGAAGAAGAAGAGGACAAAAAAAGCATGTTAAGGAACTGCGCTGAATTTACACTGGTGGTACTAACGGATAGTGTCGAGGACGTAAAAGTACCAGGAACGGGAAATTCGAGGATTTAAAAATTGCTTTTTTTGACAGAGGGAAGTTAAAAACAATCAGAACTCTCTTCTATTTTTTAAATAACGTGAGTAATGAGGGGGGCATTTTTTATGGTGCCCCAGGATAGTACTGAGGATAAATTCGTCCTTGATAGTGGAAATCGGAAGGGTATATTATATAGATAATGTGGAAGAGGCTAGATAAGGATGCAATTTTCCTATGTGATGGTGTTTGGTTAAATATTGAAATAGAGAGAATTTGAACCATTCTTTTTTTTTCAATTATTTCATGTTTTGAAAAGTTTTATTGATGACGTTGATTTAACGTTGATTATAAAAGGTCCTTCTTGATTTGGATAAAAAGTGGATGGTATTATTCGTAGAACACCAGCTGGAATGCCTGGTAAATCCAAAACTACGTAACCTGATCTGTAAAAAAAAACAAATTTGGATTATTTTACCTAGTTCCAGTTGGTCCTTTTTTCAGTATCCATTTTTAACAGACTTCTAAAAAAGGAGGTTGTCAATTCGAAGCGTATTATGTTCGGGCATAACTTGAAAAATAATGATAAATAAAAGTAATTATGTAATTATTAATTATTTTATTTTACCAATCTATCTATATTCCCTTTCAACTATATCGATGATACTTAGATTTTTGTATAATGCTGATAGTTCCGCATTAAAAAAAACCTATTCAAATAAATATAA
The DNA here is from genome assembly GCA_947563755.1 of Lochmaea crataegi. Taxonomy (NCBI): domain Eukaryota; kingdom Metazoa; phylum Arthropoda; class Insecta; order Coleoptera; family Chrysomelidae; genus Lochmaea; species Lochmaea crataegi. Next base: position 37,305,613 of record OX387432.1, on the reverse strand, counting down.
TAAATAATATTTTGAATTATTTGAGAGCCACAATAGATTCTTGCGAGTAGCAGAGGAGGTACTTATAGACCCACTCACCACAAACCTAACCTAGCCCTCTACCGACATTTTGTTTTGTTTTCCCATTCTAAAAGGTTGGTACAATTGAACTAAAATTCATCTAATTTTCTTCAAAAACAAAAAATGTGTTTTCAGATTTTGAATGTAACCTAAAAATATTACAATTCCAATGACATACATACTCTTTTGGCTGGTCAAAATGGATTTTTACCTGTAAGACCCCGATGATTTTGTTCTAAACGGAGCAGAAACAGAATCATCTTTAAGTTGCTGTATAGTAACTTCGAATCCCATTTGGTACTGCTTCGGTCCCTTTAACTCTATCAAAATTTGATTATTATCAGTATTAGAATCGATATCCAGACAATATCTAGGATTATTAGGAAATGTAGCAGGATTATTGGGACATCCGCCTGCCGTTACTCCTTTCCATTCACCAGTAATCTAAAAAATAAAGTTTGTATTTCGGATTCTAATCCCGATTAAATGTATTGAAACACTCACCTGTTGCTCATATTTATATGGATCGACTATTTTCGTCAAAAAGAAGGGTAGAGTTGCGTAGGCTCTCAAAGTATAGTAGATCGTTGTAGATTTTTCGTATTGAGAAACGACAACTGTAAATTTTCTACTAGATCCGGGTGTCAATAAGATCTTACAGAGATAATGGGGACTGTTGATTTTAACGCCATCTATGTATGGAGGCGGATCAACTACAAACAATACACAATTGTTATAATATCTTAATTTTAAGCATGTTTTGCAAAATTATGTGTAGTTATACAGTAGTACATTTGAACTAAAATTAATCAAATTGTTTTAAAAGTCAAAAAATTTGTTTTAAAATATTGTAAATTTAATTTACTGACAAATTGTTTTGTTTCTCCCATTCTGAAAGATTATAAACTGGTTCATTTGAACTAAAATTCATCAAACTGTCTTGGAAACCAGAAATATTGTATAAATGTAAAGTTACTTCACTAACAAATTGTTTTGTTTTCCCCATTCTACAAGATTATAAATTGGTACATTTGAACTAAAATTAATCAAACTGTCTTGGAAACCAAAAAATAGATTGGTGTACTATAGATTGTTAATAATAGATGTTAGATTCGTTAGTTTGTTCAAATTTGACAGTACTTTTTAATACTTACATGGATAATAAACTTTCCTACCACCTTGATAAATAAACAGCGTTATATATTCTTTATTATCCCTAAAATCATCGATATCTGTAATATGTCTAGTTAATAACAGCCAAACAGCACCGGATCCATCACCTTGAACATCTAAAGAAAATTGTGGATTCGCCGAAATAGTATACAAATCTTTTACGGGTCCAGTTCCAGCGTTCCATGACCTACAATATCACAATATCAAAATTTAAGTACTTGATCTACCTCAAAGAGTATTTTACTCACTGGTGTATGCAGTAGGTGTGTTTGAATAATTCAGGATTCCAGTTCATATAAAATACGTCAAAGAATTTACAGAGACTGTCATAATCTATCCAGAATACGCCGTTGTCGAATTGGGCTGCACTGGAAGGATCGAAATTGAGTTTTCTTTGCAGATCAGTAGTCCATCTACGAGTGTCTAGTTCTGAATAATTTCCTCGCCATCTCAAATGCGACCAAGGGTTTTTCAGCTTGAACAATCTAACCTGAAAAAAATTAGAGTTACGGTCCACAAGAATAATTTCATGTCAACTGCATCTTACTCCATCAACAGTTTGTACGTCCATGACAGCATATGCATGCGTAGACACTAAACCACTTCTTTCTGCTTCCATATCTGACATATCTCCTGTTGCCACTGACACTAGTACGTCACCTTTAGCTAGTCTAGTTTCTATTTTTTGAAATACCGCGTCTTTGTTGAATTCTGGGTTGTTTTTTATGGCTGCTCTTTCAGGTATCCATCCTGTGAGGGCATGCAGATCGATATTCTAAAAATTGACATTCAAAAATCAACTGTCAAAGTTTCTAATCCAAATAATTCAAGGAAATTCTTACACTGTTACTGCCCGGAAAATCATATCCACCCATAACCTTCATGTATGCTTTCTCCAACAAAGATATCCAAAATTCATTTTTATTAGCTGAATACGAACATAACAATCTTCCATATCGATCTATCGGTAAACTATCATCTATTATCACTTTTCTTGGGATTCCATTGATATGTAGCTTGATCATATATTTACCGAAAGGATTACAAACTGGTTTTTTGTCCTTCGATTGAGGATAGATAATTGCCGTTACCAATTTTCTTCCAAATCTGCCACACAATCGTTACTTGAGTCTAAAAACTTTCCAGTACTAACCACTTACCTTTCTTCATAAGAAGCACTAACAGCCAGACTGGCGACAAAAGAACAATCCGATATCACAGTTTGCTTTATACTCAGATAATCAGGAGCATAACCATTAACTATACAAGGGTCTGAGCATATTTCTTCGAGTCTTACAAACTTATAAAAATCTCTTTTTTGCTTGGGCGATAACTTCAGGTGTCCATCTTTATCAGAAAATGGTAACGAGTACTGAAACCTGATTAATACCAACTCTTTTTGATGCTAAGCTTTATTGAATAGAATTAATTTACCTTTCTGATAAATCTACACTCATAAATGGTACATAATCTCTTCCGTTTATCTTTGATGTATGTAAAAGAACTAGTTTTTCTTCATCTGTATATCCACCATCAGATGCAGTCAAATTATTTGCCTTTTTAGGTTGAGGTTTAGGAATAATTACTGGTCTTTGTTGAATAGGTTTAAACGATTTACTATTAGTTGGAGATGTTTCATTACTTTCTTTTTTAATACCTTAAAATGGAGGGTTAATAAGAATTGAAAATCAAAATCATCTGGTACTAGTTAGAATGAAATGTATTTACCTTTTAGTTCTTCAGCTCTATCTAAAGCTCGTAAAGTAAGAACCTTTAATTCTCCTTGCATTAAATCAGGAAACTGGGTGATATACTCAACTGCCCTTGCATACAGCTCTATGGCATCCTCTTTATCTCCAGCTTCATCTTCTTCGACTGCTTGATTTAATAAGAAATAACACTCTTTCAATCTAGATTTACTTCCATCTTCATCCACAGTTTTATGTTCTTGTGGAACTTTATTCCTTAATTCATCAGCTCTTGATTTGTACTGATTGGCTTTTTCATTAAGGGATTCTGCTCTTTCTGAGTCATCTGAAGAACTAGCTACTACTTGTCTTAATAGTCGAGCAGCAGCTTCATAATAATAGGCAGCTATATTTTGTTCATTTTGTTGATCGAACTGGACACCTTTTTTAGCTGCCTCTATAGCACTATTGAGTAGTAAATCTGAACTTGACATACTTTTATGCTAAAATCTAAATAAATATTTTTATGGTGGTTGTTTTGGAACAATGCAATGCACTTACCTACAGAATTAATATCACAGTGGGTAATAATAACAGGACTAAAAAAGAATAACAAAAAGTTGTACTTTTGAGTCAGTTTCAAAACTGGATATTTTCCGTGAGCTGTTTTTTATTATTATATTTGAAGTGTGGTGAGACCAGAGACAACCATTCTGGGTGAGACATTCAATAATGACAGGTATTACAAAAATGTTTGTTTGGTTGCCTATCATCATGAATAAGAAGATCAAGCTTCCGAAATGTAACTACAGGTCAAATAATTTACAGGAACATCCATGAACAATTTTATATATTTGATAGTTGATTACAATTGTCATGATGAATATATTTTAAGTGAAATATTCGTTTTTTTCCAACAATAGACAATATAATTTAAAAAAATGTTACGGACATCTATTAAAGACCTCTTGAATCAATCATTCAAGAAGATAAATAATTTTATAGAAAACTGTGGTGAAATTCGGTTGACGTTTAGTTTAGCTACTGAAAACTAGGTGACCCTGTAAGTACTCCAAGTAATTTTATATTATCATTATAAATAAATATATATAATTTTTGTCAAGAATGCATTTAAAGATGTGAGCATATCTTAAGCGACATCTATTGAAGACCGCTTGAACTGATATTAGAAGGATATAGATATTTTATAGAAAATTAGTAAAATTTGGATGACAATTAGTTTAACTACTGAAAACTAGATAGCGCTGTAATTATATTAATTACAAATATGGATTGAAAATTGGATCTTTCCCACCTTATGGAATCTGTAAATGGGATAAATCGTTGTCAATTTTGACAAGAGCCAGATCATAATGCAAATGACACATTAATTATTTAACCTAACAATTATTCCTACATATGTTCAATTCAAAAATAGACGTTTTAATATTACAAAAAGGTTATTTTCAGCATCCTTTAAAATATTTTTAATTAATTGAGAAGAAGATAAATATAAGTCTTTTTTGGAGCAAATTATTTCTAAATTCTCACAAGTAAGTATATTTTTTTACTACCAATACCTCAGTATCAATTTATAGATACCTTCTTATACAGATCTGGCCAGTATTTTGCCGACCATAGGACCATATAGAGGTGGGAACAATTTTCAATAAAATTTATAACATTTAGCTTTTAAATTTAAAATCTACCAAAATACCTATCGGTATTTGCTCTAAAATTTTGCCAGTAATTATAGCAGTGTATGTTTATGGTTTCCACGAGTTTAAGTGGAAATTATTTTGTTTCTAAGAGGGACTGGGGGGAAGTCTACTACCCGTAGATCCCTTACAGTTACGCCAGTGTCCAAAAACTACGGTTGTAGTTTTCTTATCCCTGTAAAAACAATCACATCAAGGTTATTTAAAAATTATAAACAATAACATTCATATGCGGAAATAAATATTTTTAAATAATTGACATATACATGTCGTATCGGTTAAACAAATTAGTACGATTTTGATAACATATCGACAGAATCGAGAAAATATGTTAATAGGTTATCCCAACGAATCGAATCAGGTCAAAACTAGGCCCAAAAAGATAACTTCACCTCAATTTTTGTAATATTCAGTTCAATATGTTGTTCCTTTTATGATAATGGGAATAATAGTAAGACAAAAAAGGATCATTAAACGTATATGTTCATCCACATGTAGAGGATTGCCAGAAACAAAATGTTCTGGGGGGAGATAACGAAATCTCTGGAAATAAACTCGCAAGAAGAGGTTCTGAAACAATGGATCAGAACCAGTCCTTGGAACCAAAGAAAGTGGTTCAATGACAAAAAGGGGCGAGGGACTGGAATACATTTTTGGGGTATCAGCACCAGTATAAGATTGGAAGAAATAAGTAAAAATGAAAACAAGAATGCATTAGCTCAGATGTGTATATAAAAGAGTATCCTGACCCCAGGTAGCAAACTCCTGTGGAACAAACACGAGAAGGAGATCACATAATAAATGTACCGTTATAGTACCACACAATTCAAATATTAGTAATCATTAGATCATTTAACGTAAGTTTGCTCCAATACTTTTTCCTCTATCTTGTAAAATAACTGGTAGGGGTGAGTGGGAAAGCTGACTCAATAAAACTGTTATAACTTTTGTTCCGCTTTATGGATTTTGGAATTCAATGCCTAATAAAATGTTTTATCATCGTTTCATTGTATGTAAAGTGTGATTTATTATTATTAGAAAAATAAAGTGGGAAAACTTTTTCTTAGTAGATACTCCTGGTTAAAAAGTCGTGTCAAAAAATGTACTGTTGTTCAATTGGCATAACTGATTATCATCAGAAATTTAATAATATAATATTATCAACAAAATGCCAATCATTTAATGGTTCGGTTAACGAGTAAATAGCTATTAACAAAACAATTGTAAAAATATCCGGAATTCCAATAATTCTAAACTAACATTCAAAAATAATAATCGTCTTTTGTCCTTGCATCAAATAAACAATTTACTTTAAAAACGTTAAATAGCCAATAATCCTCAAATAACATATTGGATATCTGTAAAACATTATACAGAGTGTTCGAAAAATTTTTTTTGCGGAAGCAAGATATCTTGAAGAATCCTTCGTTGGGGGGGAGGGATGGGGGGGGGGGGTTAATGCCAAACATGGTAGAGATCATATTCAATGTACAGAAACTCCTTGATAACCAGTAATTGCTTTTGAATAGAATTTGAGTAGCATCATTATAGGTCAGTTCATAAACCAGTCCACAAACTTTCTAATAAATTCCTTGTCTTACCACTTGGGATGAATTTCAATACCTTTGTGTGTTCTCAGAGGTATCTAGATTAATTTTTAGGGTTCTACTTGGCACTGGAACGGTTAATTCTTTTGAGGATTTGATAGATTAGATTTACCATGAACCCCTTAAGAATGAAAAGTGAATATCTACTTGATCTTGAACTATTATTTTTTCATAGTATTGTCTTTAATATCACAGTTGAGATAAGTCTAAAATCCAGATTTGGATTTGGAAAATAATGATTCATTACTTTCAATATTTACCAAATATATAATCAGATTTTCAACATTTTTCAAAATATTTATGTACACACAAGTTATTGTTCTATAAGTACCTACCTGCTTATTTGGGTTAAGACACCCATCATTCTTGGGACCATCTAATTACGGCCATTACGACTGATTTGCTATAAATTCTAAATCTTCTACAATTTATTTTAGTTTAAATTGAAATTCAGTGCTTGAAAGTTCATACAAAAAAAAACAGTTTGCAACAAGATTTTAGAAAATGTCATTTATTTTTCTAGGGTGAGTGTTAGTTTTTTAATTTTTTTATATTTTCTTAAATCTTTTTGCAAACGTTTCGCCAAAAAGCCAACAACTTTTCTAAATTTATGTACCTCCATACCCTGTATACAGGCGCAGTTCGCAAAGAAAACTTAGGAGATAATAGAAACACTGATAGTAGTTCGTATAAAATTCCTATTCATATTTACAATCATATATTTGAGAAATTTTTAATTTTTTACTTTAGAGGCTCATATTTCATTAACAAAGACAAATTTTATATAAAATGCAATCATTTTTCAGCCCCTTAATCATCATCTTCTAAATTTTTGATACGAACTCCTGGGACATTCTGTATTCTTTAAGGTGTCGATGTAATACATAGAAAATTATTATCGTAATTCTCACACCAACTTTTTTAGCATACTCGGTATATTTTACAAACAAAATCTCCAAATTTCACCATACAGCTCAAAAACAATTGAAAATGGGAAATCTTGTATAAATTCCTACCATTTACAAGCACTTAAGATATTTATGTTGAAATAATTTATAAATTAACAATTTCACTATTATTTTTCCTAATTCGGAATTCTAATACCAAATTTTCCAGCTTACTCGGTATATATTAGAAAACCAAATTTTCAAATTTGACCTTAGAGTTCACAGATGAGACATTCTGTATAAATTCCTAACATTAACTTGCACTTAAGCTATTTATGATGAAATAACCTAAATTAACAATTTCCATTAGCATTTTTCCAAAAATAATGTACCAGGTGGACCAATAAGCCGATGTGTTATTTTTAATTTTAATACAGGGCAAACCAATACTACTTATGTTATGTTTATACGTTTTTGGTTTGCACCATTTTATTTTTGTTTATATTCAAAAATTTTAATTTTTGTCCTCTATCGATGACAATTAAAACTAAAGGTAATTGTTTCATAGTAGATGTAATTGGTTCATCTTCGCTCTTTCGAATGAGACTAATTTGTTTAGAATTTTGCGAAATTTAGGTCTCTTTCTACTTTATTTATTCAACACCTAGTATAATTAGGCATTTTTTGGGCGCTTTGCATGGAAAAACATGGATTTTTCGTCATCGTCACGCTTTTATGCAACACACAATACTTTTGGTCATTCTTCGCGTTTTTATGCAACACACAATACTTTCGGTCACGCTTTTCATGAGCTATATGTATCAGTGTTTGTAATTCATAGTTAAAAAGTAAATAATCACTTTTTTCTACGCCCATCTCCATAAACGTCAAAAATCGCACTGTCAACATTTCTTGTAAATGACATTTAACAATAACATGTACGTAATGAGATCTCATAACACGTGCGTTTAGATAAGAAAACTTATATTTCTTTGCTTAATTAAATTGCAATCAAATTTTTATGTACGTACTACTTTATTTGGTCTATTTACATAAATTTAGTCAATTGGAAAACATAAAAGCTTTTAGCATTAGTGAAATACATTTTAGATTAAAAGAGTAATGCCCCTAAATGTCGGCAACACATTATACAATTTCTCAAAAAATAAGTCGCGTTTTCTTAGCATGATATGGAAATGAAGGTCATGTAATTTATGCCGTCAATTTTTGTAACAAAATATAGGCTATGTGAATCACTCTCATAAAAATATAAACGAATATCGGAAGCAATTACCAATTATCAATCTTCATCTTCTGATGTATCGTGCAGTACTACACAGTTAAAGATAACCGTTCATCACCGTTAAATAATAAGGCACCAACGACTTACAATAATTGTTCAATTGTTATAAACAACTATTATAATAAAGTTTAAATAATTGCGATTTCCTTTATTTCATAGAAGAAAATTGATGGGCGTAGAAAAAGTATAGTACGTTACAAGAGTTGTAAACCCATTACGCACTCGTGAAATTTACGTAATGGGTTACTTACAACTCTTGTTACGTAATATTCTTATTTTCATGTAATTTCTAATTGTACTTAAGTACTTTTTTTTCTTAAAGTAATTGGGAATTGTAATTGCAGCAAAATTTGTGGAGGAATTGTACTTTGTAATTATATTATTTGAATTATCTAAATACAATTACTTCTCATAAGTACAATTATTTTTTTTAATTTCAATTACTTAGGTAATTTTTATATTACTTGTTACTTATTAAGGATTTTGTCTTTTCCCATAAGTTAAGGACTCCTTAAGTTGTATAAAGCTTACTAGCCCTAATTGCTAAATTGCTAAATACAATTACTTCTCATAAGTACAATTATTTTTTTAATTACAATTACTTAGGTTATTTTTATATTACTTGTTACTTATTAAGGATTTTGTCTTTTCCCATAAGTTAAGGAGTCCTTAAGTTGTATAAAGCTTACTAGCCCTAATTGCTAAATTGCTAAATACAATTACTTCTCATAAGTACAATTATTTTTTTAATTACAATTACTTAGGTTATTTTTATATTACTTGTTACTTATTAAGGATTTTGTCTTTTCCCATAAGTTAAGGAGTCCTTAAGTTGTATAAAGCTTACTAGCCCCAATTGCTAAATTGCTAAATTGCTAAATACAATTACTTCTCATAAGTACAATTATTTTTTTAATTACAATTACTTAGGTAATTTTTATATTACTTGTTACTTATTAAGGATTTTGTCTTTTCCCATAAGTTAAGGAGTCTTTAAGTTGTATAAAGCTTACTAGCCCTAATTGCTAAATTGCTAAATTACTTCTCATAAGTACAATTATTTTTTTAATTACAATTACTTTGGTAATTTTTATATTACATGTTACTTATTAAGGATTTTGTCTTTTCCCATAAGTTAAGGAGTCCTTAAGTTGTATAAAGCTTACTAGCCCTAATTGCTAAATTGCTAAATACAATTACTTCTCATAAGTACAATTATTTTTTTAATTACAATTACTTAGGTTATTTTTATATTACTTGTTACTTATTAAGGATTTTGTCTTTTCCCATAAGTTAAGGAGTCCTTAAGTTGTATAAAACTTACTAGCCCTAATTGCTAAATTGCTAAATTGCTAAATTACAATTACTTCTCATAAGTACAATTATTTTTTTAATTACAATTACTTAGGTAATTTTTATATTACTTGTTACTTATTAAGGATTTTGTCTTTTCCCATAAGTTAAGGAGTCCTTAAGTTGTATAAAGCTTACTAGCCCTAATTGCTAAATTGCTAAATACAATTACTTCTCATAAGTACAATTATTTTTTTAATTACAATTACTTAGGAAATTTTTATATTACTTGTTACTTATTAAGGATTTTGTCTTTTCCCATAAGTTAAGGAGTCCTTAAGTTGTATAAAGCTTACTAGCCCTAATTGCTAAATTGCTAAATACAATTACTTCTCATAAGTACAATTATTTTTTTAATTACAATTACTTAGGTTATTTTTATATTACTTGTTACTTATTAAGGATTTTGTCTTTTCCCATAAGTTAAGGAGTCCTTAAGTTGTATAAAGCTTACTAGCCCTAATTGCTAAATTGCTAAATTGCTAAATTGCTAAATACAATTACTTCTCATAAGTACAATTATTTTTTTAATTACAATTACTTAGGTTATTTTTATATTACTTGTTACTTATTAAGGATTTTGTCTTTTCCCATAAGTTAAGGAGTCCTTAAGTTGTATAAAACTTACTAGCCCTAATTGCTAAATTGCTAAATTGCTAAATTACAATTACTTCTCATAAGTACAATTATTTTTTTAATTACAATTACTTAGGTAATTTTTATATTACTTGTTACTTATTAAGGATTTTGTCTTTTCCCATAAGTTAAGGAGTCCTTAAGTTGTATAAAGCTTACTAGCCCTAATTGCTAAATTGCTAAATACAATTACTTCTCATAAGTACAATTATTTTTTTAATTACAATTACTTAGGTTATTTTTATATTACTTGTTACTTATTAAGGATTTTGTCTTTTCCCATAAGTTAAGGAGTCCTTAAGTTGTATAAAACTTACTAGCCCTAATTGCTAAATTGCTAAATTACAATTACTTCTCATAAGTACAATTATTTTTTTAATTACAATTACTTAGGTAATTTTTATATTACTTGTTACTTATTAAGGATTTTGTCTTTTCCCATAAGTTAAGGAGTCCTTAAGTTGTATAAAGCTTACTAGCCCTAATTGCTAAATTGCTAAATACAATTACTTCTCATAAGTACAATTATTTTTTTAATTACAATTACTTAGGAAATTTTTATATTACTTGTTACTTATTAAGGATTTTGTCTTTTCCCATAAGTTAAGGAGTCCTTAAGTTGTATAAAGCTTACTAGCCCTAATTGCTAAATTGCTAAATACAATTACTTCTCATAAGTACAATTATTTTTTTAATTACAATTACTTAGGAAATTTTTATATTACTTGTTACTTATTAAGGATTTTGTCTTTTCCCATAAGTTAAGGAGTCCTTAAGTTGTATAAAGCTTACTAGCCCTAATTGCTAAATTGCTAAATACAATTACTTCTCATAAGTACAATTATTTTTTTAATTACAATTACTTAGGTTATTTTTATATTACTTGTTACTTATTAAGGATTTTGTCTTTTCCCATAAGTTAAGGAGTCCTTAAGTTGTATAAAGCTTACTAGCCCTAATTGCTAAATTGCTAAATTGCTAAATACAATTACTTCTCATAAGTACAATTATTTTTTTAATTACAATTACTTAGGTAATTTTTATATTACATGTTACTTATTAAGGATTTTGTCTTTTCCCATAAGTTAAGGAGTCCTTAAGTTGTATAAAGCTTACTAGCCCTAATTGCTAAATTGCTAAATTGCTAAATACAATTACTTCTCATAAGTACAATTATTTTTTTAATTACAATTACTTAGGTAATTTTTATATTACTTGTTACTTATTAAGGATTTTGTCTTTTCCCATAAGTTAAGGAGTCCTTAAGTTGTATAAAGCTTACTAGCCCTAATTGCTAAATTGCTAAATACAATTACTTCTCATAAGTACAATTATTTTTTTAATTACAATTACTTAGGTTATTTTTATATTACTTGTTACTTATTAAGGATTTTGTCTTTTCCCATAAGTTAAGGAGTCCTTAAGTTGTATAAAGCCCACTAGCCCTAATTGCTAAATTGCTAAATACAATTACTTCTCATAAGTACAATTATTTTTTTAATTACAATTACTTAGGTAATTTTTATATTACTTGTTACTTATTAAGGATTTTGTCTTTTCCCATAAGTTAAGGAGTCCTTAAGTTGTATAAAGCTTACTAGCCCTAATTGCTAAATTGCTAAATTGCTAAATTACAATTACTTCTCATAAGTACAATTATTTTTTTAATTACAATTACTTAGGTAATTTTTATATTACTTGTTACTTATTAAGGATTTTGTCTTTTCCCATAAGTTAAGGAGTCCTTAAGTTGTATAAAGCTTACTAGCCCTAATTGCTAAATTGCTAAATACAATTACTTCTCATAAGTACAATTATTTTTTTAATTACAATTACTTAGGTTATTTTTATATTACTTGTTACTTATTAAGGATTTTGTCTTTTCCCATAAGTTAAGGAGTCCTTAAGTTGTATAAAGCTTACTAGCCCTAATTGCTAAATTGCTAAACTGCTAAATACAATTACTTCTCATAAGTACAATTATTTTTTTAATTACAATTACTTAGGTTATTTTTATATTACTTGTTACTTATTAAGGATTTTGTCTTTTCCCATAAGTTAAGGAGTCCTTAAGTTGTATAAAGCTTACTAACCCTAATTGCTAAACTGCTAAATACAATTACTTCTCATAAGTACAATTATTTTTTTAATTACAATTACTTAGGTAATTTTTATGTTACTTGTTACTTATTAAGGATTTTGTCTTTTCCCATAAGTTAAGGAGTCCTTAAGTTGTATAAAGCTTACTAGCCCTAATTGCTAAATGGTGTTTAGACTGTACCTTCGCCATACAAAATTTGTCATGTGTCATCTCAAACCGAGTTTAACGTCAATTAAGCTTTATACAAACCACCCTTAACATATCTTTAACTTTAAGGAATCCTTAAGAAAGTCGCTGCAATTGGCTGTTAGTTTAACAGATTGAATTTCCTATTAAAAAATTTTATTCGTATCCCCATTTTGTCATAATTTGTTGATTTATCCGCAAAGTAATTATAAAAGTAATTGATATTCCTATTTTCACGACATATATACTTTGTAATTGCAATTAATTCCTTTTTTTTTGGAAAAGTACTTTGTAATTGTAATTATTTTTAAAGTACATGTAATTACCCAGTATATATATGTGCACTCTTTCATAGAAAACTGGTTATTTAATTTTTCTTCATAGAATGCACCTTCTAGCTTATTGGTACACCCGGTAAATTAAAGCCCTGCATTTAAACAAAAAGGGATACTAACTTAATTTATTTATTACTAAAAGCGATACATATGTGCTAAGTACACTCCTGTTCTTTGTACAAATGCGCACGTTCTATTGACCGCGTGCTTTCCGTCATTACATCAGTATCCAAACAAAAAGGGATTTATCTTACTACTACTATATATATTACTATATACTACTATTGCATTGATGACTAAAATCGCTACGTCACTTACCAGGAACTGGTTTGTTATAACCAAATGATAAAAATTGTAAGTCCAGACCAGAATTATTAGTCATTGGCAATGCTCAATATAGGTACTACCTTTTGTTTAATTTATCAGAAACGTTCTTGTTATCAGAATGTACGGTCGTAAAAAGGAGCGTTTTACTATTTAAATGTTTCATTTTATTTAAAACCCGCGATTTAATTTCAAAAAAAAATCAGTTCGATCAGTGATTGATAAAATTAGAAGCGTGTTAGATGATCACATTATCAGAAGAGAGTGGAGGGGATCGTAGTCACTACGTTTCCAGAGGTAATAAAACTGAATATTTAAAAGAAAATCGATCAGTAAACAGTAAATAGTTGTACGTGTATGTGAATTTTTGTATCGTGTATAATATAAACGTGGGTAGATCAGTAGAAAGTATGATTGAACTCGGTTATTTCTACAAAAATTTGAGTTTGGCGCCTTTCTCTCCGCTATATTCTACGATCGTTGTCGCTCAGTTGTCATCAGTAAGTTGGAAAGTACAGTTGCGAGAAGTGTATATTAATCGGACCTCGTGGTGTTGTGAGTCATACAATCGTTGACCGTCTTATTTTGTCGAAAAATTTTTTTTTTAGAAAAAAAATGGAAAGTGTTTTGTACGATTTTCTAACGAGTACAGTGTTAGTAATTACGGTACTTATCGGTGCAAGTGTTTTAATTATCATGTATGTCATTAATTTGTTTAAAGAGGAAGAGATAAGTGAAAAAACTAAAAGTAAGATTTCTTTTTATTAACTGGTTAAACTGTAACTATGGAAATCCAAAAAGTAATTGAATTCCGATTAGATTAACATAACCTCACCTGCTAACTAAGTTTTTATTAAATTACATAACTCGATATAATTTATTAATTAAAATTCAACGTTTAACTAGAAATATTGTGTAGTAGGTCAATAAACGGAACCACGTGGAAGCTCCGTCAAAAGTGCTCAATTAAAAAAAGTACAATTAACCGTTTTAAAACATAAAAATTCTAAATTTTGATTTACCAACTTGCATATCTTAGCTAATACTATTAAATAAATTAATTTGTAGTCGTCTTAATTTTAGGTTAACCTACTAACCTAACAAGAGATTTTGTCATCATAATATTATTTGCAGAAATATTATCTTGTTTATTATAAATTTTTGAAAAAAGAACGTAGTTTAATGATGAAATTGTTTAGTGGATACCTAAAAATAAACGTAAAGTCGTAGTGATTATTAAAACAGTTATTATTAATACTGGGTGTTTAACTGTTAGAGTATGATTGTATGAATTAGGGGACAGAAGTGGAATGAAGGAAAATGCGACGTATGAATGTGACAGTGTAAAATGAATATTGTAGGTAATTACATTACAATGTGATATTTTTTTTACTATATAGACAAGTCTACGGTCTATACAGAGAAGAAAAAAGACCAACAGCAGCAGGGTGGAAAGAGAAAGAAGAAAATTTCCGAAAATAGATGGACTGGAAAACATGATAAATATTCTTACAATCATCCTTGGATTTTAACATCTTTAAAAGGACACACTGGAAAAGTTTTGGATATGGATTTTAGCAGTAATGGGAAATTTTTAACTTCTTGCGATGATGGTTAGTAAATGTTTTTCATTTAACATTCATCCATTCGATATATACAGGTTGTCTCATTTTTTTAATTGAGGGGTCCAATGCAAGAAACGGCCAAGTCCATTTATATAAAATGTTCCGGAGAGCAAAACATTTTTTAAATTTAAAAATCTTGAATTTATGATATCACTTCTTTTATTAATACGTTTATTTGGATATAAACACTAACTAAAAGAATAAGTAAGCTTTGGATCTTATAAAATACTTCACCACTTGAAGAAACCGATAGTGGCAAATTTTGCTGGTAATGGAAAGTTATCACCTCCATTTCAGGATGATTTTGTAATAAATTTGTTTTAGCTTCCAACTCGGTATAAAAAGATTCAGCTTTTTTATATGTAGGGACTTTTCGGTCTCCAAGGTTTTTATTTCAGTATTTATTTTATTTAATAATTTATCACATTTTGTGCAAGTATCTGACTTTGGTTTACCAAAATGTATCTTGAAGTTTTCAGTAAAAATTATTCTAAAATATTCATATTTGACAATAGGGATAATCGGTAGATTTTGAAGCAATAAAGCATGCTGCTCAGGTTCATGTTTTTACTAAAAAAGAGCTGATGTAGTTTTGAAATACTTAGTAGAGGTGATCGATGAAGGTTATCTTTTCTACTATAATGTGATTTATAGCTCGGAAAACTTAAAATATGTTCTCATTTTCACATATTTTGATGCTTCCCTCTGTGATCTGTAGGGGCAGTTACATTTCCATTAGATAAGTTCTTTTGCAAATACTCGAGCCTACTTTTAGTGATCCCATGTACGCTTAAAAAGGCTTTCTTACAAGTTTTCTTTTCTTCCACATTGTGGCGAACCTGTAATATAAAGTTAAATTTAATGTCTAATGAAAAATCTTACCACATACAACTAATTGGACAATTTTTCCTTTCCATCTCCTAAGGGAGGTCTTTTACGTCCTACTAATTTTCTTCTTCTAAGTCCGTATAAATAGGCATCTTGTAAATCCTTCGAAGAAATAGTGTAAAAATTTTCCTTCTGTTTTTGCAGTTTTTTTTTGCCCTAAAAATGGATTGGGTTCTTGCATTGGACCCCTCAATTGCAAATAATACAGTAAGTATAGACATTGAAAAGTGTGAAAAATGTTCAGGATACATGTTTTATTACACAGGGGGGCTCTCTACTTACTCTTTTTGAGTATAAAATGATTATATTATAATATTTAGAGAAAATCGAGGAAATATTCGAAAAAAATAAATAATATTTACAATTAAAATACATCACCCTGTATTTTTATATACCAATATTTAAATGTTTTTGAAAAAATTGTTGGCTTTTTGCGTTTTTTTCTCTCAATATTTACAGGTTATTTTAAATATACACTGCCCAGCAAAAAATTTAGGTCAATTTAAATAACTTGAAAAATTGCAAAGAATTTTAAAAATTGAATGTAGCAGCAAATTGTAAATTTACCTAAGATAGACAACCAATTATCGACACTATTAGGAACAAAATTTGTCAAAGTGCTTTCGGGAATTTGTCCTATTTGTATGATATTGCTCAAATATCTATTTGTCAATTTCTAAATATGAAATTCTGTTTTCCCAGTTTTTTATGAAGTATTTTTTTCTGAAGAAAAAATTTGCCACAAAAACCAATCAAATTTTTAAGAAAAACCATTTATCGACATCCCATATATGGATAGTTTTTTTACTAAATATAACAAAATAAAGCTAGAACAGAAGGAAATAATAAACATTTATTTTTGACAAAATACATAAAAAAATACACTTTAAGCTTCATATATATCCACTGGTAGAGGGAACGAATAATTTTGTCTTTCTCCTGTTCCATGAACTTCAGGTGTTGGCAAAATGTCTAACATTGATTTTTTAGGAACACAAGATATGTCCTTTTCATTAAAAATAAAACACTTTTTTTCTTTAACTGATTTCATAAACATTACTTCTACTTCTTGAATAACCTTTTATTTGTTTTGCCACCTAACACTGTTACCAAAATATAATCTCCAACAGAGACATTGTCAGTCTGTGCAGTCTCGCAGAATGTTCGCTCATTTTCAAATATTTCTACAACATCCAAACTGCTGCCACTTTCTTGCCACTCTTCTTCGTCTTCAGAGCTTTCAGAAACTTCATTATTTCTTGTGTTATATGTCAATATATTTTTCCCTTTTGCAGATTTTTCTCTTCAGAAATTGAATAGATGAGGCTTTTACTTGATGAAGATCCATACTAATGATAAAATAAAACAATTTAATTTGTTTAAATCTTCATTTTTATTTTGAACTAACGTTCAAATGTTGGGATTTTTTCTTTTCTTTTCCGCTTTGACATCGAAAGTTTTGGTTCTGGACAAAACAAGGCCTTTTTAAATGGTGTCGGTATAATGCAGTTTAAGTGTCCACGAGTAACCAGTATTTCTAAATTCGTGCCATTTTCTTGTTCTGTTTCGGTTACTTCTGTTGTTTTTTTTTCCTGTGGTGGTGTGACTTCATTTTTTCGTTGCCGAGTATTGTCTTTGTTGTGTGTTTCAACTTCATCTTCTCTTTCTTCAGTCAGTTGGTTATTAATATTCTGGGTGTCCAATTGTTCGTTGGTTTTTGTTTCTGCTTGATTACTTCCATTATTATTGAAATAACTCCATATTTCAAAAAGGCTTGTGTCTTTTGTGTCCTACTGTACACATTTCGTACAGCACAGTACGGACAGTTCTGACGGTTTCACGTTGTCCTCTTACCATCTTGTATCAACGATACATTTAGTGCAACGACAATAGGATCTAGAGGATTTGTGGAGTAGTAAATAAACACTAAGAACTCTCCCTGTATTTTTAAAATTATTTGCAATTTCTTAAATATTTAAAGTGACCTAAATTTTTTGCTCGGCAGTGTATTTCAAAATTATTTTACTAGAAAATTTTCACCTGTATCCTTATATATTATACTCAAGGAAGGCGTACGAATTTTCCGAAAACATTCTATGGTTTTAGACAAGAAAAATTACAATAAAAAAAGAATAAATCAGTGTTTTTTTTTAAGAATATATTACTTTTAATATTTACATTTGCAAATCAGTTGATTGGCCTTAACAGCTGAAGGTAACAAAATGATAACCTTGTTAAGTCCTATTTATTATAAATATACTTATCACTAAAAAAAACCTTATTATATACATTGTTAATCGACAGGTTAATGACACATACAGTCATATTATTCACAACTTCTATAGTCTACACAACATTATAGTTTTCTTTATTATAGTTTTATTACAGTTGTCAATAAAATGAAAATATTTATTCCGACCATAAAGAAAACTCGTTAAAAAAGGTTGTTGACTTATTGACAAAAAAAAAACGTCTGGTTAGGAAATTGTATTAGTTCAACAAATATTTACAATATTTTTTTTCAATTTCCTTTTAATTTGTTTGCCTAAGGTTGGTGTCATCTTAAGGAAAACAGAATGTTTGCATTGGGATTAAATACAGAGTGTCCCAAAAAGTTAAAAATTTGTACGTTAATCCATTCTTTAACGGACCAAAAATAAAAATTGAAAATTATTGTTTATTCAGTGCGACATAAAATTGCCCATATCTCGTTAATTTTATCAAAACAAAGTTCTGTATATATGGGTTATTTTAAGAGATATCAAAAAATGTTATCAAGAAAATTAGTAGATGACTTTCAAGGTCCATATTTTGAAATTATCTCGAACTATACAGTGTTGAATAATTGCTAAAATATGATTTTTTAAATGGGAACCCCTGTATATTATACCGAATTCGGATTGCTCACATTTATTTGGAACTTTTGATATAAGGTTTTGCTACGTTATACAGAGTCCTTTAAAAGGTATGGACACTTTTATGTGAAAAATGAACGCTCTGTAGCTTACTGTACGTTGAAGAAAAAAATTTTATTTTGCCCAACAGAGTTTCGTAATCTGATGCAATATCTCCGTACTCGATTAAATTTTAATTATTTTCTCTTTTGTATACAGGGTGGAAGGAAACTCGAACCTTTCATTTTCTTCTTTCAAATGGAACACCCTGTATTTTATAGCTCAAATATAATCTTCGTTTATGTTACTTCAATTTTTGTTAAGCATTCCCTATACCCAAAGTTTATAAAAACCCAAAATATACCCATATACTAATAATTATAAAAAATAATTAAATATTATTATAAATATTTCTCATAGCTAAAAATAGATTTCTTGCAGTTACAGTATTAACATTTTTAGTAATAAAATTAAAAAGTATTTTTTGAGACCCCAGCAGCCGTCATGTACGTACGACTATGTTGAGGGTCGTACGAGAGTAGTCCGCTCAATATATATCTATCTTTATTCAAGCAGTGTCTGTTACATTTTGTTCGCGCGTATCTCAAGTGCCAAAGTTATAAAAATACCCAAGTTTATGACATCTACTAACCTGAACCCACTAAAAATAAATTACCCACTTCACTGATCTCTTTTGATTATCAAAAGTTCCTTTGCACTTTTTTCACGTCTAGTGAGATAGAGAAGATATTTGAGATAGCACTTTGGGTCAATTTTAGAAAAATTTTCCAAAATTTCGAAAATAAAACAACTTACAGAAGATCTGATTGGACCATGGCTCGTTTAACTAAAAAAAAGGGTCATAATATATTTTCAATCTCTTTGAATTTTCGAAATATCCTGCAAAACCATCCAATCTGGGACGGATTGTGTTGAAAGTTCATCGTTTCTCAACCATTTTTATGTCGCGACCCACGAAAAAGCCAAAAATTTAAGTAAAAAATCTTGCGACCCCGTCAATATTTTGTTGGAAATAGATTAATTTTTTGTATAAAAATACATATTTTTTTGACGTCATAGATTTATTTAATTATCCTTTCCTTAAATTTGTATAGCATAAAATAAATCTTCTGCATTTTTGACAAGGTATTGATGAAATAAAAATCGAACTGGCAACCCTGGCGAGGCCGAGCTTCATTTTTAGGAAAATAGTATAGTCCAGGGAAGCAAGTAGGTACATACTAGTGATGAGCGATATCGTGATTTTTTAATCACTTTGTGAAATGATATAGTGATTTTTCAATATCAGTTATTTTAAAACGTGACATTTTTGATATTCGGTTTTTAATATACGATGGGAAAAATTGCATCTATTTTCATTTAAATTGTTCAATTGTTGACAAATTTTAGTCGAATGAGAGCGATGAAGGAAATCGCAATATAATGTCTTTTTCCACCCCCCAAGAAAAAACGTTATAACTCGAAAAATTTTCAATATATTAATTTGAAATTTTTTTTCTTGGTTTGTGACTATGAATTCTACCTTCTACCAAATTTTCGTCAAAATCGAACAATTTTTGACGAAACTAAAAATAAAAAAACGAAAAATGAAGTTTTTTGCGTTTTTCGAGCTAATTTTCAGGTTATGTGAAAAAGTCACTGATGAAAAAGTTGTAGATTTTCCCAAGATCTACAACTTTTATAATCAACTTTTTTTTCTAGAACCTCAACTTTAGCCGGAAATCGCAATAATGTCTTTTTCCATCCCCCAATAAGGTGTTTTTACCGAAAAAACATAACTCGAAAAATTTTCAATATATTAATTTGAAATCTTTTTTCTTGGTTTGTGACTATGAAAACTACTTTCTACCAAATTTTCAACAAAATCGTTTTTTTGCGTTTTTCGAGCTAATTTTGAGGTTAAGTGAAAAAGTCAATGATGAAAAAGTTGGAAGGAAATGGAAGACAAACTGATATGAAAAACGTATCCAGTGTCGTAGAAATGTTTTCAGGCAGAAAATATGCTTTTCTCAAACGGTTTTTAGTCTTGTGAGGGTAACATTTTACCCCCTTCCTTTCGACAGATTGATCTGAAAATTGATTCTAATGACAATATCGATACCAAATGTTGTAGAATACAAAAATTCCAAATCCAAGATGGCGTAGGTATCTAATCGAAACAAAAAATTTTGTTAGCTTCTGACAGTAATGATTTAAAGAGAATGGGAAAAGCTGGAAAAATAATTAGATAGATACCAGTTTCTCGAAAATCAATTGCAAAACCTTAAATACCCGTTCGAAGTCCTTGCTGACTTTTTATTTTGATCAGCATTTGCCGATCAAAGGAAAAAGTATGCAGTACAAAGGAAAAAGTCGGCAAGGACTAGTGATGAGAAAAATTGGTCTTGGTCTTGCGAAAAATCAAGACTTAGATTATCATTAGAGTAGCAAGACCAAGACCGAATGAACAAGAACAATACCAAGACCAAGACCGAATGTGCAAGACCAAGACCAAATACACAAGACTGAACTAAAAATTCTCACTTCAGAGCGTATCGTCCCCTTTCTACGAAAACCAGATAAAAATGACCCAGACCAAGACTGGATACGCAAGACCAAGACCAAGATCGGACATATTTGAGCAAGACCAAGATTGTCCAAGTCTTGATCTTGGTCTTGCTTTGCTCATCATTAGCAAGGACTGTTTACTTTTGCAGTTGATTTTGGATAAACTTAACCATTCGGATCGGATCGGACCAAAAAAAAAATCATGTGCCGCGTCGTATTTCTATTATGTTCTACAGTCAACTTTCTAGTATTGATCAACAAAAATAACC
Source organism: Lochmaea crataegi (assembly GCA_947563755.1). Lineage (NCBI taxonomy): Eukaryota > Metazoa > Arthropoda > Insecta > Coleoptera > Chrysomelidae > Lochmaea > Lochmaea crataegi. Next base: position 37,283,998 of record OX387432.1, on the reverse strand, counting down.
ACAGAATTTTTTACTTGAGAAAATAGATATTTGTGTATTTAGAGCGTAAAGTAACAGATTAAAGCTTGAGAAAGAATGTTGCCGCGCGACGCGGAGCGGAGCGCGGCGATCTTTCGAAAGCGGCAATTTTACTTTACGCTCGAAAAACACACATAATTTTTTCTACAGTCGCCCTTTCAATAATTAAAACAGTTTTTTATATTATCTTAGGAGTGCTAGAATAATCGCCATTTTCGCTATTCATCATGATTAACCTTAAAAACATCTACTGACTAGGGATGTTACAAAATAATCGATTTTTATAGTAATAATCGATTTTATAAATTACGTGTTTAAATCGATTTTCGGAAACGGCTCGTATTTGTCAAAATTTTGACAATTTTTCAAAAATTTTGACCATTTTTGATAGTTTTTGACAATTATTGACCATTTTAAAATTTTTTACAATTATTGACCATTTTGACTGTTTTTAAAAATTAGTGACCATTTTTCCATTTTTTTGATAATTTTTGACCATTTTTCAAAATGATGACAATTTTTAACCATTTTTGACAGTTTTTGACAATTATTGTCCATTTTTCACAGTTTTTAACAATAATTGACAATTTTTAACTATTCTCGATAGTTTTTGAACATTTATGACAATTTTTTAAAATTTTAGACCATTTTTGATAATTATTGACAATTGTTGACAATTTTTGACCATTTTTGACAATTATCAACTATTTTTCAAAATTTTGACAATTATTGGCCATTTTTGACAATTTTTCAAAATTTTTGACCATTTTTGATAGTTTTTGACAATTATCGTCCATTTTTCAAAATTTCAACAATTTTTGACACTTATTGACCAATTTTGGCAATAATTGTCCATTTTCAACAGTTTTTAAAAATAATTGTCCATTCCATTTTTAACAATTTTCCATAGTTTTTGACAATTATTGGTCATTTTTGACAATTTTTCAAAATTTTTGACCATTTTTGATAGTTTTTGACAATTATCGACCATTTTTTAAAATTTTAACAATTATTGACCAATTTTGACAATAATTGTCCATTTTTAACAGTTTTTAAAAATAATTGACAATTTTTTACCATTTTTGATAGTTTTTTGCCATTTTTGAAAATTTTTCAAAATTTTAGACCATTTTCCAGATTTTTGACCATTTTTGACAATTATTGACCATTTTTGACAATTATTGACCATTTTTGACCATTTTTGACAATTATTGACCATTTTTAACAGTTTTTAAAAATAATTGACAATTTTTTACCATTTTTGATAGTTTTTTGCCATTTTTGACAATTTTTCAAAATTTTAGACCATTTTTCCAGATTTTTGACCATTTTTACAATTATTGACCATTTTTGACCATATTTCAAAAACTTTAACATTTTTTGACAATTATCAACTATTTTTCAAAATTTTGACAGTTTTTAACAATAATTGTCCATTTTTGACCATTTTTGATAGTTTTTGACATTTATTGGCCATTTTTGACAATTATTCAAAAATTTTAACAACTTTTCAAAATTATTGAACATTTTTGATAGTTTTTGACAATTATTGACCATTTTTGACAATTTTTGGCAAGTTTTAAAATTTTTTACCATTCTAAAAAAAATTTTAAATTTTTGACAATTTTTGGAAATATTTGACCATTTTTTAAAGTTTTTGACAATTATCGACCATTTTTGACAATTAATGACCATTTTTGACAATTATTGACTATAATTGTCCATTTTTGATAGTTTCTGATCATTTTTGACAATTTTTCAAAATTTTAGACCATTTTTCCAGATTTTTGACAATTATTGACCATATTTCAAAAACTTTAACAATTTTTAACAATTATAAACTATTTTTCAAAATTTTGACAATTTTTAACAATAATTGTGCATTTTTGACCATTTTTGATAGTTTTTGACAATTATCGATCGTTTTTCAAAATTTTAACAATTTTTGACAAATATTGATCAATTTTGACGATAATTGTCCATTTTTGGTAGTTATTGACTATTTTTGACAATTTTTGAAACCTTTTACCATTTTTCAAATTTTTGACAAGTGACCGTTTTTGAAAAAGTTTGACGATTTTAAAATGTTTTTGGCAATTATCGACCATTTTTGACAATTATTGACCATTTTGACAATTTTTGAAAATTTTTGACCATTTTCAAAAAAAAATTTAAATTTTTTGACAATTGACCATTTTTGAAAATGTTTGACCATTTTTCTTAAAGTTTTTGACAATTATTGACCATTTTTCAAAAAAATTTTAAAATTTTTGACAATTATCGACCATTTTTCAAAATTTTAACAATTATTGACAATTTTTGGCAGTTTTTGACAATTACTGACCATTTTTGATAGTATTTGACAAAATTTGTCCATTTTCAACAGTTTCTGACAATAATTGATAATTATTGACCATATTTCAAATTTTTTGACAATTTTCATATAATTTTATTTGATTTTTAATCATCATTTTACGCGCGACTGTAGAAAAATCCTTTTTATGCGTTCCTAAATCAACTAAAAAAAAGGCTTTTTAGAAGTTATGAAGATTAGCGTATTTTTCACCTCATACATTATTATTTTTAAAAATAAAGAGTCGCACAATAGCACAATAAATTAAAGTTTGAGTGTTTACTATTTTCTCACAATAAGTAAACAAAAATATGTTTTGTACCGAAATATAAACAGCGTTCATATAATATATATATATGCGAAAAAAATACATTTTGTTTATTGAATGAGTCAAACAAATTTGGTCGCATTTAGATTAAAAAAAAATTTAATAATAAACAACTGATTTCTCAGTTAATTTTATCATTGTTAGACTAAGTTTGGTCTAGAAACGCCGCTGTTGAAAAGTCACTTATCGGATTAATAATTTGTGAAGTATTTTTTAGAAAATTTAAGTGCTAGTGAATTAACAGACTCTTTTAAAATGAGATTTTGTGTACATAGTGATGAAATATTATTTTTGTACGCAGAAGATCCTGACCCCGGAGGAAAGGAAGCTACTACTACTGCCAGAGATTTGAACAAATCCAACAATCAACAACAAGACGACAATTCCACACCGAAAGGTTTGTCTCGAAGACAACGGAAAAATAGAAGAAGAGAAGATAGCTCGCCGACGGGAAAACAAAAACTTAAAAAAGTAAAATCTAAAAAATTCCCAGAGGATATGACGTCGATTACGAATAAAAAACAAATCATGGCTAACCGATTCGATCAGTACATGATCAGCGAAAATTTGTTTTACGATCTACTTCAAAATTATCTACTAACTTTGGATCAAATGATGTCGATGGGTTATCCCATACAAACCGCCATAGATCCCCGCGGTGTAGCCATTTATAAAAGTCCCAGAGAACCCTCCAAGCCTGCTAATAGTACAATATTCAATTTAAACGCTATTGAATTTGTACCGAAAAGCGATTACAGCGCCAACGATAGCGGACAAGGCTCCGCAGACTCGAGCGACAGCGGCGAAAATTTCGACGGAGACGAATCCACCAGCAGCTACAGTAGAAGCAGCAGAAGTAGCACCAGCAGTACCGGTAGTAGTTCGAGTTACTGTACTTTTTACGATACACCGACGAATCTGGTACCGAGCAACTATGTCTACCATTCCAGGATATGTTGTAGATGCGAAACGAAATTCTACACCACACAAACCGAATACATTTCCCAAGAAACTTGCGTATATCATTGGGGAAAATTACAAAACGTTTTCCACGATAAAAAACCTCAGGTTTCGTACAGTTGTTGTAGTCGACCGCCGGGTTCTTCGGGTTGTACGGAAGGTAAATTCCACGTTTGGAACGGTGTAACGATGGGTATGAACGGATTGTTCGAAGATTTCATTTCCACGAAACCGAGAAAATCTCCGCCGCCGGACGGACATTACGGCGTTTACGCCGTCGATTGTGAGATGTGCTATACGGTTCGCGGATTGGAATTGACAAAAGTGACAGTTGTAGGATTAGGGGGTAGATTAGTTTACGACAGTTTCGTTAAACCGGAGTGCGAAATAGTCGATCACAATACGAGATTTTCCGGTATAACTGCAGACGATATGAAACGGAACACGAAAAGTTTGCGCGAAGTGCAAAGCGATTTGTTGGAACTCATTAACGCTAACACCGTTCTTATCGGGCACGGTTTAGAAAACGATTTGCGAGCGATGAAAATTGTGCATTACGCCGTCGTCGATACGTCGCATTCGTTTCCGCATTATCACGGACTTCCCTATAGGAGATCCCTTAGGAATCTTACTTCTACTATTTTGAAGAGGCAGATTCAAGGTAGCGCCAACGGTCACGATAGTTACGAAGATGCTAGCGCTTGTATGGAACTGATGATGTGGAAGGTGAGAAAAGACTTTAAAAAACTTCATGTACAGAGTGAGTTTTGATTTTTTTAGTGATGTGACTTATCGTTTTCATTTTGCTTTATTTATTATGACGCGTTCCATTTTTTTTTTCATTTTTTTTATATTAGAAGGTAGGAAGTTTAAATTTTTATATTTCGGCTCTGCTCAATTTTTTTCTATGGTACGGTCCGGTAGAGTTACCGTCCAACATCCGGACAAGCAGCAATACATTATAGTGAACGTTTTTTCACCTTCCGTTCACTGTGTATTGTTACCTGTTTGTCCAGATGACTGGAGAAAACTTGGACCTGACAGTGTGAAAGCACATTTAAATTTGGTTTTTTTTAGAAAAATCTACTTACTATATATGTTGACATACCCACAATATAAAGTCTTTATTAGACAAACCATCAAAAAATCCACCATATATAGTCTGTAATCTTCAAATCATAAAAAAATTCACCCTGTATAATCTGTATTCGTCAAATCATCAAAATATTCACCCTGTATAGTCTCAAAATGTATCCAATCTAATCACCGATCTTTTTAACTAATAAATTCAGTGAACTCAGAGAAAATTTCTACGATATTTTTAAATATCCTTAGCGTCCTCTCACACGGTCCGGTCCGGTCGAATTTCCGTCCATCATCCGGACAAGCAGCAATACCTCATAGTGAACGTTTTTTCACACCTTCCGATCACTGTGTATTGTTACTTGTTTGTCCAGATGACTGAAGAAAACTTGGACCGGACCGTGTAAAACGGCATTTAAATTTGGTTATTTCAGAAAAATCTACTTATTATATGTTGACATACCCACAATATAAAGTCTTTATTAGTCAAACACCCTGTATAGTCTGTTTTCTTCAAAACGTAGAAAAAATTCATCTAATCTAATCATCGATCATTTTTAATAATAATTTGATAAATTTCGAGCTTTCAAAGAATTTCATTTAAATATACCACAAAAATAGTCTTTCAATTAATTAAATAACAAAATGTGAACTCATTATATCCTTAGCAACCTCTCACACGGTCCGGTCCGGTCGAGTTTCCGTCCATCATCCGGACAAGCAGCAATACCTCATAGTGAACGTTTTTTCACACCTTCCGTTCACTGTGTATTGTTACTTGTTTGTCCAGATGACTGAAGAAAACTTGGACCGGAACCATTTTAACTAATAAATTTGTTCTACGGTATTTCTTAAATATCCTTAGCGACCTCTCACACGATCCGGTCCGGTCCGTCCATCGTCCGGACAAGCAGAATGTTTTTTCAACCTTCCGTGCACTGTCTATTGTTACTTGTTTGTCCAGATAACTGGAGAAAACTTGGACCTGACAGTGTGAAAGCGCATTTAAATTTAGTTATTTCAGAAAATCTATTATTTATATGTTGACATATCCACAATATAAAGTCTGTATTAGTCAAACCATCAAAAAATCCACCTTGTATTGCCCGTAATCGTCAAAACATCAAGAAATTCACCCTGTATGTTCACCGATTATTTCAATTCATCAATTATGAAATGAAGTCAAATATTGTATAATAATTTGAAAAATTCATTAGGGCGCTCTCACACGGTCCGTTTGTCACCCCGACAAGTAGCAAAGAACCTGTTTCACTATGTACTACTACCTGTCCGGTTGACGAGTACAGACCTGAACGTGTAAAAGAGCACTTAAATTTGTTTAAATCAAACCATTCATTTATCGAAATAACCGTTTTAAATTCAATTTTGATGTTTTTATCAAAAAATATCGTAACAGAGTCGTTGACATTTGGCCAAGATCAAAAATTTGTAATGAACAAACAGAGACTTGTCTAAAGCCACTTTCACATTACACGGTTTTAATCGTACGGTTAAAAACCGTCATTGGAACGGATTTTGACCGCAATATTTCTATTTCATTTGTTTATTTCATTTGTTTTGTGGTTGCTTCATCGTTGCCGAAAAAGAATAGCAATTTTTTGGGTGCACCCCATTCATCAGAGGAGAGAGGCTTCGACCATTATTAATTCCACTTGAAACAATAAACACAAACTGAACTGCAAATACGATGTTACTGCCGTTCGACAAAAAACCGTACAATGTGAGCATGCATTTAGTTACGTAGGCCACTTCGGCGAACACACCCGTGCGGTTCTTAACTAGGCATGGCTGTTGTACGACACGGCGCCGGCTTTTAACCGTACCGTATAATGTGAAAGACCCCACGCGTTTCTCCATTTCAACAGCGTACGGTTTTTAACCGCTCGATTAAAACCGAGAAATGTGAAAGAGGCGTAACGAAAGATCAATCAGAAAATGAACAAAAATAAAAATACATTTTACATCCTACCTTCTAATGAAACATTTTAGATTTAGATACACTTAATATACAATGTGATTCAATAATACAAAAAGGATTTCTATTGTTTAAAATAGATGTCGCTTTGAGTATTTTATTTGATTTTAGTGATAAAGAAACAACGGAATCTCATTTTTATTATATGTTAGAAAATTTTCCAATAGGGGGTATTTCATTCCAATTGTATAATTGTTTCGCAAAACTTATCTGCATCTATAGGATTGACAAGATTTGCAACGATTTCTCTATAAAATAAAACTTGAATTCTTTTTATTATCAAAATTTAATTTTTCCACTTTTTCATAAGTAAATAAATTGCCCCCCCCTTATTTCCAAAAATATCTACTATTTTTAATTTAATTCCGTCCGTTCATTCAATTTCGAAAACGTTCGAAATGGCAACGTTGTAAAAATTCCACGTTGCACTAAGTGACGTAACAGTGACGTATCTCGGTCGTGGGTCAGACCACATGTTTTTTTTGTTTGTTATTATTAATTTAATCATACGCAGTTGAAATTGAAAATAACTGGTGTGATATTTTTAAAAAATTTGACATTTTTGGCAGCTATATTTGTGATATTAAAATTACAGGGTAAAGTTGATGATTTTTTTCAATTTTAAACGTATTTTATTTAAAAAAAAATTTGTGAAAAAAAATGTTCCTATATAATGAAATTTAATCCAGTGCCTCGAAATTTTGCAATAAAAAAAATGAAATACCCCTCGGAAATTAATTTTAAATATCCCTAAGTTTACTTGTATAAAGATGTGTGACAATCAAAAATTTCATTTAGTCGTAAGTTTTGCGCAAATTAAATTTGCAACCAATAAACTATTTTTGTGATAATAATTTTTAAGCGAGAGGATTTTAATATTATGTAGTTAGTTAGGTACTTATCACAAGTTCCGGTTTTGAATGTTGCAACTGAAAAATAATCTAATGGTGCTGACTGTGGGTTTTCTACTTGCAATTTGTTTTTGTATTCTCGAGATTAAAAATAAAATTGATTTATGTATTCTCGAATGTTTTTTTTCCGTTTCCTTATTGGTTTCTATCTTCACCGGATTATATTAAGGTAAGTTACTACAATATTTTTAATTATTTGTATAATTATGTATTATTAAAAACTGACATTTCTGTAATAAAACTATAAATTCGACATCAGTTGCTCTTAAAAATGATGGTGGAGAATTTAGAAGTGTCGATTATTTTTAAGAAACTGAATTTTTTGGAAAAATTTACAACTTTTTTGAATGTTTGGAATTTTCAAATGCATTGTTGTCAAAGTTATTAAAAATACTGATATAACAATATAATATCAACATAGGTTTACATAAATACCTTAAAACTCACTATACAGGGTGTGGCAAGAGTATTATAATTTTTGATGTTAGGAATATTTACATGATTTTATACACAGTTCCCTCGGCAACGTTGCCAGCATTTGCGATTTATCGCAAATTGGGCTGATTTGTAAAAATTATATTTTCAATTGCCACTGGACACTAGTCAGGTTGGCTCGACTATTCCGATACAAATTAGGGATGGCGATCTGAAATCGATTAATCGAATAATCGATTCCTTGGACCGAACAAATCGATATGTTTTATTGAATCGATCTCACCATTGAAAATCGACTTTCGATTTTTTTTGTGTTTTTGGTAGAGCGGCTTTTTTTTCAATTGCCCCGGCAACATCGCAAGTAGTGATGAGAGCGAACCGCTCGAATCCCAGTAGACTCGACAGACACTGTTGCTTTTTTTTTCAAAAAAGCTTATAGGGAACTCTATAAGTAGGGATGTTTGAAAAATTAAACTATTTTTATATAAATCTATTATTATTTTGTTATAATCGATTTTTAATTATCGATTGTTCGAGTAATATTAATCGATTTTGTATAAATTACGTGTGTTTAAGGAGTGGCTTTTCGAAAACGGCTCTCGGATTATTTATTGACTATTTTTCAAAATTTTGACACCTTTTGACGATTATTGAACATTTCTCAAAATTATTGGCCATTTTTTAACATTAATTATCAATATCTTAGAGTTTTCATAATTTTTTCATTAAATAGTGGAATTAATTAGAAACACTTAGTTTCATTTAAAAAAGTAATATGAGTAGATTCCACAAAGTAAGGGTCCAAACAGTAAATTCATGTTTTAACAATTATTGACAGTTTTTGACAAAAATCGTCCATTTTTAACAATTAATTGACAATTATTGACCAATTTTGACAGTTTTTCAACAATTACTTATCATTTTTTAACAATTATTGACCAATTTTGACAGTTTTTCAACAATTATTGACCATTTTTCCAAACTTGTTGACAATTTTTGACCATTTTTTTGAAATTATTGACCATTTTTTACAATTATTGACCAATTTTGACAGTTTTTCAACAATTATTGACCATTTTTTACAATTATTGACCAATTTTGACAGTTTTTCAACAATTATTGACCATTTTTTAAAAAAATTATTGCCCAATTTTGACAGTTTCGCAACAATTACTGACTATTTTTCAAAATTTTAACAATTATTGACACTTTTCAACAGTTTTTGACAATTATTGACCATTTTTCAATTTTTTTTAAATATCCGATAATTATCGACCACTTCAAAATTTTTGACAATTATTGACAATTTTCAGCAGTTTTTGACAATTATTGACCATTTTTTAACAATTATTGACAGTTTTTGACAAAAATTGTCTATTTTTAACAGTTTTTGACCATTATTGACCAATTTTGACAGTTTTTCAATAATTACTGATAATTTTTTTTTAAATTATTCACCAATTTTGACAGTTTTGCAACAATAACTGATCATTTTTTAAAAATTGTTGACCATTTTTTAAATAATTATTGACCAATTTTGACAGTTTTTCAACAATTATTGACCATTTTGGACAGTCTTTTATAATTATTGACCATTTTTTCAAAATTTTGACAATTTTTGACCATTTTTCAAAATTTTTACAATTTTTGACAATTATTGACCATTTTTCACAGTTTCTGACAATTATTGACAATTATTGATAATTTTGACAGTATTGACAATTATTGATTATTGTTGATAATTTTTCAAAAATGTTGACCATTTTAGACTATTTTTCCAAATTTTAACAATTATTGACCATTTTTGTCAGGTTCTGACAATAATTGACCATTTTGTGACAATTTTTCAAAAATTTTGACAATTTTCAACAATTATTGACCATTTTTGACAGTCTTTTATAATTATTGACAATTTTTGACCATTTTTCAAAATTTTGACACCTTTTGACGATTATTGACCATTTCTCAAAATTATTGACCATTTTTTAACATTAATTATCAATATCTTAGAGTTTTCATAATTTTTTCATTAAATAGTGGAATTAATTAGAAACACTTAGTTTCATTTAAAAAAGTAATACGAGTAGATTCCACAAAGTAAGGGTCCAAACAGTAAATTCATGTTTTAACAATTATTGACAGTTTTTGACAAAAATCGTCCATTTTTAACAATTAATTGACAATTATTGACCAATTTTGACAGTTTTTCAACAATTACTGATCATTTAAAAAAAATTATTGACCAATTTTGACAGTTTTGCAACAATTACTGATCATTTTTTAACAATTATTGACCAATTTTGACAGTTTTTCAACAATTATTGACCATTTTTCCAAACTTGTTGACAATTTTTGACCATTTTATTGAAATTATTGACCATTTTTTACAATTATTGACCAATTTTGACAGTTTTCAACAATTATTGACCATTTTTTACAATTATTCACCAATTTTGACAGTTTTTCAACAATTATTGACCTTTTTTTTAAATTATTCACCAATTTTGACAGTTTTGCAACAATTACTGACTATTTTTCAAAATTTTAACAATTATTGACCATTTTTTTGAAATTATTGACCATTTTTTGCAATTATTGACCAATTTTGACAGTTTTTCAACAATTATTGACCATTTTTTACAATTATTGACCAATTTTGACAGTTTTTCAACAATTATTGACCTTTTTTTTTAATTATTCACCAATTTTGACAGTTTTGCAACAATTACTGACTATTTTTCAAAATTTTAACAATTATTGACCATTTTTCAAATTTTTTTTAAAATTTCCGATAATTATCGACCACTTTTCAAAATTTTTGACAATTATTGACAATTTTCAGCAGTTTTTGATAATTATTGACCATTTTTTAACAATTATTGACAGTTTTTAACAAAAATTGTCTATTTTTAACAGTTTTTGACCATTATTGACCAATTTTGACAGTTTTTCAACTACTACTGATCATTTTTTTCAAATTATTGACCAATTTTGACAGTTTTGCAACAATAACTGATCATTTTTTAAAAATTGTTGACCATTTTTTTAATAATTATTGACCAATTTTGACAGTTTTTCAACAATTAATGATCATTTTTTTAAAATTATTGACCAATTTTGACAGTTTTGCAACAATAACTGATCATCTTTTAAAAATTATTGACCATTTTTTTAATAATTATTGACCAATTTTGGCAGTTTTTCAACAATTATTGACCATTTTTCCAAATTTTTTGACCATTTTTGAAAAATTTTGGCCATTTTTCAAAATTTTAACAATTATTGACAATTTTCAACAGTTTTTGACAGTTATTGACCATATTTCAAAATTTTGGACAGTTTTCATATAATTTTTTTGGATTTTTTTTTCAATCCGATAAATATCGTTAACGAATAAATCTCTTAGGTTTATTATCGGAGTATATACGAAAAGCATGTCCATTTTTAAAACAATCCAAAAAAAATCAACGATCTTTACGCAGAAATCGATTTTTTCGACAAATCCATTAATTTTGAATGAAGAAAAATCGATTTTTATTTTCATCGATGATTCTTTTCCATTAATCTCACATATTCCTAATCCGATACTTTGTGATAATAATATGGTAATAAAAAAATAATTATTATTATTATCGAATTCCCTGAACTTAAAAAAAATCCCCAATTTCACTGATAAGAGATCCCGGAGAGAGATTGTTTATTTAGGGGTACCTTTCTTGTTGTTTTTCAATAAAAAAGATCGATTTATATTTACATTGTAAAAAATACAAACTTGAAAAAAATCGATTTATTTGAAATCGATCTTTTAGACCTCGATTTTTTTATGTTACGATTCGAATCGATTTAGAAATCGATCTTTTTTAGAAAGAATCGCCATCCCTTATACAAATCAGGCGAAAACGCCTACAGCCAAATTTATTGGTTAGGTTAGTTACTTCTCTCTGTTTAAGTCATATGAGAGAGAGAGAGAGAGATAGAGAGAGAGAGAGAGATAGAGAGAGATAGAGAGAGATAGAGAGAGAGAGAGAGAGAGAGAGAGAGAGAGAGAGAGAGAGAGAGAGAGAGAGAGGGGGGGGGGGGGAGTTAAATACTCTCCCGCGCTTTAATTGACAATTCTGCCAATATAAATTTTGGCGGTATAAATTTAAGGCGTTTTGTGCGCTTGTGTTCCTGCGATATCGGTCCTCAAAGTACTGGCATACCTTAGTGGCCAAGTAGTCAAGGGGTTCCTAGGGGAGCGTACTTCCCGAAATTATGAAAAATTTTAATACCAAAAAAGGAAGGTATTTTGGAATAATACGATGTCCACTATAACAAATTTGAGGGCGGAATGGGAAAAAGGGAGATTAGATTGGGGTGGAACAGGGTAACTATTATAGAGGGTAGAGAGGAGGACAGATGCTTTGAATGTGGGCTAAAGGGTCACAAAGTAACAGAGTATAAGATGGAGGGAGTTAAGGAGAAGAGTAAGTGCTCTGGCTATGTAAGAGCGAGGATCACACTGCCAGAGACTGTCGATAGGCCTTCCTTTGTAGGGTATGTTGGGAATGGGGACACAAGCCAGGGGAGATGGAATGTAGTAGGGGAATGAAGGGAGTAGATGAATGGAGGAAAGAAAAAACGGGAGATACCATCTGGATCTCTCAGATGGGACGAGTCTTGTCAAATCGGAGCTGAATGGAGGAGGAGGAAATCGAAAGAAGGTGGGAGGAGTATGAGGGCGCGCTAAAAGGAGAGATTGGATGGACCGGAAATACGGGGAGGTGAACTACTTTTTGACACAGATGCTCACAGGACATATGTCGAGAGTAGGGTACCTCCACAAGATTGGGAAAAGAGAGACTGGAGGGTGCTAGAGGTGTAAAGTGGGGGATGATGTGGGGCATGTGTTTAGATGCTGAAGGAACGAGGAAGTGCTGAAGAAGTTGGAGAGGAAACTAGGGGAAGCGGTGTATTGGGAGAACATGGTGTAGATAATGTTGAGGGGAGAAAAGGACTCGATATGGCATGAGAGGTAGGAGTGATAGATAGGGAGAAGACAACGGTGTGAGAGGGACCGCCGCCCGTCTCGAAGTATGCTAGGGTGAGGTGGGTTTGGTTGGTAGGCATCCTCTTGGGGATGAGTCCAACACTGTTTGGGTCCTGGATATGACCCATTCTCGAACCGAAAAAAAAGGGAAGCTTACTTTCCGAAATTTTCAAAAAAATTAGTACTAAAAATGGAAAAAGTAGTGTTTTTGAAAATGTGTTTACATATTTTGGAATAATACGTTGTCCACTATAGTAAGTTTATTTTTTTTGTCCATGAATTGCTATTTTCTTTATTAGTTTCCCTATGGAAATTACAGTTGTATGACAGATGACAGGTACTGTAATTTTTAGTAGCACTATATGATATCTTCAGCTGTGTGATAAAAAAATAATTTTACCATAGCAAAATGTATAAAATTAAATTATTGAAAATCTGCATGACATAGAGAAAGTGGTAATTATATACAGGATGTCCTATTTGAAACATTAACTTAATAACGGTTTAAAATTTAGTAAATATTTTTGAAATAAAAAAATATACAGCGTGTTCCTTTAAAAAATAACTGAAAAGTATGTTTGTTAAATGGTTTACCTTAATTTTTCAAGATTTTTTAAATCTGCCACACCCTGTATCGTTAAAATTAACTTATTATTAATAAAACGTCAATATTTTTGACAATACCTGATTTGACCTTGAAACAACCAAGTGTACATTAAAAGCGAGACGTCGAAGTTGTGTTGGAGAATTTATGAAGAAACATTCTCCCCATTCTGAAAGTTTTTTTTCGTCTGCCAAATCTTCCATTACTTTCACCAACAAGAGATCTCAAGCTATACTGTTATTTTTAAATATTTTCACCTTCAAATTAATAGTCACACTATTATAGTAAAATTCAACAATATGCAAATTAGATCAGTTCTAACCACTTCATTTTTGACATATTGAATGATACAATTGCAATAAGGTATTTTTTTAAATTTATGTAGATATGTTCACTCCACACTTGTTGATTCCTTATAGTGAATCTTCTAGTTTAACCGGTATCCTCAAATAAGTCAACTGTAAAAAGAACAGTATCTTTTGTAAACATAAAAACCAATGGAATTTTTATTACTGTATAATCTGATAATCGAGAATTTACCTTCTGTCCAAATTTTAATTCACAAAAAATAACTGCAATTTTCGTACATCTTACTATTTTTCATTATAGATTTACTATTTCACTTTTACCACAAAATATTTCTTCGGTTCTGAATAAATGGCTTATCGACAACCTCATTTATCATTAATATCAAGTAAAGTTCAATTTTGCTTTCTTTTTTAAAAGTTTTAACCAGCCATATACGTAGGCATAATATTTTTACCAATAAAGTCACTTTCCGACTATATTTCGTTAATTATTACAGCTTTTTTAAAAGATTCCTGCTAAATGGTTCCAGTTAGTACGATAATGATCGATTATATTCCGACGTGTCATAATGACAATGACTTTTTCTACAATCATTAATAAATGTGACGTTTATTTAATCGATTTTCTTACATAAAATCTGTATTTGTTAAACAATTTAATAAAGTGAGATAAAGTAGTCTTTTTAACGCTAATTTTAAATTGGCTCTGCAGATTGCACTCATCAGTCATTTTACTTAGCGTTTTGGCATCATGACAAACATAAACATTCAAATCGACGCCATTTTTAGTCCATTTAGAGCAACCTAAATAACACATTTTTTGGTTTTTGCATGCACGTAGATAAAATATTGTATGCATAATTAATTATTATTGGTCCGAGTACCGTAATGATTTCATTAGAGCACTGAGGACTATAATGAAAAAATATTAACTTTTAAACGATTAAAATTAAATACTACATTTTATTGCAATTTGTTAAATTGATGTTGGACATGCGCGTCGAAATTGTTCCATTGTTCTGATTGTTGTGCAGATGATGATTTTTCTCCAAAAATGGATAGCGAAATTCGCGAAATTATTTTCGCGTGAATTTTCTATACATCCTTGAGGATTTTATGACCTCCCGTCCCCCTTTGGTGAGATGTAGTAAGATTTTTCTCGACACCCTCCGCCCTCCCCTAATCTTAAAAATTTGTTTTTTGGGTGTAAAATCGTTGGATTTATTAAAAAAAAACAATTTGCTTGATTACTTTCATTTAAGACTAGCAAATACTAGTATTTGGGAATATTATCGTAATCTAAAATCACAGTGATGAAATTAGATCACGAATACACGTTTTTTATTTTAATGTAACTTAACTTTGACGCAATTTTACATCGTTTTCTCCTAGAAAAAAATTACGTGATATTTACCAAGACCCCCCATCTCCCCCAAGAAAGATTTGGTAAGATTCGGCTCGATCCCTCCCCCCTGAACACCTCACGTAATTAATGGACGCCCCCCTTCAAAAATTAGTAAACGAACAAAAAATTATACGCGTTCGAATTATATTTTGGCTAAGATACTTTTAATTCCACCAAAAGTTATTTTATGAATAAAATTTGCATTAATTAGAATAAATTCTTTCATTTTTATTTTATTTTATCCCAATTCCTTTCAATCAAATAAAATTAAATATAGTAAATTCAAAATTGCCGGTATATTAAGTAATAACAGCAAAGTATTTATTTTTATTTTATCACTATGAAAACTTCCGCAGAAATCCAGCAGTTGGCGCCACAAGACGTTAAAGGCGTTTTTGAGTTCCTAGCTATACCCCAAATTAAATATACCTCCCTATTAGGATTGCTATGTATGTAACACACCTATCTAACCAAGTAACGTAACTGTATTAAAACAAACTAAGATACTTTTAATTCTACCAAAAGTTATTTTATGAATGAAATTTGCATTAATTAGAATAAATTCTTTCATTTTTATTTTATTTTATCCCAATACCTTTCAATCAAATAAAATTAAATATAGTAAATTCAAAATTGCCGGTATATTAAGTAATAACAGCAAACTATCTATTTTTATTTTATCACTATGAAAACTTCCGCAGAAATCCAGCAGTTGGCGCCACAAGACGTTAAAGGCGTTTTTGAGTTTCTAGCTATACCACAAACTAAATATACCTACCTATTAGGATTGCTATGTATGTAACACACCTATCTAACCAAGTAACGTAACTGTATTAAAACAAACTAAGATACTTTTAATTTTACCAAAAGTTAATTTATGAATAAAATTTGCATTAATTAGAATAAATTCTTCCATTTTATTTTAGTTTATCCCAATTCCTTTCAATTAAATAAAATTGAATATAGTAAATTCAAAATTGCCGGTATATTAAGTAATAACAGCAAACTATTTATTTTTATTTTATCACTATGAAAACTTCCGCAGAAATCCAGCAGTTGGCGCCACAAGACGTTAGATGCGTTTTTGAGTTTCTAGCTATATCACAAACTAAATATACCTACCTATTAGGATTGCTATGTATGTAACACACCTATCTAACCAAGTAACGTAACTGTATTAAAACAAACCAAGATACTTTTAATTCTACCAAAAGTTATTTTATGAATAAAATTTGCATTAATTAGAATAAATTCTTTCATTTTTATTTTATTTTATCCCAATTCCTTTCAATCAAATAAAATTAAATATAGTAAATTCAAAATTGCCGGTATATTAAGTAATAACAGCAAAGTATTTATTTTTATTTTATCACTATGAAAACTTCCGCAGAAATCCAGCAGTTGGCGCCACAAGACGTTAAAGGCATTTTTGAGTTTCTAGCTATACCCCAAATTAAATATACCTCCCTATTAGGATTGCTATGTATGTAACGCACCTATCTAACCAAGTAACGTAACAGTATTTAAAAAAAACTAAGATACTTTTAATTCCACCAAAAGTTATTTTATGAATAAAAATTGACTTTTGTTAACAAATATGTCTTTTGTAACATTGACTGTCATTAATTAGAATACATTCTTTCATTTTTATTTTATTTTATCCCAATTCCTTCCGATTAAATAAAATTGAATATAGTAAATTCAAAATTGCCGGTATATTAAGTAATAACAGCAAAGTATTTATTTTTATTTTATCACTATGAAAGCTTCCGCAGAAATCCAGTAGTTGGCGCCACGATACGTAAAAGGCTTTTTTGAGTTTCTAGCTATGCTACAAACTAAATATACCTTCCTATTAGGATTGCTATGTATGTAACACACCTATCTAAACCAACTAACGTAACTATCAAAAAAAACTTGTAATTAACAGAAATGCCTACTTTACAACAAATCTCGTATAAAAAGTTTCATACAAACTTTTATCCCCTATTTTACATCCTTGGAGGTTGAATTTTGAAAAATCCTTTCTCAGTGGATGCCTTCGACATATGAGGAATACGTGTGTGAAATTTCAATTTTCTAATTTTCTAGCCTTAAGGGTTTGGCCTGTGCGTTGATCAGTCAATCACTTTTGTCTTTTATATATAGATATAGATAGATTAAAATGACTAAGGAAAATTTGAGGAAATTGGATTCGTAATCATTGGAAATATTCAGTGTTTTACCACATACGTTGCTGAAAATAAATGTGACTTTGTAAAGATAACAATTAATCTTATTTAATGATATTATATAAAAATATCCCGTTTTTTTTAAACCATACGCGTAGTGAATTAAGTAAAGTAGAACGAGGAATTTCCAACAAATTAATATTCAAGATAAACTCATTAATAATTACGGTTAAGTGTAATTTGACGTAATAACAAATTTTTATGTCCTAAATCTAATAAATCACCGGTAATTCCACGGAAATCGATGATGACAATTAATAGAAAACATGATTTGGACGATACCATCATGACCCAAATTCAATTCAAAAACTATACATTATGTCAAGAAAATATCGGAAAATGATCCTACGAAATACGGACAATTCTCAACCTAAAATGGTCGAGATATGGCGGAAGATTTGCCTTGCTCTGGCCGGCCATCAACAAAAACCGTCATCAGAAATTAAACCAAAAAAGTACAATAGCATAATATAAAACGAAGTGGGCTAAACAAAAATTTCTTCAAAACGTTTTTTTTCGTTAAAACTAATTTTTTAATATGAATTATCAAATTTCAAATTTGAAACAGTTTTTAAATCGTCTTCTTTTTTAATAACCACAAAAAATTCTGGAATTTAAAGTTTGTAAATTTGTGAAAAAGGAAAATTGGAAAAGAAGAATTGGAAAATCTGAAATCCTTCTTCTGAGTTGTCTAGAAGATTTCGTTGTACCTAGTGCGTTCTGGGAGTGTCTTGATATTTCAAAAATAATATTTTTTTAACAAAATGCTTAATATTAATATGCTGGATTAAATGAATGTTTTATATTTGGAAAAAAATTTTGAGGTTTGTAAAAATAATTTTGAGTAGTGAACAAAAATTTTTTTTTGTTTATTTTTTTTTAGTTAATAATATACTAGACTAAATAAATTTGGGGTAGGTATCTTAAAATATCAGTTGTAAAAAAATAAATTTCTTAAGCAACTTTTCTTTTTATGTTATACAGTTCAAAAATTTTGAAAAATTTGTCAAAAACTATCAAAAATGGACAATTATTGTTAAAAAGTGTCAACATTTTGATAAATAGTTGATAATTGTCAAAAATTGTTAAAGTTTTTGAAATATGGTCAATAATTGTCAAAAATTGTCAAAAATTTGGAAAAATGGTCCATAATTTTCAACAATTGTCAATAATTATCAAAAATGGTCAATAATTGTCAATTATTTTTAAAAACTGTCAAAAAGGACAATTATTGTCAAAATTGGTCAATAATTGTCAAAAATTGTTAAAATTTTGAAAAATGGTTGATAATTGTCAAAAACTTGAAAAAAAAATTGAAAAATGGTCAAACATTTTCAAAAATTGTAAAAAAATGGTCAATTGTCAAAAATTTTAAATTTTTTTTGAAAAATGGTCAAAAACTGTCAAAAATGGTCAATAATTGTCAAAAACTATCAAAAATTGTTAAAAACGGTAAAAAATGGAAAATTATTGTTAATAATTGTTAAAATTTTGAAAAATGGTCGACAATTTTGAAAAACGGTCAAAATTTTTGAAAAATTGTTAAAAACTATCAGAAATGATAAAAAATTGTCAAAAATGGACAATTATTGTTAAAAATTATCAAAATTTTGAAAAATAGTTGATAATTGTCAAAAATTGTTAAAGTTTTTGAAATATGGTCAATAATTGTCAAAAATGGTCGAAAATTTGGAAAAATGGTCCATAAATGTCAATAATTATCAAAAATGGTCAATAATTGTTAATTATTTTTAAAAACTGTCAAAAATGGACAATTATGGTCCAAAATGGTCAAAAATTTGGAAAAATGGTCAATAATTGTCAACAATTGTCAATAATTATCAAATATGGTCAATAATTTTGAAAAATGGTATAATATAAAAATCGATTATTTTTTAACATCCCTAGTCAGTAGATCTTTTTAAGGTTAATCATGATGAATAGCGAAAATGACGATTATTCTAGCACTCCTATTATAACCTAAGATAATATAAAAAACTGTTTTAATTATTAAAAGGGCGACTGTAGAAAAAATTATGTGTGTTTTTCGAGCGTAAAGTAACAGATTGCCGCTTGAGAAAGAAAGTTGATCGGCGATCTTTCGAAAGCGGCTAAATACACAAATAACTATTTTGCTTTAATAACATGCTAAAAAATTATTTTTTGTATTTTTTTTCAAATTTTAATATTATATTGTTGATCTATTGGCTCCCAGAACGCTGCACCCGAAATCCCTTGTTTTTCTCTTCCTAAATGATCACTCCTGAATTCTCTGGATAATATTTCAAAAATGTTAATTTTCTAACAAAATAGTTTAATCATCTGCCTGACTAAAAACATGTTTTAAATTACGAAAAAAATATTTGAGAATTCTTGAAATATTTCTGAATCTAAGCCAGTTGTGAAAGAAATTAATTTTTTAAGCATTTTTTTCTTAATATTCTTCAGTCGATAAATGTTTTCAATTCTAGCCAGACTTAAAATAAATGTTATAAATTAAGAAAAAAGTTTTTAAAAATATTTCTGAATCAGGTTGCAAGCAATTTATTTTTTATTTTTTTTTTGTTTTTATATTAAACAGTTAATAAACTTTTTTTTGTATTTTTTTATTATTTTTGTTTCTATTTAAATTCAAAAATTTTAACCTGTGTTTTCTACTTTGATAATAATTAACCAATTTGCTCAGAGAACATTGATACGCTGAAAAAAATTCACCTGAAAAAAAAAAGAAACACAAACACAATCAAAATCTACATAAAAATATCCTTTTGCTGGGGGTGTTTCCAATATTTTTCATATATTTATAAAATTATTAAAAGCAACACAAACTATAAGAAAAAATTTGTAAATAGCAAAAACATTTCAGGCATACTTTCGGAATAACAAAAATTGAAATATTTATAAAATAAAAATATTAGTCTATGTATGACTCCTAGGCACATTAATAAATAAATGACAAAAAAGTAATTATTATAATTTTTTAATAATACAAATACTAATTTTTTTGAAAAATCATGTTAATATTTAAAAATATATTTTTGGTGAAATATTTATACATAAAATAAGGTTAAAAAAGAGTAAAATATTAATATATTTTTTTGTCAATCTAATTTTTGTAATTTCTTATGAAAAATCAATTTTTTTTATTTTCTCAATTTAAACTATTATTTTCACAAATATTTCTATTTTTTTTATTCGTCCCAAGAATTTCCTCCAAGCAAATGAAAGTGACATAATTTAAGTATTATTACAGTTTCCTGTAAAATTGTCGTATTTAGTAAAACGTGTTACCAATAGATATATTATTCTAACGCTTTACAACAAAATTTTGAAATACAGTGACCGTTCAACTAAGAAGAAACAACTACTTCCCGGGCTATATGCCCCAACAGACATTGAATTATACTTCCAAGTCAAACGGGGTCGGTATAATCTACAAGATTTAACCAACCAAAGCGTTAAAATAATATATATATATAATAATAATTTAAATTGTTAGTAAAGTGTCTAAATTTCAAGTTTTGTTTATCAAATAAAACCTGTAATTAACAAAGGGGGGATCCATTAATTAAGTGAGCTCAGTATAGGGGGGGAGGGGCCCAATGAAATCTCATATAAACCAAGGGGGGATAATAAAAAATCTCACGTTAACTTCAAAAAATATAAAATATTACAGATGTACAGAGTGTTCATTTTGCCCGCTAAAATAAATTTCATAGTTATTAATATCATTTAGTACGACAGTATTAATTTAATTTAAATAAATTAAGTATAGTATACAAAGACAAAGGCGGAATAAGATATAAAACGTCTACTTTGACAAGACTATATAATACGACATACTTTAATTTAAATGTATGAGTAATGCGCATCGAATTTTGAGGAATATAATATGAAATGGAGATTACTAATAACTTGATAGCATTGCATCAGATTTACGATGAAAAAAACTATCAATAGAATTATTCAGTCATTTCTCTTCAATAAAAATGTGCTAAAGTTAGTGTTTTCCCATCGACTTTAATACGGAAAATGTACAGTTTTTACTTAAAATTTTAGAAAAGCAAGTGTAATTAGATACACTGTTATAACCGGTTACCTTGAAATTTATATATTTTTTTATTCGTATTTTGAAATATGTTTAAAATGCATAGTTTAATAGTTGTAGACATGCATATTTGGACTAATTTATTCTGTAGGAATAGACTCATTTTTTAAACCATTATTACCAATAGGGAACTTGGAAACGTTTTTTTGTCATTAGTATAAATATATAATTATTATATAGATAAAGCCCGAGACTTAAAAACGCAATACTTTCATTTCGCGAATAATTAAACCTAAACAAGGACGAATATTATGCGTAAAGTTGTAAGCGATGTTTTTTACTGTGAGAGAAATTTTTGAAGTATACAAAGTTATTCTAGTGCCAAGGCGAGGTTTGAAAAAAGGGTGATTGATAATGCTCCGGTTCCCCACTACTACTAAGCAATTTACACCGTACATAGGCAAGCAAGAAGCTACATTTCCATTTAATTCTGTTCATTATCATGTGCAATTTAGAAGAAAAAAAGCAAATAATAAAATCAGTAGTGGCTCGTGGTAAATTTGATAGGGGGGTCCAAACCAGACCCCCGGAGGCCTATCCTATTTCGAAAAACCACTCCCAAAGTCTGCCCAGAAGTTGTTAAAAAAGCAAAATTTGTGGAGTTCTTTTCCAAAGCCACAAAGACAAAAAAATTTTTTGGGCCACGTTTGTTTTATATAAAAATAATACTCTCTTAAAAAACAACCATATTTTATTCATTTCTATACATATTAAATATGACAAACTTAAATTGAATGATAATTAGTCTAAATATTTTTAAAATATAAATGAAGCCTTCGATCCTTTGTATTTGCAACAACTTATTACGTCATAACACAGATCATTATTCTCATTATTTCGCTTCAAATGCTCTCTTTTAAATCAAAATAGAGCGCGGCATGCCACCCCTCTACTCATCTCTTTTCTAAGCGTGTGATAATCAGCCGACGTAAGTCGATTCATCGTCGATATTATACCGGGCTTTTGACCCATCACATGTAAACTTCGGGCGTGTTTCTCTCTCGCCACGAAGATCGTCAGCGCTCGGCAAATTTCGTTCCCATATAACACCTTGAGGTCAACGGTGGACACCAGCCCGCTTTCCAATTTTGGTTTTCGCCGAGTACTTGATTTAAGAGGAATACTATACTATATGTATAGTATGTATATTTTATTTTTTTTAAAATGCTCATTCAATTATTTTTTTAAATTATTTTTTAATGGGAGGTCATTGACACAATGACCTAATGGAGGAGCCGCCATTGAATAAAATGGTACCACATACGGCATATCTATTGACAGAGGAACTGACTTGTACTGTATTGAAGCTTGCACTTTTTGCACGACATAGGACTTTTGGGAAGGCTAGTGAACTCGTGAAACGTGTGATGTTACGAAAAAGCGTATATTTTAAAAAATGGTCAAAAATGTCAATAATTGTTAAAATTTTGAAAAATGATCAAAATATTTTGAAAAATTTACAATAATTGTCAAAATTTTTGAAAGTTGTCAAAAATGGTCAATAGTTGTCAGAAACTGTCAAAAATTGTCGATAATTGTTATTTGAAAAATTGTCAAAAATTGTTAAAATTTTGAAATAATTGTCAATAATTATAAAAAAATGTCAAAAATGGTCAATAATTATAAAAAAATGTCAAAAATGGTCAATAATTGTTGAAAATTGTCAAAATTTTTGAAAAATGGTCAAAAATTGTCAAAATTCTGAAAAAATGGTTAATAATTATAAAAAACTGTCAAAAATGGTCAATAATTGTTAAAAATTGTCAACATTTTTGAAAAATGATCAAAATATTTTGAAAAATTTACCATAATTGTCAAAATTTTTGAAAGTTGTCAAAAATGGTCAATTATTGTCAGAAACTGTCAAAAATTGTCGATAATTGTTATTTGAAAAATTGTCAAAAATTGTTAAAATTTTGAAAAAATTGTCAATAATTATAAAAAAATGTCAATAATTATAAAAAATGTCAAAAATGGTCAATAATTATAAAAAAATGTCAAAAATGCTCAATAATTGTTGAAAATTGTCAAAATTTTTGAAAAATGGTCAAAAATTGTCAAAATTTTGAAAAAATGGTTAATAATTATAAAAAACTGTCAAAAATGGTCAATAATTGTTAAAAATTGTCAACATTTTTGAAAAATGTTCAAAATGTTTGAAAAATTGTAAAAAATGGTCAATAATTGTCAGAACCTCTCAAAAATGCTCAAAAATTGTCAAAAATGCTCAATAATTGTTAAAATTTGGAAAAATGGTCTAAAATGGTCAAAATTTTTGAAAAATTCAAAAATGATCAATAATTGTCAAAACTGTCAATAATTGTTAAAATTTGAAAAAATAGTCAAAAATTTTGAGAAAATGGTCAATAATTGTCAAAATTTTTGAAAAATGGTCCAAAAGTTTACGAAAAATGGTCAAAATTGGTCATTCTATTGTGCATAAGAAGTAAGCTTCTGTCGGCGGTCCGACGATCGCTCACTTTTTTTTAGAGATCTCAAATGTAAAAACCAGACGTTTTTTGAAACGTATGCTGCTTTGAAAACATTCCTGTTTGTATACAAGGTGTCCCAAAAATAAGTACCGTAAATTAGAAGCATGATAGATCGTTAATAAATATTTAAAATACAACTTTGCTCTAACCTTCTTAGTTTGTGAGATACAGGCTGTTGAAGGATGCAGAACAAATATAAGTACATTTTATTGCATATATTCTCAGGGGATGGAAGTACAAATTTAAAATTTTTTGTAGGTTATTGTCTCTTCAAAACACATCAACAGTATTAATTCTGTAAAATTCTAATAAGCCAGTGGCGTGGTACGAGGGGTTCGTAAACGTTTATTGTACCATATTTTTGAAACACCTTGTATTTAGAGCTAAAGACTTTTGTCTGGAATTCTTTATTAAATTTCCTACATAGAAGGTACTTTTTGTTGAGAACTCGATACAACATTCCATTTTCAAGATTTTTAACTTTTTATTGCAGTAAGACACTTTTTTATGTTGCAAATTTTTTTAAACAATAAATTTGTGGTTTATGCACGATGGAGCCTCGCCTCACTTTTACACTGCGGGCTAGGGAATGGCTAAATGAAAACTTTACGGGAAAATCATGGAAAATATCATGAATATTAAGGAAGCGATAAAAGTCACATGATAATATCTAGATATAGGAAAAAAGACTATAATGGACTGATCCCCCATGATAAATGGATCGACAAGACACCCACTGGGTGTACCAAAATTCCCATGGGAATGTATATATTTACGGTACACTCTGTATAATTTTACTCCAAAATGAATGATATCAAAGAAAAACCTATTTAAGGGGTAAAATTACGAAATTGGAGTGAAAAATACAAAATTACTATTAATTTGCAAAATTGAAAATACAACTTCATTGAGTTTACTGAATTACGTCTATTCACCATAAAAAAAACTACAAATGCAATTTCAGCAACTATAATGTATCAATGAAAGTATATTTACTGTGGTTTGCAAATTTGTTTTAATATTTTAATAATTTAACCACAAAATTGATAAATAATCAGTAATTTATGGATAAATATTCTCATTTTTAGTTTTTTCTCTCACCTTTTTAAAGTAGATGTACCGGGTGTCTGATTAAGAGACGTACCCCGATGTATCTCAGAAACTAATTATCGTACAGCTTGGAGAAAAAAATCTCGCATACGAGAAACTGCTGGAAATTATTTTCAAGTTTAATACTACTTTATAGCCAGTACTTGCTATCGCTCGGGCGCAAAATGTTACTTACATCCTTTATAGTATAAATAACTAATTAAGCATTGAATTCCCTTTCAAATGATACTAAGTTTGTCAAAATCCATAAAGCGGAACAAAAGTTATAACAGTTTTATCGAGTCAGCTTTCCCACTCACCTCTACCAGTTATTTTACAAGATAGAGGAAAAAGTGCTGGAGCAAAATTACGTAAAATGATCTAATGTTTACCAAAATTTAAATTTTGTGGTACTCTAACGGTACATTTATTATAGAAAAATGATGTTTTAGTGTTATTATTGTAAACTACGCCCTCTAGCGGTGAAGTGAAAACAATTTCCAGCAGTTTCTCTCTTAATGAGACACCCGGTACAAAACTATTTGAAAGTTGGTTATAGAAATAATAAGCGTGACCCCCTTTTTCATCAAAAAGGGCTGCTTATTTTTGAAACAAAATCTTTTACAACGTTTTAACTGTAATTTTTCAAAATAAAATATAACAGTTAAATCTGCTTCAAATAGACCATAGCAAAGTATGATTTACATTTTTTACTATTTGAAAAAAAAGGAATAGCAATGAATATGAATCAGACGGGTAGGTAGTGAATACACATTGATCTTTTAATCAGTGGCGGTTCGTGGTAAAAATTTTAAGGTGTTCTGTAATTTTTGAAAAAAAGTTTAACTTGTAAGGGGGTTGTCTCCCATCGATTGTATCGTCCTTTCTCCGCCTTCCTTTTTGAAATATTGGATTTCTGGAACGATTGCCAATTGCCACAAAAAATAAGAGTCTGCCTAGAGACTTTTCTAACAAATTATTTTTTATAAATTAAGTCTATTATACTACGTTCTTTTCGGTTCACAAATGTTGTAAACACTTTGTCATTAAAATTGTCTATTTCGGAGATACTTTTACTGTTAAACGATCTTCGGTCATTGAATTTCTAAGAAATGTTTTAATTCGTTTCACATCGTTCGACCTCTGATTTTCTAGTCTCCTTCAACGTATCTCCTAGATTGTTTTTTATTAAAAATTTTAGGAGAGGTAGTGTTATGCAATCATTCCTTGAATAAATAACAGACAGTTCAGTTCGTAATTTTTCTTTATCAATTGTAAGAATACACAGAAACGAAAACACTTAAATCGAACCGTACCGTATGCCTCGCTGCGCTGGACTTAATGCAGCGATTATAAGAGGGAAAATTACGGCTTATTTTTAGACAGTCAAGGGGGAGAAGTGTGCAGCGCGGGTGTTTTAAAGTGCTCGCAGAGCACGTTGGTATGGCCCAGCTATATTTTGTTATTATAGTTTGTTATTCCAGATGTGGCTTCAGTGGCTTGTTTTTTATCATTATGACAATGCGAATGCCTTACATTTTAGTTAATTAGAAGATTTTTTCTAGCCGCCACTGCTTCGTATGTAAATAAAACAAATTAAATCACGGTCGATAAATTGAAGTGAGTAGATAAATAAATTTTGTGACTCACTATTGCTGTAGCGATTTCCTTTTTTGAATTATCCAGTAACTCATAGGCGAAAGAGAGGAAATTCGTATAGTCCATTGAAATTTTACATGAGCTTTACATTTTTTAGAGGACGCGATTTTATTTTTGGGACATTTGTGGGGGGTCAATAGAAGCTTAACCCCAAGTTTGTGGGGTTGCCGCCCTTGTCCCCCGGCCGCCATCTTGGAAAAAGGGGTGCAAACACCTTTTTCGCTATATCTCGGAAACTATACGTCTACAAAAAATTCTTGAAGCAGCAAATCGCTTTGCCTACAAATATGTTCATATAACTTTTTGCCCTAAATTTAAAATTAAAGAAGTTATAAGCAAAAAAGTGAGAAAATTTTCTTTTTTTCTCTATAATTTTTTTAAATTTCATTCATTTAAAACGCGCTCCAAAGTTGACCTGGTTCGTCAATGCTCATGAGAATCCGGTCAAAACGAAATGTTTAACTTAGTTTTATGATCTTTTTTTATTGTAATTACATTCTTAGAAATTTTTTGTTAAATCCGTACAACTTTACTTATTCATTCCTAACTGTTTTCCTTACTATACAGGGTGTCCCAGAATTTTTTAGACAGGCTATAACTCTAAACTTACCAAATTATTGTTTCTGATAGTAATTTCTAAGAGGAGTGTACATTTTCGAGAATGTTAAGCAGGTAGAAAAGGTCCGAGTTACCGTTTGGGGACAAATGAACATCTGCCTAGGGATGTTAAAAAATAATCGATTTTTATATAAATCGATTATTATTTTCTTGTAATCGATTTTTAGTTATCGATTTTTATAGTAATATTAATCGATTTTTAGTAAATCGATTTTCAGAAACGGCTCGTATTATTTATTGACTATGTTTCAAAATTTTGACAATTATTATGCATTTAGACTTTTTCAAAATTATTGACCATTTATGACAATATTTCAAAATTTTTAACTATTTTTCAAAAATTTGATAATTTTTAACAATAATTGTCCATTTTTGACAGTTTTTTGATAGTTTTTGACATTTACTGGCCATTTTTCGACAATTTTTCAAATATTTTTGAAATTCTAACAATTTTTGACCAATTTTGACAATAATTGACCATTTTTGATAGTTTTCGACAATTTTTGAAAATTTTTGACCATTTATTACAATATTTCAAAATTTTTAACAATTTTTCAAAAATTTAACAATTTTTGACAATTATCAACTATTTTTCAAAAATTTGACAATTTTCAACAATAATTGTTTTTTGACAGTTTTTGATAGTTTTTGACATTTACTGGCCATTTTTGACAATTTTTTGAAATTTTAACAATTTTTTTGACCAATTTTGACAATAACTGACCATTTTTGACAGTTTTTGACCATTTTTGATAGTTTTCGACAATTTTTGAAAATTATTGACCATTTTTGAAAATTATTGACCATTTATGACAATATTTCAAAATTTTTAACAATTTTTCAAAAACTTTAACAATTTTTGACAATTATCATCTATTTTTCAAAAATTTGACAATTTTTAACAATAATTGTCCATTTTTTACAGTTTTTGATAGTTTTTGACATTTACTGGCCATTTTTGACAATTTTTCAAATTTTTTTGAAATTTTAACAATTTTTGACCAATTTTGACAACAATTGACCATTTTTGACAATTTTCGACCATTTTTGACCATTTTTCAAATTTTTTTAAAGTTTTTGACAATTATCGACCATTTTCGACAATTATTGACCATTTTTCAAAATTTTAGACCATTTTCAAAATTATTGACCATTTTTGATAATTATTGACAATTATGGACCATTTTTCCAAATTTTTGATAATTTTTGACAATTTTTCAAAATTTTATACCATTTTTCAAAATTATTGACCATTTTTGATAATTATTGACAATTATGGACCATTTTTCCAAAGTTTTGACCATTTTTGAAAATTGTTGACAATATTTCAAAATTTTTAACAATTTTTCAAAAACTTTAACAATTTTTGACAATTATCAACTATTTGACAATTTTCAACAATAATTGTCAGTTTTTGATAGTTTTTGACATTTACTGGCCATTTTTGACAATTTTTTGAAATTTTAACAATTTTTTTGACCAATTTTGACAATAACTGACCATTTTTGACAGTTTTTGACCATTTTTGATAGTTTTCGACAATTTTTGAAAATTATTGACCATTTTTGAAAATTATTGACCATTTATGACAATATTTCAAAATTTTTAACAATTTTTCAAAAACTTTAACAATTTTTGACAATTATCATCTATTTTTCAAAAATTTGACAATTTTTAACAATAATTGTCCATTTTTTACAGTTTTTGATAGTTTTTGACATTTACTGGCCATTTTTGACAATTTTTCAAATTTTTTTGAAATTTTAACAATTTTTGACCAATTTTGACAACAATTGACCATTTTTGACAATTTTCGACCATTTTTGACCATTTTTCAAATTTTTTTAAAGTTTTTGACAATTATCGACCATTTTCGACAATTATTGACCATTTTTCAAAATTTTAGACCATTTTTCAAAATTATTGACCATTTTTGATAATTATTGACAATTATGGACCATTTTTCCAAATTTTTGATAATTTTTGACAATTTTTCAAAATTTTATACCATTTTTCAAAATTATTGACCATTTTTGATAATTATTGACAATTATGGACCATTTTTCCAAAGTTTTGACCATTTTTGAAAATTGTTGACAATATTTCAAAATTTTTAACAATTTTTCAAAAACTTTAACAATTTTTGACAATTATCAACTATTTGACAATTTTCAACAATAATTGTCAGTTTTTGATAGTTTTTGACATTTACTGGCCATTTTTGACAATTTTTTGAAATTTTAACAATTTTTTTGACCAATTTTGACAATAACTGACCATTTTTGACAGTTTTTGACCATTTTTGATAGTTTTCGACAATTTTTGAAAATTATTGACTATTTTTGAAAATTATTGACCATTTATGACAATATTTCAAAATTTTTAACAATTTTTCAAAAACTTGAACAATTTTTGACAATTATCATCTATTTTTCAAAAATTTACAATTTTTAGCAATAATTGTCCATTTCTGACAGTTTTTGATAGTTTTTGACATTTACTGGCCATTTTTGACAATTTTTCAAATTTTATCGCGAAAAAGGTGTTTACACCCCTTTTTCCAAGATGGCGGCCGGGGGACAAGGACGGCAACCCCACAAACTTGGCGTTAAGCTTCTATTGACCCCCCACACATGTCCCAAAAATAAAATTGCGTCCTCTAATAAATGCAATATTAGGTCCTTAAATTGTAACATTTCAATGGTCTAGTATTTATATGACTATTTTCCTTATGTACATTTTTAACGTAATACTATAGTAACTAGATTAGGGCACGTAATATGAATTGTTAAAACTTGAATTTTGAACTGTCAAACATTCTATACGAATATATATTATTGTAATGTTTTTCTTATTTATTAAACTTAATTTATATACACACTTTATTTAATGTCTACTAATTTATTTATTAGTTCTAATTCATTTTCACCACTTGAATATTACACTATTTATCTTCACTATTTCATTCACTGTCTTTCTGTGAACCAACGCTGTACTGTATTGTTAACTATCTTTTTACTAACTGTTAACTCAACTCAAAAATCTTTCTCAATTAAATGATGAAATAAAACAATTTAATTTGTTTAAATCTTCATTTTATTTTGAACTAAGGTTCAAATTAAATTAGTGACGCGTTTCGCTACACAGCTAGCTTTTTCAAACTAGTTTGGATCTTCATCAAGTAAAAGCCTCATATATTCAATCTTTCTCAATTCTCGAAAATTCTTGAATTTTCCACGCTCTTCTTACGCGTAAACAAAACGACCTTCCTAGAATGTTCTCGAACGAGCATTCGCCAAAATTAATAGTTGAATAACAGAGTTGATGACTTCGTAACATTTTGTTGATATGGTTTGCAAATTCGTATCGTTTGCAGCAATCAAAGAAGAAAAAATCGTCTCTAAGCCGGTCACAAAAAATAAATATGATCAAAAGAATTATTTTATAACCAAGTAATCCATTAGAAGCATTTTCCGCCATAATTATTATCATTATTATAAATTTTTTATCATTTACTTAATGGGAATTGACAAATTGAAAATGTGTTTATGTTCCATTATAATTTTATATTTTTGTACGTATGTAGGTTTATGTTAATAAACATAGAACGTTATAAATAATGATCGACATTGTCTGTTAATTTTGTTTTGTATTGTTCTAATAATAATACTGTTAGGACACGTCAAAGGACACGCTCTCTGACAACAAAACGATCCATAATCGTACTTCATTAACATTTTAGGTGAAATTGTTTCAAATATTTACACACAAAAAATTTTTATGGAGGAATGTAAGATATTTAATAAAACCACACCTCCAAATTTAATTGTTTTTATACGAAACAATGCAAAATTAACAGTCAGTACAATTACAAATCGTGATTTACTTTAGACGAGAACGAACATCAAGATACTAAATAGAACTCCACAAAAAGGGTCCCCTTCTTATCTTCGCTAGAGTTGCATTGCTCGACCCAATACAGGTAGCAGTTTAAAGATTCGTGGAGTATTTCCTACATTCGACCATTCTGTAGATGCAGCCTGTCCTCAGGTGTCATAGATCTGCAACAAATAGAAAGAGATCCGTTGATCCTTGGAGACCGATCCGTCTATCCTTGAAGTTCCGTCTATCCTTGAAGATCTGTTGATGGAATTGTTCTGTCTTGTCCTGCTTCCTGAAAGGGTCCCCTTCTTATCTTCATTAGGGTTGCATTGCTCGACCCAATACTGGAGATCCGTCTAAATATGATAGAGATCCGTCGATCGCTGGAGATCCGTTGATCTCAGGAGACTCGTTAGTCTATTCGTAACAAAGATTTCAGAAGATCCCGTTGATCTCAGAAGACCCCGTTGATCCTTGAAGATCCGTTGATACTTGAAGATCCGTCTATCCTTGAAGTTCCGTCTATCCTTGAAGATCTGTTGATGGAATTGTTCTGCTTCATGAAAGGGTCCCTTTCTTATCTTCGCTAGGGTTGCATTGCTTCGCCCAATAAAGATTCCTACAGGATGAAT
The DNA here is from genome assembly GCA_947563755.1 of Lochmaea crataegi. NCBI lineage: Eukaryota > Metazoa > Arthropoda > Insecta > Coleoptera > Chrysomelidae > Lochmaea > Lochmaea crataegi. The sequence continues at coordinate 37,251,857 of OX387432.1, read as the reverse complement.
TTTTCACGGAAATCAAATTTGGTAGCTCCATTAACTTTTATCTCGTTTAACCGCTGTGTATCTTTGATTGTTTCCGAGATTCCGATACTGGGACCAAAATGATCATACTGTATATAGCGTATAGTATCGAAACACGTACGAATTTTTTTGTGAGACGACATTCGTATCACGTTCTTAACAAATAAAGCAAACAAACAAAATTTACAATATAAATACAACTAGAAAACAAAGAAAGGTTACATGTGTCAGTCACATCGACAAGTATATCAGTACACAAGGAAATGGATATTGGATATGTACCTATAATGAATAGAGTTTTAAGGTTGCCACTAATATAAGGAAGTCGAGAAATTTCTCAAGGTATGCTCTTATCACGGTACTGAATATTCTGAGAGAGAGATAAGGTTTATTGTCATGTAAATTTTTCAATTTTAATGGACAAAACGATTTAATTTTAAATATAAACAAAATATAAAATTTATAACAAAAAAAATTAAAATGTTAAAAGTTTTGACCATTTTTGAAAATTATTGACAATATTTCAAAATTTTTCAAAAACTTTAACGATTTTTGACAATTATCAACTATTTTTCAAAAATTTGACAGTTTTCAACAATAATTGTCCATTTTTGACAGTTTTTGATAGTTTTTGACATTTACTGGCCATTTTTGACAATTTTTTGAAATTTTAACAATTTTTTTGACCAATTTTGACAATAACTGACCATTTTTGACAGTTTTTGACCATTTTTAATAGTTTTCGACAATTTTTGGAAATTATTCACCATTTATGACAGTAATATTTCAAAATTTTTAACAATTTTTCAAAAACTTTAACAATTTTTGACAATTATCATCTATTTTTCAAAAATTTGACAATTTTTAACAATAATTGTCCATTTTTAACAGTTTTTGACATTTACTGGCCATTTTTGACAATTTTTCAAATTTTTTTGAAATTTTAACAATTTTTGACCATTTTTGACCATTTTTCAAAATTTTTGAAATGTTAAAAATGTTAAAATGTTAAAATGTTAAAATGTTAAAATGTTAAAATGTTAAAATGTTAAAATGTTAAAATGTTAAAATGTTAAAATGTTAAAATGTTAAAATGTTAAAATGTTAAAATGTTAAAATGTTAAAATGTTAAAATGTTAAAATGTTAAAATGTTAAAATGTTAAAATGTTAAAATGTTAAAATGTTAAAATGTTAAAATGTTAAAATGTTAAAATGTTAAAATGTTAAAATGTTAAAATGTTAAAATGTTAAAATGTTAAAATGTTAAAATGTTAAAATGTTAAAATGTTAAAATGTTAAAATGTTAAAATGTTAAAATGTTAAAATGTTAAAATGTTAAAAGTTTTGACCATTTTTGAAAATTATTGACAATATTTCAAAATTTTTAACAATTTTTCAAAAACTTTAACAATTTTTGACAATTATCAACTATTTTTCAAAAATTTGACAGTTTTCAACAATAATTGTCCATTTTTGACAGTTTTTGATAGTTTTTGACATTTACTGGCCATTTTTGACAATTTTTTGAAATGTTAACAATTTTTTTGGCCAATTTTGACAATAACTGACCATTTTTGACAGTTTTTGACCATTTTTGATAGTTTTCGACAATTTTTGGAAATTATTGACCATTTATGACAATAATATTTCAAAATTTTTAACAATTTTTCAAAAACTTTAACAATTTTTGACAATTATCATCTATTTTTCAAAAATTTGAAAATTTTTAACAATAATTGTCCATTTTTAACAGTTTTTGATAGTTTTTGACATTTACTGGCCATTTTTGACAATTTTTCAAATTTTTTTGAAATTTTAACAATTTTTGACCATTTTTGAAAATTTTTGACCATTTTAAAATGTTAAAATGTTGAAATGGTAAAATGTTAATTACGTCACCGTTAAAGGGGAGGGGAGTATCGCCGGAACGTGACATTGAGTGACAAGGGGCAGGGGGAGTCAAAAGCTTTGTGCCGTCACATGTTAAAATTTAAGTTTTGTAATTAACGTAATTAGTCGTTTATTGTTTCCTAACTAGTCGTTTTTTTCTCTGCTATCTAAAATATTTGACTTTATGTTGATTTTATTAAAAATTATTCAATAAAAATAAGAAAAAAAATGAAAATAACTATTTTCTTTTGATTATTTTTAAATACATGCATGAAATTGTAAAATGTGTGACGTCACATCGGGGGCGAGGGGGTTCTAAAAATGTGACAACCTGTTACAAGGACGGGGGAGGGGTTAAAAATCCAAAAATTCGTGTGACATAATTTATGGTTTTCTAGCAGAAAAATTATTTTTTCTACAGTCGCGCGTAAAATGACTAATTACTATATTCAAATGAAATCGTAAAGTCGACAAATGCCGAGGATTGTTACTTTACGCTCTAGCGCAAAAAAGGAATCTTTTTCGCTCGCTTATTTAATCAAACCACGTCTTCCGAATTAACTCAACTGGTGAATATTTAACAATTTATCAGATTAAAAATCAAATAAAATTAAATGAAAATTGTCAAAAATTGTCAAGAATTTGGAAAAATCGTCAAAAACTGTCAACATTTTGAAAAAAATGGTTAATAATTGCCAAACATTTTCAAAAATGGTCAAAAATTTGGAAAAATGGTCAATAATTGTCAGAAATTGACAAAATTTTTGAAAAATGGCCAAATTTTTCGAAAAATTGTCAAAAATTGTCAAAATTTTGAAAAAATGGTCAATAATTATAAAAAACTGTCAAAAATGGTCAATAATTATTAAAAATAGTCAAAATTTTTGAAAAATTGTCAAAAATGGTCAATAATTGTAAGAACCTGTCAAAAATGCTCAAAAATTGTCAAAAATGGTCAATAATTGTTAAAATTTAGAAAAATGGTCTAAAATGGTTAAAAATTTTGAAAAATTGTCAAAAATGATCAATAATTGTCAAAACTGTCAAAATTCATCAATAATTGTCAAAAATGGTCAATAATTGTCAAAAATGGTCAATAATTGTTAAAATTGTCAAAAATTGTAAAAATTAAAAAAAATGGTCAATAATTGCCTAATATTTTAAAATTTTTGAAAAATTGTCAAAAATGGTCAATAATTCTTAAAAACGGTCAAAAATTGTCAAAATTTTTGAAAAATGGTGAAAAATTCACGAAAAATGGTTATTCTATTGTGCATAAGAAGCAAAGTTTCAGTCGGCGGTCCGACGAACGCTCACCTTTTTTTTTGAAGTAGAACGTTCTCTTTATTTTCTGCTTTCTTGTAGGATTTTACATGCCTTGCCAAGGCTGATTTAGAGATGTTCATAGCAGACGCAACTTGTCTAATGGATCTTTGGTCATTACAAACCATTTTAACTGCTTGTAATATAGTTTGATGTCTCGATTAGGATGTTTTTTCTGCCGTTTTCGAGGCATTTTGTAGATGCACAATCTGTAAATAATATTTTTCCATGTAGAAAGATTTTATTTAAAAGGCAATATGAGCTAATCTGTTCTATCACGTGAGTAAAAATTGCTCAGTTGAATTCAAAACAGTTCACAGTTCACCCGAATTTTCGACGTTATTCAAGGTTAAAGTTAAATTAGTAACAAATTTTGATATTTTTTCAATTTTTCGACGCTACAATCAAGTTTATGGAAAAATTTTATAGGATATTTTTTGTAGAGCGTTTTATTGGCTATAATTTATCTTTCTAAAATTTTTTGATATTTTCAATGGTTCGTAAGTTATTCGCATTAAACTGCATTAAATAATACAAGTCAATACAGGAAGAAATTTCCTAATTGTAATAAAAATCTTTTAATTCCACAATTACAATTAATAAAAATATAATTTGAAAAATAATTTTCAGATTCAAATATAATTATTCAATTAATATAATTAATTATTATAAACAATAAAATTATGATAATTTAAGAAAATTTTCAATTTAATGCGAATAACTTACGACCCATTAAAAATATAAACAAAATTTATAAACATAAATTATAGCTAATAAAACGATCTACAAAAAATATCCTATAAAATTTTTTCCAAACTTTATTGTAGCGTCGAAAAATTGAAAAAATATCAAAATATATTACTAATTTAACTTTAACCTTGAATAACTTAGAAAGGAGTGAAAATATCAAAAAATTATAAGAGACCTTTTTTTCTAGCACGTCAAATTTCCTACAAAAATATATCTTAGTAGAAAATTTGTTGCTCTACAAAAAAAATCTCTTATAATTTTACTCTTCTCAAAATTATTCAAGATTAAAGTCAAATTAGTAATACATTTTTTCAATTTTTCGACGCTACAATAAATTTTGGAAAACATTTTATAGGATATCTTTTGTAGCGTTTTATTGGCTATAATTTATCTTTCTAAAATTTTGTCTGCTGTACCCACTTACTTTTTAACGACAAAAAATATATTTACGTCAATTCACGCAAAATTGACTATTTAATGGCCCTTTCACCATAAAAAAAAACAAATATTTCTCGTCCCCAGATGCACTCCAAGTCCAAGTAATGTTATCTATTTAATTTAGACCAATATTTATTTATTTATTGGAAAAACATCTCAGAACGTTTTTCTAATCGGATAAAAATAATAAAAATGACCTTGATGTTGATGTTGACGTCCGCTACTATTGTTATTATTTTTTGTTTATATTTTATTATTGGCCATTTCGAATATAACTGCATTGTTTTTTTGTCTCGCTGATAAAATTCGATAACAATTATTCCGTCAAATGCGTAAAATCTTTATTTTCATTACCTGTGGATAAACAACAAAGTTTTGTTGTTCGTGGTTAAATTATTATCGAAAATGTATAGTTTAGTTCAAAATATAAATAATCCATCCACTTCATTGTATAGGCTCGATAATTTTTAAAAAGCAATGAATGGTTACGCCAGCGGTTATTTTATTTGTATTTTACCACATTGGACTTCTGAGATGCGCGGTAGAACATTCGATCGTTCGAGACTCACTGGAATGGAGGACCCAAGTCTCTGTTTAGACCGCAAACGGTTTAGTTATAATTATTAGAATCTTTTGTTTTTATCTTTTAGAGATTTTTAATTTTCATTGTATTTAGTAATTTATTGTAAGCGTTAATTTACTTACTTTTTGTTCGCGCATATCTCAAGTGCCAACTTAAACTGGGCTAGTTAACAACAATTATCGTCGTTGTTCAGGGTTGAGTAGGCAAATAAAAGAATAAAGATGTTAATTATAATGTAAATAGTTTTAAAATTCTGGAATTTTAGTTGTCCACCCGGTAAAGGTTTTTTCATGTTAAATTAGGTTTTATTACTATCTGTCTATTTTAAACGGACTATAGAAAATGAATTTATCCGTTACTTTAGAACCTCGCACTGTATATTTTGAAAGTAAAAACGAACTTCGTTCTAAATGTAATTTTCATGTACCTACATCGATTATTTAAATAAATTTCAAATGACACAAACAACATGAAAAACGATGGAATAAAAATAAATAAATAAATAAAAAAAATTTCGATTTCAAAACTGATGTATAAATAAATAAACAATTTGCTTCTATGTGACGACACTTTCGAAAACCAGTGTTTTGGGTGTTTTGGTTAAACTATTTTGTTTATTGTTTAGTATAGATTGACATTTATTTAAACAAATTAATTATAAAGTTCGTTGACAGAGATTTGAAAAAAAAATAGTTAGTAGAGAAGATGAAGGTGCTTGACTTTCAACGACCTTGTAATAAATTTTTATATTGCATGTTTGTAAAGAATATTTTAATTTTTTGTAGTCACAACAAATTAATGAAAAAAAAATGCAACAATGTATATTCTAAAAATGTAAAAACAATAGTTATTTATGATACAAGTGTGTGAAGTGATACTTTTGCGCACGAGTTGCGAAAATGAAAGCACGGGCGTATAGCGAGTGCCTTTTTTCGCAACGAGTGCGCAAAAGTAATTCACGCATGAGTATCATACAATATTTTATCTACGACCACATTAAAAATATTGATTGTTAAGCTAAATAAACATGGAAGAAGAATCTGATTGCACTCCTCTTGAAATTTCAAAAATTTAGACCATTTTTCAAAAATTTTGACAATTTTCAACAATTATTTATTGATCATTTTGATAGTTTTTTATAATTATTGACCATTTTTTAAGAATTTTAACATTTTTTGACCATTTTTTTAAATATTTAACAATTTTTGTCAGTTTTTGACCATTTTTGACAGGTTCTGACAATTATTGACCATTTTTGACAATTTTTGACCATTTTGACCATCTTTCAAAATTTTTACAATTATTGTCCATTTTCTCAAAATTATTAACATTTTAGACCATTTTTCCAAATTTTAACAATTATTGACCATTTTTGACTTTTTTGGCCAATTTTGACAGTTTTGACAATAATTGATCGTTTTTGACAATTTTTCAAAAATTATGACCATTTTAGACCATTTTCCCAAATTTTAAAAATTATTGACAATTTTTGGCCATTTTTGACAGGTTCTGACAATTATTGACCATTTTTGATAATTTTTCAAAAATTTTGACAATTTTTAACAATTATTGACCATTTTTGACAGTTTCTAACAATTATTGACCATTTTTGACAATTTTTCAAAAATCTTGACAATTTTTAACAATTATTGACCATTTTTGACAGTTTCTAACAATTATTGACCATTTTTGACAATTTTTCAAAAATCTTGACAATTTTTAACAATTATTGACCATTTTTGACAGATTCTGACAATTATTAACCGTTTTTGACAATTTTCCAAAAATTTTGACAGTTATTGTACATTTTTCAAAATATTCAACAATTTTTGACCATTTTGACAGTTTCTGACAATTATTGACCATTTTTGGCAGTTTTTTATAATTATTGACCTTTTTTCCAAAATGTTGACAATTTTTGACCATTTTTCAAAATTTTAACAATTATTTACCATTTTTGACAATTTTTGAGTCGGGATTTCAACTAGGTTGAGCTATAACAAGTGGATTCACTCTATGAGATCATCTTTAGTCGCAGATCGTTGGCTAAGGATTTGACCCTTATAGAGGCAACGCAAAATACTTACAACAAAAAACAAAGAACAAGAAAGAAGACCGTTCAGACCCAGCTAAGAACCATTTAGGCAGCTAGAGCTACTTCAGAAGCGAACCAAAAATCCAGGAGCTGCAGTTCCAGTTACGTTACACGTAAAAAAATATTCGATTTATATATAAATCGATTTTTATAGCAATATTAATCGATTTTTAGTAAATCGATTTTATAAATTACGTGTTTAAATCGATTTTCGGAAACGGCTCGTATTATTTATTGACTATTTTTCAAAATTCTGACAACTTTTGACAATTATTGACCATTTTTCAAAATTTTAACAATTATTGACCATTTTTGGCAATTATTGACCTTTTTGACTGTTTTTCAAAATTAGTAACCATTTTTAGAAATTTTTGATAATTTTCGACCATTTTTCAAAATGATGACAATTTTTAACCATTTTTGACAGTTTTTGACAATAATTGTCCATTTTTAACAGTTTTTAATAATAATTGAAAATTTTTAACCATTTTAACAGTTTTTGACCATTTTTGACAATTTTTCAAAATTTTAGACCATTTTTCAAAATTTTAGGCCATTTTTCAAAATTATTGACCAGTTTTGATAATTATTGACAATTATGGACCATTTTTCCGAATTTTTAACCATTTTTGACAATTATTGACCATATTTCAAAATTTTTGACAATTTTTCAAAAACTAACAATTTTTGACAATTATCAACTATTTTTCAAAATTTCAGTTTTTAACAATAATTGACTATTTTTAACCATTGTTGATAGTTTTTGACCATTTTTGACAGTTTTTCAAAATTTAAGACCATTTTTCAAAATTTTAGGCCATTTTTCAAAATTATTGACCATTTTTGATAATTATTAACAGTTATGGACCATTTTTCCAAATTTTTGACCATTTTTGACAATTATTGACCATATTTCAAAATTTTTGACAATTTTTCAAAAACTAACAATTTTTGACAATTATCAACTATTTTTCAAAATTTTGACAATTTTTAACAATAATTGTCCTTTTTTGACAATTTTTGACCATGTTTGATAGTTTTTGACAATTATTGGCCATTTTTGACAATTTTTCAAAATTTTCGACAAATTTTCAAAAAATTTTCAAAATTTTTGATAGTTTTTGACAAGTATCGACTATTTTTCAAAATTTTAACAATTATTTACCAATTTTGACAATAATTGTCCATTTTTGACGGTTTTTGACAATTTTTGACCATTTTTGATATTTTTTGACAATTATTGACCATTTTTTCAAATTTTTGACCATATTTCAAATTTTTTGACAATTTTTCAAAAACTAACAATTTTTGACAATTATCAACTATTTTTCAAAATTTCAGTTTTTGACAATTTTTGACCCTTTTTGATAGTTTTTGAAAATAATAGTCAATTGTGAACCGTTTTTGACCATTTATGACAATTTTTCAAAATTTTAGACCATTTTTCAAAAATATTATTAATTATTATTATATTATTATATTATTATAAAAATATTATTAATTATTGACCATTTTTCAAAATTTTAACAATTATTGACCAATTTTGATAATAATTGTCCATTTTTGACAGTTTTTGACAATTTTTGATGGTTTTTGACAATTATTGACCATTTTTGAAAATTTTTGACCATTTCTCAAAATTTTTGACTATCGACCATTTTTCAAAATTGTAAAAATTTTTAACAATTATTGACCTTTTTTGACAATTTTTAACAGTTTTTGACAATTATTGACCATTTTTGACCATATTTCAAATTTTTTTACAATTTTCATAGAATTTTATTTGATTTTTAATCTGATAAATTGTTAATGAATGAATATTTTAGGTTTAATATCGGAATATGAAAAGCATGTACTTTTTAAAATAATACCAAAAAATTCGATTTTTCTCAGAAATCGATTCTTTTTTTATTAAAATCGATTTTTGACAAATCGATTAATTTTGAATAAAGAAAAATCGATTTTTATTTAATCGATTTTTTTCCATTAATCTCACATCCCTACCTTTAGTGTTCTACCGCCAGGTGGCTTGAATCGCTAATTTGTTCAACATGGCTCGGAATGATAAAACAAGATAGTTTATCTTTTTCTTTGGGCAACAAAGGTTTTTTTTTGGTTGATAATCTCATTTTTTGTCAAATGATATTTCGGTGTTGCGGTACTTTGCAGATATTTTTTATCTATTAAGGAAAGGTTAGCGATAAGTTTCATGACCGACACGTGTTATAATATATTATTCATTTCGTATCAAAGTTTACGGTATTTTAGTAAATTATAATCTAAATGATTGAGACGGCCTTGATTCTTCTAGTGGCATAGTCTCGCCTGACAATATTAACTCATCCATAATTTATATTTTAATGTCATTACAACCTACTAAATATGCATAGATTTGTTAATGTGGACATCGGCAAGTTGATTTGGATTTTTTTTTGATAGATAAAATAAGTTGTCTAAACTGGTGTAATATTTCGTTAAGCGATGCACATGCGTAAAATTCTCACTTTGACGTTTGCGATGCGTTCTTTTGATAAGTAAATTAGTAGATAGAGTATAGTATAGAAACAATAATCGATTATTTGAATAATCCCAAAAAAAGATAACCACTACTCAGGTCAAACTATCCAGAAATACAAACAATAATGGAAATGCAATAAAGGACGTTTAATGGGCTCTAGTGAGTCTGGGATAAGCCGAAAACCTGCAAAATTTATGCAAAAATCCCGTTTTTTTTTTCAAATATTCGGGTTTATTTCGTTTCCTGCTGGTCCTTGAAATAAAAGTTTGAGTCAAGAAATGTTTGTTGGAAAATTTTATATTTATATTAAGTACTTCAACATGTTAGTTATTTCTTTTAATGTGCAAAAGTTTAAACAATTAATAAAAATTTGCGAAAAAGAGTGGCTAAAGAGTAGCTAAAGCCTCCGCCATCTACACTGTTAAAAAAAATAACGAAATAATAAATTTCCATTCCATTCCATTTCCAAGTATGTTTTGATTATCAAAGTACTCAATAAAATTTCTATCAAATGTCTATGATTTAAAGTATAAATAAGAAGAACCTTTCTTTTAAATAGGGACAAAAAACAATCCATTTTTAGGGCACATTTTCCGTAACCAATAATTCAATGTCATTGTTTTGATAAAAAAAACATACGAGATCGCGAGAAAAAAATGGACGTTGAAGATAATATAAACGATTAATTAATTATTCCAGCCCTGACTTTATTTAAACCACACAAAAGATGCAAATTAGGTCGATGATATGGAATATTTCTTAATCTGCGTTATAATCCGTTATTATTTTAAAATTATGATTTTTTTTTTGTTATAATCAGTCAATGCCTGCTTCAAACAAAAACAAAAGTAGTACTCATTTAAATGTTTCTACTGATAAAAGTTACGACCTTATTTATTTCTTATCAATGTGTAAATATCGTCCAGACAATTTTTCTGCGACTCAATTCTCGAAATGCGCAATTCAGTCATTTTTTAAATTCCGGCTATCTTTCAGATCAACCTATATCTTTTTGCAGATCGTGTACCTTTTGAAACAGTCAAATGCTTTCCCTAAGCCCACGTATATTATCATGAATGGAATAGCTTTGCATATTTTTATATGATAAAAATAATAATAATCATAAAAATTTTTAAAACGTAGTAAAATCCATAAATATTTAAAAAACCATATGAAACTATAAAAAACTCTCGGTCAAGAGGTTAATCCCATATAAATATATCAATAAATAAAATACTAACGATGCCGTTGGTGAATACTAATTTTGTATAAATTACTCAAAAATAATACAGGTTTATTTTCCATTAGCAGTTTCCTCTTTCCTTCCATTCCCCTTCTTCCACTCTTCTCTCTTTCCTTCGACTCCTCTTTCTTCCAATACTCTCTCTTTCACCTACCTCTCCTGCCTTACTGCTGTCTCTTGCTCCTCTAATTACTGTCTTTCTTATCTATGCCATCTCCTGCCTCTTATTCTTCTTCAATTATCACTCCTTCCCTATCTTTAAGCTCTTCTCTATCTCTCTTTAAGCTCCTTTCTTTCTCTTTAAGCTGCTTTCTTCATTTGTCAAGCTACTCTCTCTCTCTCTGCAAGTTCCCTTCTCCCTCCTTAAGCTGGTATCTCTCTTAAAGCTCCGGGTCACTCTCTTTAAGCTCCTTTCTCTGTTCAAGCTCCATTCTCTCCCTTTATGCTCTCTTCTCTTTCCAAGCTCCTTTCTCACTCTTAGCTCATTTCTCGTATCAAGCTCATCTTTCTCTCTTTCTTCAAGCTCATTTATCTCTCTCTTGTAAATTGAAGTATTTTAGGCAAGAAATGTTAGTGAAATTTTTTTAAATTATTCAAAAATAATACAGGATTATTTTCCTTAGTTCTGACTCCAATAGCAATTTCCTCTTTCCTTTCATTTCTCTCACTCTTCTCCTTCCACTCTTCTCTCTTCCCTTCGACTCCTCTTTCATCCGCTACTCTCTCTTTCCCCTACCTCTCCTGCCTTACTGCTGTCTCTTGCTCCTCTAACTACTGTCTTTCCTATCTATTCCCTCTCCTGTCTCTCATTCTTCTTCAATTCTCCCTCCTTCCTTCTCTTTGAGCTCTTCTTTATCTCTTTTTAAGTTCCTTTCTCTCTCTTTAAGCTCCTTTCTCTTTCTTTAAGCTGCTTTCTTCATTTTTCAAGCTACTCTCTCTCTTCAAGTTCCCGTCTTCCTCCTTAAGCTGGTCTCTCTCTTTAAGCTTCTTTTTTACTCTTTAAGCTTCTTTCTCCCTTTGCGCTCCTTTCTCTCTTCAAGCTCCATTCTCTCCCTTTATGCTCTCTTCTCTTTCTAAGCTCCTTTCTCACTCTTGGCTCCTTTCTCACTCTTAGCTCATTTTTCTCTCTTTCTTTAAACTCATTTCTCTCTTTCTCTTTTCTAAATTTCTCTCTCTCTTGCAAAAAGAAGTATTATAGGCAAGAAATGTTAGTGCATTTTTTTAAAATTTTGTTTAAATAATTCAAAAATAATACAGGATTATTTTCCTTAGTTCTGACTCCAATAGCAATTTTCTCTTTCCTTCCATTTCTCTCACTCCTCTCCGTCCACTCTTCTCTCTTCCCTTCGGCTCCTCTTTTATCCACTACTTTCTCTTTCACCTACCTCTCCTGCCTTACAGCTGCCTCTTGCTCCTTTCTCCCTCCTTCCCTCTCTTTGAGCTCTTCTCTATTTCTCTTTAAGCTCCTTTCTCTCTCTTTAAGTGTGTCAAGCTACTATCTCTCTCTCTTCAAGTTTCCTTCTACCTCCTTAAGCTGGTTTCTCTCTTTAAGCTCCGTGTCTCACTCTTCAAGCTCCTTTCTCTCCTTATGCTCCTTTCTCTCTCCAAGCTCCATTTTCTGCCTTTATGCTCCCTTCTCTTTCCAAGCTCATTTCTCACTCTTTTAGCTTATTTTTCTCTCTTCAAACCTCTCTCTCTCTCTCTCTCTCCCTCTCTTCAAGCTGATTTCTCTCTCTCTCTCTCTTTCTCCCTTCAAGCTCATTTTTCTGTCCTTCTTCAATTCTCCCTCCTTCCCTCTCTTTGAGCTCTTCTCTATTTCTCTTTGAGCTCTTCTCTATCTCTTTGAGCTCTTCTCTATCTCTTTGAGCTCTTCTCTATCTCTTTGAGCTCTTCTCTATCTCTCTTTAAGCTCCTTTCTCCCTCTTTAAGCTGCTTTCTTCATCTGTCAAGCTACTATCTCTCTCTCTTCAAGTTTCCTTCTACCTCCTTAAGCTGGTTTCTCTCTTTAAGCTCCGGGTCTCACTCTTCTAGCCCCTTTCTCTCCTTACGATCCTTTCTCTCTCCAAGCTCCATTTTCTGCCTTTATGCTCCCTTTTCTTTCCAAGCTCCTTTCTCACTATTTTAGCTTATTTTTATCTCTTCAAACTTCTCTCTCTCTCTCTCTCTCTCTTCAAGCTGATTTCTCTCTCTTTCTCTCTTCAAGCTCATTTGTCTTTTTGAGCTCATTTTTCTCTCTTTCATCAAGCTCATTTCTCTCTCATTAAGCTCAATTTTTTCTCTTTCATCAAGCTCATTTCTCTCTCATTAAGCTCAATTTTCTCTCTTTCTTCAAGCTCATTCCTCTCTCTTTTTTCTCGCTAACTCTCTCTCCCCCCTACCTCTCTCTCTCTCTATCTCTCTCTCTCGCAAATATTATTTTAAGGCAAGAAATGTTAGTGAAATATTTTAAAATCGGTTTTTATCTCGCGAATAAAGATGCTGTTGTTTTTAGATCATCTTGTCGATAATTTTAGAGAGTTCGATGTGTCCGAGTAAGACAATCGATTGCATTATAGCGGCACTAGTTGACATTAATTCCTTAAGTGTGCGAATTGCATCAGATATCAGCAATCCGTCAAAAAAGGATCGAAGATTAAGCGTAGTTTGTAGTACTTAACGAATACTTGAAAAAAAAAATAACAAGCTGTTGCCAGTGTAATAAAAATCATTATCATTATTATTGTTGTGTAATGTTTTTTTCAAGTGTTGTTTTTAAAATGAAATTAGAAAAATAGAAATTTTAGCAATAACATTATTTTGTAATTAACCTTCCCCCCCCCCCTCGGGCTACATGCCCTACACGCCCATGTATGGTTTATAATTAGAATGGACAACATCACTTGTAGATCGGTTTCGGCGTAATTGCGCCTCATCAGTACAAGGTAGATGCTATCCGTCCAGAAGCCTTGAGAGCATGATCCTACAAACATTTTCACATGATTTTAAAACATAAACAATTACGACCAGTGTCAATATAAATATTTCAAAATTTCAGATAAAATTAATGACGTTATTGATATGGAATTATAATGTATAGCCAGACTATCTACATCAGCATGTGATTTAACAATTTTAAAGGATTTATTTCATCTGTCGGTATACAACGAGTGTTTAAAAAGTTTGTACGCACATTGATAAAGTTATCACTTGTGTTTTTTGTAATCTTAAAGATTATCATTTGATTGTTTCGCATTCCGCGACGATTTCGAAAACAGTGATGTTCGTGAAGAGAAATTTTCGTCGAGATAATATTACTCACAGATTATTAATTAAAAGTTGGAATTTATGTTTTATAGAAGAACTGAGACCGCTGGTCGATGTCTCATATTAAAAATTACGTTTTATAAATTTTTTTTTATTATTTTTTGACGTTTCTTAAAGATAAAGGATGTACCAAGGACGAAAAACTGTCTATTATAGTGGAGCCTGCAAATTGATAGCCGAGACGCAGCCAAAAAATCTTCACGTAATTAACGGACGCCCCCTAAAATTTCATTTTTTGTAAATGTTATAAATACGTAAATAAGTAAATAAGTAAAAACGTAAATAGTTATGTGTGTTTTTCGAGCGTAAAGTAAGAGATTGCCGCTTGAGGAAGAATGATCTTTTGAAAGCGGCAATTTTACTTTACGCTCGAAAAACACACATAATTTTTTCTACAATCGCACTTTTAATAATTAAAACAGTCTTTTATATTATCTTGGGTTATAATAGGAGTGCTAGAATAATCGTCATTTTCGCTATTCATCATGATTAACCTTAAAAAGATCTACTGACTAGGGATGTTAAAAAATAATCGATTTTTATATAAATCGATTATTATTTTCTTATAATCGATTTTTAGTCATCGATTTTTATAGTAATATTAATCGATTTTATAAATTACGTGTTTAAATCGATTTTCGGAAACGGCTCGTATTATTTATTGACTATTTTTCAAGATTTTGACAAGTTTTGACGATTATTGACCATTTCTCAAAATTTTGACAATTATTGACCATTTTGACTGTTTTTTAAAATTAGTGACCATTTTTCCAAATTTTTGATAATTTTTTACCATTTTTCAAAATGATGACAATTTTTAACCATTTTTGATAGTTTTTGACCATTTCTCAAAATTTTAGACCATTTTTCAAAATTATTGACCATTTTTGATAATTATTGACAATTATGGACCATATTTCAAATTTTTTGACAATATTTCAAATTTTTTGACAATATTTCAAAAACTTTAACAATTTCTGACAATTATCAAATATTTTTCAAAATTTTGACAATTTTTAACAATAATTGTCCATTTTTGACAATTTTTGCAACTCTTTCTTAAGTTTCCGGTTTCTTTTGGAAAGTTGGCAATCGTCTTTTGCACTGAGGGATGATTGTTAGTATAGTTTTCAGCCCGGCTCTTCAACATCAAGTTGTTAATCATTCGACCCTCTAGTGTCTGTACAGTGTCTTTCGACATTTGACAATAATCCATATTAACGTATACTGTCAATGTTGTTTATGCACGCTTTATTTTACTTTGCAAGCTACGGAATGTCTATATGAAAACTTTATTGACTATTTTTTAAAATTTTGACAATTATTGACCATTTTGACTGTTTTTCAAAATTAGTGACCATTTTTCCAAATTTTTGATAATTTTTTACAATTTTTGACAGTTTTTGACAATAATTGTCATTTTTTAACAGTTTTTAACAATAATTGACAATTTTTATCCATTTTTGATAGTTTTCGACCATTTTTGACAATTTTTCAAAATTTTAGACCATTTTTCAAAATTATTGACCATTATTGACAATTGTTTGACAATCATGGACCATTTTTCCAAATTTTTGACCATTTTTGGCCATATTTCAAAATTTTTGACTATTATCAAATATTTTTCAAAATTTTGACAATTTTTAACAATAATTGTCCATTTTTGATTGTTTTTGACCATTTTCAATAGTTTTTGACAATTTTTCAAAAATTTTAACAATTTTTCAAAATTGTTGACCATTTTTCAAAATTTTAACAATATTTGACAATTATTGACCAATTTTGGCAATAATTGTCCATTTTTGACAGTTTTTAACAATAATTGAAAAATTTTATCCATTTTTGATAGTTTTTGACCATTTTTGACAATTTTTCAATATTTTAGACCATTTTTCAAAATTATTGACTATTTTTGATAATTATTGACAATTGTTGATAATGATGGACAATTTTTCCAAATTTTTGACCATTTTTGATAATTATTGACCATTTTTGACCGTATTTAAAAAAATTTGACATTTTTGACAATTATCAAATATTTTTCAAAATTTTGACAATTTTCAACCATTTTTGATAGTTTTTGACAATTAATGGCCATTTTTGACAATTTTTCAAAATTTTAACCCTTTTTCAAAAATTTTAACAATTTTTCAAAATTTTTGACCATTTTTCAAAATTATTGACCATTTTTGATAGTTTTTGACAATTATCGACCATTTTTCAAAATTTTAACAATTTTTGACAATTATTGACCAATTTTAACAATAATGGTCCATTTTTGGCAGTTTTTGACCATTTTTGATAGTTTTTGACCATTTTTCAAATTTTTTTTAAAATTCTTGACAATTGACCATCTTTGACAATTTTTGAAAATGTTTGACCATTTTTCAAATTTTTTCAAGTTTTTGACAATTATTGACCATTTTTGACAAATATTGTCCTTTTTTAACTGTTTTTGACAATTATTGACCATTTTTGACCATATTTCAAAATTTTTGACAATTTTCATATAATTTTATTTGATTTTTAATCTGATACATTGTTAAATATTCACCAATTGAGTTAATTCGTGGGGCGTGGTTTGATTAAATAAGCGAGCGAAAAAGATTCCTTTCTTGCGCTAGAGCGTAAAGTAACAATCCTCGGCATTTGTCGACTTTACGATTTCATCTGAATATAGTAATTAGTCATTTACGCGCGACTGTAGAAAAATTTTTTTTTATCGAAATGGTAATAATTATATAAACTATTTACATACCTTCGAGGTTGGTACATTGTATAACCCTGCAGTAATAAATTGTTTACTACAAAATCGCGTTTTTTGTTGCCATCACAAGCGTTCAACATGAGAGGGGCAACGGGTAAATCTGCTAAATTTTTTTGTTTATCAGTTTTTTGAAAAATTTAGAAAAGACTCCACAAACGAATGAATGAATGAAATTGTCAAATATTTCTTGAAATAGTATCTGTAATTAGCGTTTGGTAGCAGATTTTTTAGAAACTCTGTATAATGAAATGTTTTATCTTTCCCACTTTTTCCAAATTGTTCTATCGTTAATTTCTGTTTTTATTTATCTCATTTACGGATATTCAAAAAATTCACTCTTTTCGTCGACTTTATATTTTTAAGACCAAATCTACTTTCTACTATTGCGAGCATATGCGCGTATTTGAAAATAAAGTTTATAATTTTTTTTATGTCAGTGTTGTTTTGTTACCATGTTACGTAGCACTCGAACAACTTTCTACTTTCACACATGCATTTCAAGTTTGACTACAGGTACGGCCCAAGGAACATTTTTATCATTAATTTGAATGCATAAAAAATTCACAGAAATGATTAGTTTATCCCTGAAGTTCTTATAAAAAACAGGAGTATTCACTACGAAACCTTTTTTTTCTGCAGTTAACCATTTGGGGTTAAATTATACAGAGTGATTCATAATTATTGGGACATAAACTAAAGGACGATAGGATCAAATATGTCTCTTCACATGAACGGTATAACCAAGAGCACAAAAAGCCTAAAAGCTGAGATCTTCTTGATGCCTCTGACTGGTTGTGCTGAATCAATCAATCAACTGGTGAAGTATATTTCTACTCATATCGACGTATGTAGCTTGAGGAGTGGTTGTTTCTGATTCGGAAGACGTAAATATATTGTTTAGGCAGCTTAAAACGTAGAATCCATGTTATTAAGGCTTGCAGTATCTTAGGAATGGGAGTTTTTGTGGAAATATGATTTTTTTTGCCGTTTCCATTGTAATTTCTCAATAAACTTATTGATTGATTGTGTTCAGGAATTCAGTCTTCCTATTGATCAATGTCTCCATATTTCTCCATATCTCCATATTTCAAATTTTCTTCTATAACAACTTTCTATTCCAACTCTCTCCTTTTCAGTGTCATCTTCAGATACGACCCTGTGCATAGACAAAACTTATCCCCTCTATTTTGTTTAAAAAAAATTATTCAATTAGCAAATCGGTACACTTGTAAAGGTAAGACAATGCCGTATTTCTAACAGGGTGTATTATGTATACAATTACATCACGAAATTAAAACTTCCAATTTGTATTGAATCATTTACATAGATATATATATATATATATATATATATATATATATATATATATGGAAGAAATTTCAAACAAAGAAATGATTAAAATTAACATTATTATTGATTATATAAGTTGGAAAATGAAGAAATGGCGACCCTGATTTACTTTTACAAAAATAGTGTCGTTGTTTTTTGTTAATGAAATTTTTTTTCTCTTTGTTACAGCTGGAGCAGTGTTTCTTTGGGATACCAAAGATTTGGCCTTGAAAGATCGAAAATCTTTACGTATAAATATCGAATTCGACCATGCTATTTTGGTGAAATGGAGTCCAGATTCAAAAGCATTTATTATAAGTAAATTCAATGAAAATTCCGTAGAAGTATACAAAGTAGATAAGAAGAAAGATGGATGGTTAACAGCGTCGAAAGCTTTTACATTTCCTAAGGTAACTGAGGGTTTTGATACAATACACACTTTACTTCGAATAACAGGTACAACCCCCAATTTTTTCTCTTTTCAAAAATGTTATCGTTTTCAAGTTTATTGCCAAAATTAAGATAGAATAAAATAAATTCATGTAGTTACCGAAATTTGTTATAATATACTCAAAACTGATTACAATATACCCAAAACTCATTTCCCGTTTAGGTCTTGATAATAAGAAAGTAAGCAAAAATCATAGCTATGTACTAAATTCGTTAACTTCAATCACAGTTTTACAAATGAATGGTTACTTAGAAAACAACAGGAAGTAACCCGCCTATTTCATGAGAAAATTCCTGATTTACCGGCTATATCTCAAGGAAAAACTTAGTTAAATAGAGAAGCAGTTTCGCTAGTTTGGTCATATAAGGCAGATAAAAAAACGAGCTGCCAATTCAATGAGTGATGAAATCAAATTAGATGTAATGCTTGAGTTTGAGGAAACGATATCATTGGTCCCTTTTTCATCGAGGACAATTATTTGAATGGCGATCATTATTTGGCACTACTTCAAAATGATCTCATTCCAAGTTTGGCAAATTTCTTACCTGAAAACAAAATCTGCGTCTTGTATCCCTAAAAAGAACAAGAAGGCAGCGTAGCTGGCTGTCACCACCCTCGAGTACGTGGGAATCAGGAATCGTCGACTCTTGAAATCCTCCAAAGGGCGGAAGACTCCAATACTCGAGAACCGATCGGAATAGGGTTTACACGAAACCTGTTCGCCTCTAGCGAACCTTATTATTCCGTATCACCAACCCTGTTATCGAGAAACACTGCAGAGCGCTTTCAGTAGACGCTTCCTTGAGAATTTACTTTAAATTTTGAAAAGAAACTTTTCATAAGCTCAAGCACTACTTTCAAATATAAATCAACCCAAAAAAAAACGCCATCCGCGAACCCGAACTCGCAACCCGATGCAACCGTGACTTCCGTTCAACTCCTTGAAATTTTACTTTTTCCCCTGGCTTTGTGCATTTCCCAAAGTCAGCTTTTTTACTCTGGTTCACATGTTACTTTCTGATTGGTCTACCTTCCCTTCGGCAGAATTGCTAAATCAGCTTTTTTTCCTACCGCGTGGGTTTCTTCCGACTCAGCGGAATTGTTATTTAGCAACTCGCTTCCCATGTAATATTTTTTCCAATATGTTAAACAGTTTTTTTTACCTTTATTTTTTTGCATATCGGCGTCTGCTTTATTCTAAATTAAATGAAATTTGGTATTTATTACAGTTCTGCCTTTACGCATATGTTATTCAAGTGCCAAGATTAATTTGTCGACAGATATTACATGATATCTACCAACTATAAAACCCTGTATCTCAAAAAGAGCGACTTTAGCCAAATATTACTATTTTTGTCCAAGACCGACACAGATTGAGATGCTCTTCGCTTTTCTATGCTTATCCATGGGTTCTGCCTTTACGCATCTGATGTTCAAGTACCAAGAATAGTCATAAACAACAAATTACCTTCTTAGTACAAAAACCACGTTCCATTATCATTCCTATCACATTTTCATCTCCTTTTACGCACTTTACTTGTCTAATCACTTCCGCAACGTCGATGTGGAAATAAATTAAATATTTTATTGGACAAGTTTTCAATGTCACCAAAAAAATGTAAAAAACGTGGAACTGTTTGAAGAGATTGAAATTGATATAAATAAATAATTAAGATTATTGAAACTAAGTAAACAGAAACGAAGACCTTCGATATAAGTAGACGAAAATTAACACATCGCGGAATGATGTGATTTTCTACTTCTATTTCTTTAGATAATTTCGTTTAAATTGAACCGAGCAAAAATTTTACGTTTTTGACAAACGAAATTTCGTAAAAGTTTAACTTATTGTTGCGAGGTCACCAACTCAAAGTCCCTCCTTTCGAGAACATTCTCGAAAAGACGCTTTGTTTATGCATAGGACGAGCGCGGAAAATACTAGAATTTTCGAGAATTGAGAAAGACTATAATATACGCGGGTTTTTGAGTGAGTTGGCAATTAGTGAAACGAAGACAAAAAGTTAGTTCACAGCCAGTTTACAGAAGTTCTTAGTAATCGGACAGTGAATGAAATAGTGAAGATAAATAGTGTAATATTCATGTGGTAAAAATAAAGTAGAACTATTATACCGAGAGTAAATAAATGTGTGTATATAAATTAAGTTTATTACAGTGTGCGTTTCTATAAATAAATAAATAGTAATTAGCCATAGTAGTGTGTATAATTTAATCCCACAAGTAAAAACTATTTAAATAAATAACAAAAACAATACATTATATATCCGTTATGTAAAATAGCAAACTTTCTTTCTTTTATATTTTATGTTTTTTTTTTAAATCCAACCGTTTCATTTTAAAACCATGTATAAGCTAAATAATCTGAACATTGAGAAAAAGCGAAACCATCGGGAACCGTCGGTTAGGAAGCCATTACGTTACCTTCTACGCTACGGACGGTTCCTACCTATCAATGTTCTGTTCGGTCTTATAAGCTACCATTAACCGCGACTATTGTGAGCGGCCAAACTGTGTTTACACGAGTTCAAATTTAACGCCGTTAGACCGCTTCGGGTACCCCCATTAAGTAGGGGCAATCGCAGTATAAGATTAGCGTGGGTACACGAACACTTAAACTATGGACATCAAGAACGGCATACTCTTCACGGATGAGTCTCATAATGGTTTTCATCGTGATACGCGTCGAGTTCGTGTGTGGAGACGACCTGGAAATCTGGAACGTCTTGCCACTGTCCAGGAGGTGTACAGATGCCAGTTATGGTATGGGGCAGTATTCGTATTGGAGGAAAAACTGACCTCGTTTTACTGGTAGGCTATTTGAATGCCGCCAGTTATCGTGACAACATTCAGCAGCCCATTGCTGCACAAATCGGGCCTGATTTCCACACACAGCACACCTAGTAAAAGAATATCTGGAAAATGCGCAAATCAATGTTTTACCATGTCCTGCGCAGTCTCCCGATCTCAATTCCAATCTATGGGTCGAAGACTTTTGCTTCATCAAGGAGCTTTCCACACGAGACAACAGATTTTTGGTTGTCTTTCTAATTTCTAGATCACCACAAACCAACTGGAGATCGACAACCTCATATTCAGCATGCCTAACAGATGCCAGGCTGTGGTTAATGCTAGAGGAGGCCTGGAAATCTGGAACGTCCTGCCGCTGTCCAGGAGGTGTACAGTTACCAAGGTGGTACAATTATGGTATGGGGAGGTATTCCTATTGGAGGAAAAACTGACCTCGTTTTACTGGAAGGTTATTTGAATGCCGCCAGTTATCGTGACATCATTCTGCTTATGCATTGTGCGTCCATATGCTGCACAAGTCGTCCACACAATGCCCGTCCACAAAAAGAGGAAAAAACAATGGGAAAAGTGTGGAAAGAGGGGGAAAATTGGAAAAAAGGAGGGGAAAGTGGAAGTAAAGAAGGAAAAATGTGGAAAAGAAGGTAAACAGAATGGAGAAATCGGGTAAAGGTGGAAAAGAAGAGGGAAAAAAGCGGTAAGGAGAAAAGAAGGGAAAAATAAGTAGGTAGTAACAGAGAAAAATGGAGAATCAAAGTGAAAAAGGAAAAACATTGGAATAAAGTGGAAAAGTTAGGGGGACACAGGAATAACGGAAAAAAGAAATAGGAAAGTGTGAAAAAGAGGGGTAAAGTGGAAGAAAAGAGGGGAAGGTGGATGAAAAGTGGGAAAAATGTAGAAAGAAGGTGAACAGAAGGGAGAAATCGGGGAAAAGGTGGAAAAGAAGAGGGAAAACTGACAACAAAGAAGAGGGAAATATTGAAAAAAGTTGGAAAAAAGCGGTAAGGAGAGAAGTGAAGGACACAATACCTAAGTAGGAGTAACAGCGAAAAAAATGGAGAATCAAATTTAAAAATCCAAAAACATTGGTATAAAGTGGGAAGAGACATTAAAATAAAATTGGAAAAATTAGGGAAAACGGGAAAATTTAAAAAATGCGCAAATGAAGTTTTACCATGGCCTGTGCAATCTCCCGATCTCAATCCCATCGAAATCTTTGGGATTCCATGGGACGGTAATGGTATCATTACCACCCACATACATTTTAAAGTTTATAAATGCCATCAAAAAAGCTATAACAAATTTATTTCCTATGTGTACAGTTGACGCCTGTCAACAAATATTAAAATTAACAAAATATGTACCTACAAGAGATATTATGAGTTATTTTTGTTTAAAATTGAATATAATATGAATATAAAATGAGACATGTATCTTAATTCTAAACAAACAATGGTATGTATTTATTGAATATATTATTTTATTATTTGAACTTTTGATAAAATCACAACAAAATCCTAACGAATATTTTACTTAAATAGAATTATCATGATTATCTACAGACAAAACATCCGCTCAAAGTGCCGATTAAGTGCATGAAAATGATATCATTAAATTAACGAAAATTACAATTTATGTAAATATACAGATCTTCTAAGACACTTTCTTAGATGACGTCATGTCATTGAAGTGAAAGATCTTACCTCGAGGACGCTTCGTTATTCTCGACGAACAATGAATCCATTGGAAGAGTAGACATACAAATAATTTGAAGCCATCATTAAAATCCCGAACCACCATATACAATGGAACTAGCATTTTTTTCCTTTTTTTATTCAATACACATCACAAATACAATATTAAGTTGCAAATTGGCGCCCAACGTGGGGCTCAAAGTTGCTTATAGTCTACACATAGTCACCACGAATGAAATCTTACATTTCCTGGGTCTAAAGATCCTAAAGAACCTCGAGCTTTATTTTCATTCTGAAAACTAGCATTTCTTTCCTTTTTTATTCAAATCTACACATCACAAATACAATATTAAGTTACAAATTGGCGCCCAACGTGGCGCTCAAAATTGCTTATAGTCTACACATAGTCACCACGAGTGAAGTCTTACATTTCCTGGGTCTAAAGATCCTAAAGGACCTCGAGTTTTATTATTATTCTGAAAACTAGCATTTTTTTCCTTTTTTATTCAAATCTACACATCACAGATACAATATTCAGTTACAAATTGGCGCCCAACGTGGGGCCCAAAATTGCTTATAGTCTACATTGAGCTCACCGCGAATGAAGTCTTACATTTCCTGGGTCTAAAGGTCCTGAAGGACCTCGAGTTTTATTATCCTTATGACACCCTTGAAACTTCAATCCTTATACACCAACCAGCATGCCCGTATTTTGTATAGTTATCAGTCTGTGAAATTGTATGTCTTTTTTTATTATCTACAACCTTTTCGGTAATTAGCTATTAGTGTTCAAGTACAATTTTTTTCGTTACAATTTCAAGGAGAACTGTGTATTGATGCATGCTTTATGAATAGAAAATTCGCGATTTATCGTAATAGTACGGGAGATGAACGTAATTTTTTTCCAAAAGTTATCCTTCGTTTGTCTCTTTTTTGGGGGGGTTAAAAAAACATTTTTGCAAACTGTATCTTGTGATATATCAAATGAAAAGGTTTAAGTAGCCTTTATCATTATACAAACTACTGAAGTGACAAAAATGTTTACAGATCTGATTTTATATGTTTTTACCATCTATGTAAAAAATAGTGTTTATTAAGCTCCCGGACTATAAATGAGAAGCGCTAAGCTTGACCAAATTTGACCGTCAATTATGTTTCTTTTTCTGTGTATGACCATATCGAATTATAAAAATTATGCAACCAGATCTAACCGCAATAATAAACAATGGAATATCGTTAAATATATGCATTTGTTTTTTTCATTTATATCGATTTATTGATAGGTTGACATTAGAAGTCAGTTAATTAAAAAAAATCAGTCGAATTTTTCCTTAAACTAACTGATAATTACATTTGAAGGTTTACTCGTGCGTTTAAGGATAAACGAATCGATATACAACACAAGCGTTGTTTATACCATTTCGATTGAAATATAATCGATTGTTATCGAAATTTTTCTCTTATACTAAAGAATCGTACCCGTACCAGATCTAACCGCAATAATAAACAAATCTTTGCATTTGTTTTTTCATTTATATGGATTTATAGGTAGGTTGACATTAGAAGTCAGTTAATTGAAAAA
The DNA here is from genome assembly GCA_947563755.1 of Lochmaea crataegi. NCBI lineage: Eukaryota > Metazoa > Arthropoda > Insecta > Coleoptera > Chrysomelidae > Lochmaea > Lochmaea crataegi. The sequence goes on along the minus strand of OX387432.1, from coordinate 37,227,049 downwards.
AAATCATTCGAATTTTATCTTACACTAACTGATAATTACATTTGAAGGTTTACTCGTGCGTTTAAGGATAAACGAATCGATATACAATACAAGCGATGTTTATATAATTTCGATTGAAATATAATCGATTGTTATCGAAATTTTTCTCTTGTATTGAAGAATCGTACCGGTTTTTGAGGTTATATCTTGGGAAAATGTTTAAAAATTAGTTTTGCATATATTTTTCGATTAATAAGATACAGGATAAGCCATAATTAATAATCTATCCTTTAAAATCATTAAAGTGACTTTTTTTTCGAGATGGGAAAATGTTCGAATGGGTCCAGGACCCAAACAGTGTTGAACTCATCTCCAAGGGGATGCCTACCAACCAATCCCACCTCAAACTCGCCGTTACCCCCGCGTCGGAATCGCCCATTACCCTGCCCAGCACCGAGATGCATGATTTCCCCTTCGCAAACCCGTGCTGCTTTACCATAAAACCCCCATTCCTACCTCACAGAAGGCTGATGGGCCGGTAGTTCTTCTTCAGCAGTATTACCCTGACCACCTTCCATCCTTCCGGGAACTCTTCCTTCCTCAGCGCCCTGTTGAATAGTTCCCAGAAGTACTCCCCATTGTCATCCAACAGCCTCTCCATCATATCACCTCTCAGGCCATCTATCCCTGAGGCTTTCCTTACTGTAATGTTTCCCCTCTCCCTCCTCTACTTCCCACTTCTCTAACGGCCTTATAGTGACTCTAGAGTTTTAATATGAAACGACTTTTTAATTTTTTTAGCACCACGAGACTGATGTTATAGGTATGGGAATAGCTCCTAATGGTAAATACATAATGACTTGCTCTAATAAGACTGATTTAGTTCTATGGGATTTAAAAGGTCAAAAATTAGCCGTCCTCGACACCTACCTCATGAATAACACGTGCGCAAAAATATCTCCTTGTGGAAAATTCATTGCCGTTTCTGGTAAGTACTCGTAAATCAGATAATTCAAAATGACGTTTGTTTATAGTCTATTTGAAAATGTTTCACCACTTTAAATATCGATTAAAAAATGTTCTCGATACTTAAAGGAATAAAGTCCCGTTGGAAAATTTTTCAACAATTTGGGTCATTCTAAATTTACTAGGTTTTCTAAGACCTCCATGTTGATTGAAGACAATGAAAATTGTTTAAATAATTGACCTAATAATGTTTCACTTTTTGGAGCTTTTCTTGTATGTGTAGGTACTCGAGTAATTATTAACATCGTATTTAAAGATTCCCAAAAAATGTTGAAAACAAAACAATTGTTCAATCACCGCCACCTAGCGACCGTTAAAACAAATGGAATAAAACGATGATATAATATTTGATTAGGCATTGAATTCCCTTTCAAATGATACTAAATTTGTCAAAATCCATAAAGCGGAACAAAAGTTATAACAATTTTATTATGTCAGCATTCCCACTCGCCCCTACCAGTTATTTTACAAGATAGAGGAAAAAGTACTGGAGCAAACTTACGTGAAATGATCTAAAGATTACGAATATTTATGTTTTGTGGTACTATAACGCTACATTTATTACAGAAAATTGATTTTCTTCTCTAAGCTGTACGATAAATAGTTTCTGAGATACAGTATCTTAATCAGACACTTGGTCATGTGATGTCCATTAGGTACTAAATTCTCTTTCTTATGTTTAAAATAAATTAGAGAAAATTACTTTCTTTTTGATAACTACAACTTTACTATCACTTCGGTATACGTAGTTTATACATCAAATTGATTGAAAAAACAATTTTCTCTTTCGTTTAAAAAGCGAAGCTACCAACAATTAACGAGGATGTAAGTCAAGGTATGTTTGCTAACAAATTAGACAAATAATTCTGTTTGAATCAATATTGGAAAATAATTTTTTTAAACATGGCTATTGGGTCAAAAAAGTACCAAAAACTGGTCAATTAGACACGATATATGTATAGAAGACACCTTCCGAAACAATACACTGGTCTACGGTCACGTATACACTAGAACTGGTCGCGGCGACATAAACGCCGCGATTTGGTCTCTTATGTAGGAGGTCAAGAGCCGAATTTCGCAGCATAACGAGCGAAGAAGTTGTCGAAAACTCTACTTCTATACATCTCTTGGGGTGATTCGTTAAAGGGCAACACCGTGAATAAAGCTTTCTCGCATCATCAACATAGAGATACTACAGATAGAGGCAACAATCCAGCTCGGAACCCGTCAGTATAAAAGAAAGAGATAGAAAATCAGAGGTTCAGAAAGAATCAAAGACAGAAAAACCTCTGACGTTTGTCTTTTTCTCTCTCACAGGAGTTCAGACGGACATTCCCACTTACACAGCGGCTTGTTGCCTCTATCTGTAGTATCTCTATGATCATCAATTGCCCCAATTTCCAAATCTCGCTTTCGCACTAGACTGGTACAAAGAATTTACAACAAAGCGACCGGATCGCTGCGTTTATGTCGCCGCGACCAGGCCGCAAGCTACATTTTTAGCGCTTTGACTTGAAAAAACGTTAGATACGTTCCAACACCTCTTTAATTAATTTTCCAGGTTTCAGTCCAGATGCAAAAGTATGGGAAGTCACTTTTAACAAATCAGGAGAATTTCAAGACGTGAAACCAATCACTGAACTCACTTTATCCGGACACACTTCCGGCGTATACGATATCGCTTTCGACGTAGACTCTTCACACATGGCGACTGTTTCTAAAGATGGAACTTGGCATCTTTACGACACCAAAGGTAAAATTTGTTGTACGCTTTTTAAATTTAATTTTTTTATATTAATATTTTTATTTTAGTAAGTTACAAATTGGGAGAAAATGCGAGATTATTGAAATCCGGGGAATACGAAAAATCTGGCAATAATGCTCTTGTAGCTTTATCTCCGAATGCGGAAGTTCTAGCGATCGCCACGTCCAACGATGTCGCTTTGTATTCCACCTGGACCACTAAGTTGGACTATAAGCTTGAGAATGTTCATGAAGGTAAGCCAAAATGTCAAAAAGCAAGATGACAAGAAAATGGATTTTCCCTCTACTGACGAGTTTTGGTACTATTAAAGTTGTATAGGTTTAATTTCAAAACAAATTCATAGATTACGAAAATGACTATAGAAAGTTTCTAAAGTCCATAATGAAAATATTTTTTTCGAATTTCCGTATCTTACACTTTCGCATACCATTGTATACAAAATATTATAGATACAATGTTGTCGATTTTTTTTTCATATTCCTTCATTATTTGAAAGTGTGTACCTAAAATTTCAACTCAAAATTCCTATTATTATGGCCCCCATGAATTTTTGGAAGTTTTTCTTCACTTTTCGAAACGAATGTCATTTTTGACAGATATATAGCTATTTTTGCTGTTAATTTTCGTTAAAAATCGATACAACAGCATTGAATGAAGGTTGTAAGAAATAAAAATATATACAGGGTGAGTCGATTAGAAAGTTCTCGAGAATTGAAAGTGAAAATTGTTGTTTTTTCATTATTGGGACACCTTGTATAGTCTACTAAATGTAACTAAATGCTTAATTCTATTTAAAATGACACTAAGTTTATTTAAGTCCGCTGAACGGTATTGAAATTATGAATATTTTAATAAATTATCATTCCGCCTCTCCCCTAGAAGTCATTTCAAAAAATAAAGAAAATTATGGTCGATCATCTTTCGCCCTACTTTTGCTCAACATTTTAAATAGAAAACTGGAAATTTTATGTTGGCATTGATTGTTAAGCCCGCTTGCGGCAAAATTAGACAACTAAAAATAATTTCCAGCGATTTCTTTTATTGATGAAATAAAACAAATTAATTTGTTTAAATCTTCATTATTTATTTTGAACTGACGTTCAAATTAAAATTAGTGACGCGTTTCGCTACACAGTAGCTTTTTCAAAATAGTCAGTTCAAAATAAATAATGAAGATTTAAACAAATTAATTTGTTTTATTTCATCAGTAGTATGGATCTTCATCAAGTAAAAGCCTCATCTATTCAATTTCTTTTATTGACCAATTTTTTTCATGAATGTTTTCCAAAAATTGTACGGTGCATACCTTTTGAGGTATGAATAGTCCTAAAATAAAAATATATACTTTACCCATTTAAAAAAAAAGGAGTAATTACCGGAAATAGAAAAAAAGATGCCAATATTTTCATTAAATAATTCACCCCTAGAAGCCCCACCATACCAATCTTCACTATTCAGTTACCCGGATTTTTCTAATCGACGGTTTATCTGAAGCACCCTGTATACTGTGTCCAAAAAATGACTCGAACTTCAAGAATCTAGGGATATAGGATATAGGTTACTATCCGTACCAGAAAAAAATAACAATACTTCTTTCTTTGTATCGAGTTTTTACAGACTTTAATGTGGCATAGTCAGTTTTTCAATCCGACGTTTCGTATTCTCTCACACTCATCATCAACTATTTTTCCTTAATACGGTCCTTATTTTTCTCACCAGATCTTTATGTAACAAAAGTTGCAGTTGTAAGAATTATTCCCAATTAAAATGGTAAAATAACCTCCTTTTACCACTGATTATTCTCGAAAACATCTAATTCCAATATTTATTTTGTTGAAGTATTATTAATCTACCTTGGAAATTTTTAATTCCATTTCCCCCTTTTTTACATTGTTTTTTATTAATCTCTGAAAATTTATCATTCTATATGAGATTAGGACACTGAATCATAATTTTCTCGCTATCGCAAATATTTTTTATTTAGATAACGATGTGGCAAGTTCCAAGATTAAATTTATTGTCTACTTTAAAGTTAATTAAAAATTGCGTAAATTATCTCTGATAAAACAAATTTTGTACTTTATACAACTATCTCCATCTGCCCCATAAAATTCTCTACGTAGCAAACGCCATCTTACGAGCTCACTTGTTAATAGAATGTTTTTGTTTTAGATAATATCACCGCTATAATGTTCGATTCAACTGGAAAATATTTACTCACTGCCGGAGATAAACAAATACGAGTTTTCCACAACGTAACCGGTTACAAATGCGGCATCGAAACTGCTAAGGAAATGCTCAAAGAAAATATCACTTCTGCTACAAAAGAACGACTTCAATCTTTGATTAAAGAAAACCAATCCTTCCTCGATACTATCGATAATAAATAATTGACTGTTTATAAGACTGTTTAATATACAGGGTAAAATATTGAAAAGTTTCAGTTCGTTGTATTTTAATTTTTATTCAATTTTTTTTTCTAAATAGATTTGATTGAATAGTATCCTGTATGTTATTTCATGTTTTTTTGGGAAAATAAATGGCACAATTTATATTTTGGTCTTTTTTTAAGAAAATTTTTTAAACATTTGAAAAATGTTTTAAGAAGAAACTGAAGGATATATAAAAAAACTAACATGTCAATAGAAGGTTTTTGGAACTTGGAACTTATTTCGAATGATTTGGCTTTTTGTATCATTAAATAAGTTAGCTACCTCATCATAAGTTCTTTTACGATCACCGTAACCTCTCATCATAAGAATCATTATTCTCTTTCCTGTTCGATAAACATACTTAAATTTTAAAAGCAACTAATTACAATAAACACCTCCTTTCACTAATGACACAATGAGAAATAATTCTTGATATTTAAAAACAATTAATGACAGAAAAACCTACTACTTTTTTGACATAAACATTTCTTTTATAATTTTAGATTCAAATCAATGTAACTTTGGAATTATTAAAGGTAGAATTATGCGGTCTTGGCGGTTTGTTATTCAATAAATTATGAAAAACTGAAAATATATACATGGTGTACTATTTAAAAAAATATGATAATAAGTTATTTTAGAGCAACGGTGCAACCTGTATACTTCTAAACGACTTATGCAGACGGTCTGGATTAATTGAAAAAACTTTTATTCAACTTTTTTTTTGTAAACCTAACGGAAATCGAAATATTAGCATATTGCGTTACTTTATGTACACACTGTATAGTTTAAAAAGGATTCTGCATATTTCTAAATCAATATAAGAGTAATTGAATTTACTGTTTGGACCCTTACTTTGTGGAATCTACTCATATTACTTTTTTAAATGAAACTAAGTGTTTCTAATTAATTCCACTATTTAATGAAAAAATTATGAAAATTATGAAACTGACGATGATATGTCAATATCGAAATAATTATCAATATCCTTTCATAATTTTCATAATTTTTTCATTAAATAGTGGAATTTACTGTTTGGATCCTTACTTTGTGGAATCTATAACATTAATATTAAATAGTGGAATTAATTAGAAACAGTTAGTTTCATTTATAACATTAATATAAAAGTAAATTCGCTAACGTTGTCGATACATTACGAATATCTCATTTTTCTAACCTAAAACCAAAACCTAACATTTCGCTCTATTCGATTTCTTAAAACCGCCATGTTTTTCTTATTTTGTATTAGGATCGCAGAGACATGAAGAGATATCAGAAGCAGCAGTCAACCGCAACGATGTGCAAAAATATAAAATTTATTAAAAACAACATCCTGGCGCCATCTATATGATAGTAGCAAAAGCAGTATTTTGCTTAATAATATAGTGCGGATGCGTAGTCATGTAACAGTACCAAATATATTAGAGGTAACTACAAAAGACTGCTTTGACTACTCCCATAAAGATGTCGCAGTATGCTATCTTTATGAATTTTCAAATTAATGGTGTTATAGAAGTCTATTACGGTCCTAAAATATTATAAATTCAATTTAAATAACTTGAAACTGTGTAATCGACTAATTATGTAACAGAAATAACATTTTTTTTAATAAATTTAGATTTGTCAATAGGTCACTACGTTAAAGAATATACTGTATTGTCTACTCTGACATAGATGGCGCCAGAATGATGTTTTTAATAAATTTTATATTTAAATGCACATCGTTGCGGTTGACTGCTGCTTCTGATATCTCTTCACGTCTCTGCGATCCTAATACAAAATAAGAAAAACATGGCGGTTTTAAGAAATCGGATAGAGAGTAAACATTAGGTTAGAGGAACGAGAAATTCGTAATGTGTCGACGTAGGTGATCTGTGGTGTTGTCACCTGTCACTGTCAAATAAAATTCAAGATTTAAATAATTGTAAAGATTTGATAATAATTATTGCTTAAATATTATTATAATAAAGAATAGTTAAAATATTTCTAAATTAAACATGAGGAGGTAGCTGGTAGCTGGCTCCAATTAAAATATACTTTGAAAATTTATTAAAAAATGAAAAACAAGATGCTGGCTCCACCTATGTAAAAGAAGCAGAAGTAGTATTTTGCACAATAATATTTCATCAGAGTATAGCTGATAGATCACTACATTTTTGGAACTAAAGACTACCTCGGCTACTTTTACATAGGTGGGGCAGCATGTTATTTTCATGGATTTTTAAATTAATAGTATTATAAAACTCTATCAACTTCCGAAAATACCGTTATTATATAACAAGTGATTTGAAATGAATAAAATCACGTAACCGATTGATGCTTAGACGGAAACATCATTGTTTTGAGGTGAAGTTAGAATTGCTTATAGGTTACTATATTGAACACAATCCTACTTTGGCTACTTCCACAAAGATGGCGCAGTATGTTATTTCAATGAATCTCGAAATTATTAGTCTCATGGCGCCAAGATGTTATATTTAATAAATTTCATATTTAAATGCACATCGTTGCGGTTGACTGCTGCTTCTGATATCTCCTCACGTTTCTGCGATCCTAATACAAAATAAGAAAAACATGGCGGTTTTAAGAAATCGAATAGAGCGTAAATGTTAGGTTTTGATTTTAGGTTAGAAAAATGAGATATTCGTAATGTATCGACAACGTTAGCGAATTTACTCTTATATTCATTTAGAAATATGCAGAATTCTTTTCAAACTATATGTATAACGCTTCTTTCACATTAAACGGTTTTAATGAGTTTTTGCCGCAAACATTGTTGTTTTTACATTGTGCGGTACCGTTATTTAACCGTAGCCCCATAATGTGAAAGACCCCATGCCTTTCTCCATTTCAACAGCCGTACGGTTTTTAACCGCACTTTTAAAACTGTGTAGTGTGAAAGAGGCGTAACAGTGTATGCAAAATAAATTTGATTTCAAATATACAGTGTATCCACTTAAGTTAAGTTATTTTCACCGGTTTTTTTTTCTATTTTATTGATTCATAAAAATTAAAAACAACAGCTAACAAATACAAAGTGCTTTCTTAAGATTAAGAAAAAAGTGTATGGCATTATCGACTAAAAAAAAATAAACACATTCGTTTAAAATTAACTTAACCTACAAAAATAATATTAAACTTGAGTTGGACTGGTCGGACTGTGCCTTGGAGTTTTTGTATCAGTTTCTCCCCAATGCTGGGCCGTATATTGAACATACCCCGGATCCCCAGGACTGCTTGGTGGTCTGATCTCTTCATGCAGCCTATCCGATCTTCTTAATATATATTTCGGATTCACAATATCATATTTTCCATATTCCCCTGAAAAAACATGTTCAAATATAAAAACTACTTTATAAAATTCATAAAAGCGACATACCTACCTTTCCTAATATTACTCCATATGGGAGAATGAGTTTCCATTTGAGGAGGTAACTCCACATCTTCAGCTTCAGTACTTCCCTCGTCTGTAACATCTTGACCATATATCCCGAACCTCTTTAAAGAATCGTCCCGCATCCTATGATAACCTTTAAAATAAAATATTTTTCCTGTAACATTGTATCAGTAATGTTATATCGGAGCTGATGCAACAAGCTCTGGAAATGGTGGAGATTTGGTGTAGGAGGGAATGCCTGCATAAACTGCGCTCATTCCCTTTACTAAAAAAAAAGAAGCTTGAGAGACTAAAACTGCCAAGCCTCTTCAACGTGCACCTGTGTCTTAGCCAGGAGGACAAGTATCTGGGAATAATTCTGGACGCAGAACTAACCTGGAATTCACACCTACATGACAAAAACAATAAAGGTACCAAAAGGGCGAGAGGAAACATATGGGGACTAAATCCACGGATCGTTCACTGGTTGTACACAAATGTGGTGAGACCCATGGTTACCTATGGAGCCTTAGTTTGGTGGCCAAAAACAGATCAGAGCAGAGTATCCAAGGGAGGATTTCTCCAAGAAGGACCTAGTGAAAATACTGTTGAACCTGATAAGGGCTACTGTTCTCTTCACATAAACGGTATAACCAAGAGCACAAGAAGCCTAAAGTCTGAGGTGCCGAGGTCTCTAAGCCTAATAAATTTAATAAAAACTTACCATTACTGTGATTATTTGTAGTTTGCATCTCCATTACCGTAACTCCATTCCTCCCATTCTTCTCGACCTTAATCCCTTTTTCTTTTTTGGGATGATACTGAATTTCCTCCGGTTTCTTAATTTCCGTTTGTACTTTCTGCTTATCTTTTTCCACTTCATATACTTGTTTGGTTATAACTTTACTATCCGGAGGAATAATAACCTTCTTCGGCTGAGTAGATCGAGACTTGGGAGCTCTTTTTTTCGGCCCTCCTATGTCCAATAGAAACAAAGCTGCTACTACTAGAGAAAGTGTACCTACTATGGCAGCGTTGTCTACTAAGTTAGCCGGTACTGAATCTAGAGCAGCAAATGATAAACTACCTGAAGAAAAAATACCAACGATAAGTGATGATTGAGTTCTATGGTGTGGTTATAATTCTTACCCAGAACTATGAATAATATAGTGCCCATTCCCAGCAAAATATATTCGGAAATTCTCGAAGTAGTGGGTAACTCTCCAAATAAATGTCCAAGAAACAGAGCTGCACATATTATCAAATAACCTGGATAAAAATTAAAATACATTAGATATATTTTTCCATAATTCTACAGTCAGTAGTTAATGTAGACTAGTAGCTCCTTCAGTTATATTCCTTGGAAGAATTTTAGGATATCCATAGGCTTCAGTTAAGGTAGTACCAGTAGCTTCCATGGGTGTTTTTTGCTACCTTTGCCTCTATTCCAGTGTGTCCTGGGAGACCCATAGTAGAGTTGGGTACAAAAACAAAACTAGGTGATATAGAATGTTGTACTAACCTCCATAAGTTGTATCAGCAACAGCAGCCCCCACTTTGCTCCATGTTATGTTGTTCAAAAGACTCCATTCTCTGGATACTTTTTGTAGATAAAGAAACACTCTTGATGCTTCGTCATCTGTGACTCTTTTGAATGTTAAACATGCTACCACTAAAACCTAAATAATGTTTATTTTTAAAACTAGTTTCATTGTAAATCTTGTAGTACTTACCACTTCGACTAGTTTTAAAAGTGTCCATCTGTTAAATTGAACCATTTTGGCTAAATCTTGACAAAATTAATCATTATTCTATTGTAGATTTTTGGATTTTCATGTTGTATGAAAACAATACACCATCTTGTTTTTCATTCTAAAATAGAGAGCTCAGTTTTAACCACACCACAAGGCTTAAGGCAGGAAATCCACTGTCATGCCACGCCACCCCATATCTTACTACATGTAACACACCACTAGAAGATACTGAGTGATCAAATGTTATTCATTTTAAAAATAAGGTTTTGTGAATGTTCCTATACTTTTGACAAATTCCATAAAATTACTTGTTGACGATAATAGTTAATATTTATTGTTGGACCTAACAAAAACAATGGCTATCCTCCTTTTTTAGTTCAACCGAGGTCGTAATTGAGGTTATATTAACATTTATACTTAATTAAGTATTTTAGAACGCATATAAATTATTTAATTATGACGTTAACAAATTAGCAATAAAAATAGTAGATGGATTTAGTAGAAGCTCCTTAAGAGCTATTTCACACTGTCCGTTTTATCGGACCGGTAAAAATACCGGACACTGCATCTAGGCCTCATTAGGCCCTTTGTGCATCCTCGACCAGCCTATAGTTTTTGATAACGTCATCTGGATGTAATTGAAAAATTTCTGTCACTCGGCCAATAAACAATGATATAAAGTATTGAAAGCACCCACTTTATTTGTTTGCCAATTTATTGGATGCATCGAAACAACACGGAACGGCGCCGTCCGGTTTGACAACTTGCTGTTATAGCTTCATTATTGCCGGAAGAAACTAGAATGAGAACAAGAAGAAGACATTTTTTTCATTATGATAATTGCTGTCAACAGCTCTGTATTGGTTGCAAGTCTTGCGAATTTCAGGTTCAAATTAAATTAGTTTTGACTCATATTTCGTTGGAATTCGTTCCGTCGCCGTATTATAAAATTTATTTACATGGATTTTACCCCTTCCGTTTTTGGATGGTTCATTACGTGCCGGGCAACCTTTATAGGTTGCGTGACCGGTCCGTTAAAAACCGGATGATGTGAAAGCGCTCTTAGGGCTTCGTAGGTTGGGATTTTAAATTAGAAGATTCTCATGGGTTCTACGTAATAAGAAATGATTAATTAATTAGACTGTTAAGTCACTTAGTGACCGCAAACCGTGAAATATGTATTATTTAAAGTGATAGTGTGACTTTCGTTAAAATTATTCGCTGTTAACACTATCACTAGAGCATTACCGAATAAAAGTTGTTAAATTTCATTTAATTATTGTTTATTGTTTTGATTAAATCAACTAAAAAGGATTTTAATAATTGTCGTCAAGTTTTAATTCGTTTCTCATTTCTCCGTAACGCAATTTTTCTCTTTAACATGTTTTTTTTGTCAAACGTTTTTCTAGAGCGTGACAAATTGATACATCTGTATAATATTTATCGAAAGCGAACAATTTTCAATTTTATGCGGCTAATTACCATATTTTAACAATAAAAGTAAATTTATTTTCTTTATAATTTTCCGTTAGACCTAAATACGTTAATATGCGAGGTAAAGTCTGTTCATACTTATTAGTCCAAGAATAAAGTCCATTAAATCATAATTTTGAGTTGAGGTTTTGAATTTTTTATATAATTTACTTTTAAGGGTACAAACGAAACATAGATGAGACTATGTTTCAAAAAAATAGTAGACATGAGAGGAATCGGCTCCATTTACTGAATACTTGACAGAAGTATTTAATATTTATTTGATCTACTTTTAGCCACCCTAATGTCATTTGGAGAAAAAAATGATAGGGAACATTTTGGTGTAAAATTTTTAGCTCTACAATTTTTGTTTGAAACTTTTTTCTGTTACTCCAACGGGTTTTTGCGTAATTTCAAAAAAAACACAAAACAGTCACAGGACTTCGTACCAAAAACTTGGGAGATGCTAGAGAGACTAAAAGTAATTATAGTACTTTATATAAAATGTTTTACTTACGCACCTTGTTAACGAGCTATAGGGCTCTAAAGTTGGATATAGGTACCAAATTGATTTAATACAAAAATTTTAAAATAAATGTTTTGTCCTTTTTTTACAAAACTGGTTAAAATTTTCAAGTTTTTATTATAAATTACGAGAACTGACAAAAAGGAGACTGAAAATTTCTTCAGCTGTAAAGATGTGGAAAGAAGAAGCTCCAAAAGTTGGACAGTTGTTTGGATGCACAAATACGATGTTTACATGTGTACAAATAGGTATCATGATATCAAATTGAAAAGTTAAATACTAATGTGAGTCACTATATTTACCACTCCCGATGTATACGTGAATCAGTTAGATATGGTTGTTGATCATGAAAATTGTTTTTCTTTGAAAGATTTATTTATGTATATAAATATCTAATAAAATGTTTTACGACTACTTGGATGATTTATGATATGATCTATTATTATGGCAATGGCATGAACTGAAATACCGAAGATAAAAAGAATTAGAACGAAAAGGTAATTTAGGAAATACGCCACGAATAGAGATACTACTACCTGTATTGGGTCGAGTAATGCAACCCTAGCGAAGATAAGAAGGGAACCCTTTTTGTCTTCGCTCGACCCAATACAGGTAGCAGTGTAGAGATTCGTGGAGTACTTCCTACAGTAAGTGAAGTAATTTTATGTTTACCAACATTTTTTTATTTTTCAAAAACTCCAATTTAATAAATATTCACGAATTAAAATTAATTTAAAACAATTTCTAAACTTACCAGTTAAAAGTTGATAGCGAAGTGCTTATAAATAAACGAACGATTTACATGAAAACCGTGAAAAAAACGAAATGCACCTCGAACAAACAATAATAATTATTTGATATTCACACAGTTGAAGTTAAAACGCATGGTGCTATCGCCGTGACCGCAATATTCAGTCCCAGAACCCAGTGGTATATCACTTATAATGAATGCTTCAAGATTATGGTGACTGCAAAGAAAATAGCATAGTTTAAAGTAGTCCCTACCTTTGTAATAGTTCGGGCGATTGGAATTTACAAAAAAAATATGCTGAATATCAACCATGAATATTGGACACTACACTACACCAATACTAACACTTTACACTATCTTACATGTAAGTTATTTTCTTCAGAGAATGAAGGTAAACTTTCTCTGAAGAAGATAACTCGGTTATCGAAACGCGCGAAATATAGTGTAAAGTGTTAGTGTAGTGGTAGTGTAAACAGTGTTCAATGTCAAGTATCGCCATCGGTTCCAGAATTCCCAACTTGGTGGCCCTTGGCTTAAATTTTTTTCACTTTTTCTCTCCATTTTCTTATATTTAATGTTTCGCTTTGCCAGTTCTGTACTCCTACTTTTTTCAGATCAACTTTTACTGCATCCACCCATTTTGTTCTAGGTCTGCCCCTTCTCCTTTTGCTACCTGTTCCACCCATTAGAACTCTTTTAACCCATCTGTCTTCTGCCATTCTGCTAATATGACCCAACCATCTGGCCCTCTGTGCTCTTATTATGTTTGTTATAGTTGGTTTTTTGTATAACGCTAGCAATTCGTTATTAGTTCTTCTTCGCCATTCGTTCTCCTCTGTTTTTACTCCTCCAAATATTTTTCTCAACAATTTCCGCTCCCATATTTCTAGTCTGTCCCCTTCCTTTTTATTCATAACCCATGTTTCACAGGCATATGTTACTGATGGTCTTAATATCGTTTGGTATATTCTAATCTTGGCCCCTCTGGATACATTTTTTGCTTTTAATCTGTTTGAAAATATTCCTGCTGTCCTACTACCTTTGGATATTCTTTTCTCTGTTTCTTTATCTTCACTTCCATCTGCTGTTAAGACTACTCCTGAGGATTCTAATTGTTCCATTTTCCCAAATGTATAGGTGCAACCATCGCATTTTATATTTAAGTCCGTATTTTTATCTGCCATTTTTTTTTGATAAAATCATGTTTTCAAATAGTCATGAACTTTTCAAAAATCCACTTAAAAAAAAACTCATAACTCGACTATTTGGAGAGATAGGACGTTCTAGTGTTCACCATTCGATTCGGGGTAAAATTTTACATATATGACTAAATTTTGAGTCGACATTTCCAAGTATTAAGGAAGATAGGAAAAAACAATTTTTATCGCGAAATATTTCCATACCTACCCATCGGTTCAAAATTTTCGACAAAAAAAATTTGAAAATGCTGAAAATTTGTGATAAGGTGTTTTTTGGGACAAGAAATCGACTGGCACAGTCAGATTTTTGATAAAATCATTATTTCGCCTTCAAATAGAGTCATGAAATTTTCGAAAATCCACTTTTCAAAACAAAAAATACTCCTAACTCGACAAATAGGAAAGATAGAATGTTCTAGTCTTCACCAATCGATAGAGGGGACAATTTTACATATTTTAGTGAATTTTGAGTCCATATTTCCGAGGATTATGGGAGTTAGAAAAAATCAATTTGTATCGCAAAATATTTCCATAGCTACCCCCTTTGTTCTAAATTTTCGACAAAAAAAAATAAAAAATGCTTAAAATTCGTAAAGAGGGGTTTTTTGGGCCGGAAAATCGACTGGCATAATCGGTTTTTTGATAAAATCATTATTTCGCCTTCAAATAGAGTCATGAAATTTTCGAAAATCCACTTTTCAAAACAAAAAATACTCATAACTCGACTAATAGGAAAGATAGAACGTTCTAGTTTTCACCAATCGATAGAGGGGACAATTTTACATATTTAAGTGAATTTTGAGTCGATATTGCCAAGGATTAAGGGAGTTAGAAAAAAGCAATTTGATTCGCAAAATATTTCCATACCTACCCCTTTGTTCTAAATTTTCGACAAAAAAAAATAAAAAATGCTTAAAATTCGTAAAGAGGGGTTTTTTGGGCCGGAAAATCGACTGGCATAATCGGTTTTTTGATAAAATCATTATTTCGCCTTCAAATAGAGTCATGAAATTTTCGAAAATCCACTTTTCAAAACAAAAAATACTCATAACTCGACTAATAGGAAAGATAGAACGTTCTAGTTTTCACCAATCGATAGAGGGGACAATTTTACATATTTAAGTGAATTTTGAGTCGATATTGCCAAGGATTAAGGGAGTTAGAAAAAAGCAATTTGATTCGCAAAATATTTCCATACCTACCCCTTTGTTCTAAATTTTCGACAAAAAAAAATAAAAAATGCGTAAAATTCGTAAAGAGGGGTTTTTTGGGCCGGAAAATCGACTGGCATAATCAGTTTTTTGATAAAATCATTATTTCGCCTTCAAATAGAGTCATGAAATTTTCGAAAATCCACTTTTCAAAACAAAAAATACTCATAACTCGACTAATAGGAAAGATAGAACGTTCTAGTTTTCACCAATCGATAGAGGGGACAATTTTACATATTTTAGTGAATTTTGAGTCGATATTGCGATCGATTTTTTTCGATTAATCGATTTTTTTCGATTAATCGATTATTTTCGATTAATCGATTATTTTCGATTAATCGATTTTTTTCGATTAATCGATTTTTTTCGATTAATCGATTTTTTTCGATTAATCGATTATTTTCGACAAAAAAAAAATAAAAAATGCTTAAAATTCGTAAAGAGGGGTTGTTTGCGCCGGAAAATCGACTGGCACAATCAGTTTTTTGATAAAATCATTATTTCGCCTTCAAATAGAGTCATGAAATTTTCGAAAATCCACTTTTCAAAACAAAAAATACTCATAACTCGACTAATAGGAAAGATAGAACGTTCTAGTCTTCACCAATCGATAGAGGGGACAATTTTACATATCTTAGTAAATTTTGAGTCGATATTTCCAAGGATTAAGGGAGTTAGAAAAACGCAATTTGTATCGCAAAATATTTCCTTTGTTCTAAATTTTCGACAAAAAAAATTTGAAAATTCTGAAAATTTGTGATAAGGGGTTTTTTGGGACGAGAAATCGACTGGCACAGTCAGATTTTTGATAAAATCATTATTTCGCCTTCAAATAGAGTCATGAAATTTTCGAAAATCCACTTTTCAAAACAAAAAATACTCCTAACTCGACAAATAGGAAAGATAGAATGTTCTAGTCTTCACCAATCGATAGAGGGGACAATTTTACATATTTTAGTGAATTTTGAGTCCATATTTCCGAGGATTATGGGAGTTAGAAAAAATCAATTTGTATCGCAAAATATTTCCATAGCTACCCCCTTTGTTCTAAATTTTCGACAAAAAAAAAATAAAAAATGCTTAAAATTCGTAAAGAGGGGTTTTTTGGGCCGGAAAATCGACTGGCATAATCGGTTTTTTGATAAAATCATTATTTCGCCTTCAAATAGAGTCATGAAATTTTCGAAAATCCACTTTTCAAAACAAAAAATACTCATAACTCGACTAATAGGAAAGATAGAACGTTCTAGTTTTCACCAATCGATAGAGGGGACAATTTTACATATTTAAGTGAATTTTGAGTCGATATTGCCAAGGATTAGGGAGTTAGAAAAAAGCAATTTGATTCGCAAAATATTTCCATACCTACCCCTTTGTTCTAAATTTTCGACAAAAAAAAATAAAAAATGCTTAAAATTCGTAAAGAGGGGTTTTTTGGGCCGGAAAATCGACTGGCATAATCGGTTTTTTGATAAAATCATTATTTCGCCTTCAAATAGAGTCATGAAATTTTCGAAAATCCACTTTTCAAAACAAAAAATACTCATAACTCGACTAATAGGAAAGATAGAACGTTCTAGTTTTCACCAATCGATAGAGGGGACAATTTTACATATTTTAGTGAATTTTGAGTCGATATTGCCCAGGATTAAGGGAGTTAGAAAAAAGCAATTTGATTCGCAAAATATTTCCATACCTACCCCTTTGTTCTAAATTTTCGACAAAAAAAAATAAAAAATGCTTAAAATTCGTAAAGAGGGGTTTTTTGGGCCGGAAAATCGACTGGCATAATCAGTTTTTTGATAAAATCATTATTTCGCCTTCAAATAGAGTCATGAAATTTTCGAAAATCCACTTTTCAAAACAAAAAATACTCATAACTCGACTAATAGGAAAGATAGAACGTTCTAGTTTTCACCAATCGATAGAGGGGACAATTTTACATATTTTAGTGAATTTTGAGTCGATATTGCGATCGATTTTTTTCGATTAATCGATTTTTTTCGATTAATCGATTATTTTCGATTAATCGATTATTTTCGATTAATCGATTTTTTTCGATTAATCGATTTTTTTCGATTAATCGATTATTTTCGACAAAAAAAAATAAAAAATGCTTAAAATTCGTAAAGAGGGGTTGTTTGCGCCGGAAAATCGACTGGCACAATCAGTTTTTTGATAAAATCATTATTTCGCCTTCAAATAGAGTCATGAAATTTTCGAAAATCCACTTTTCAAAACAAAAAATACTCATAACTCGACTAATAGGAAAGATAGAACGTTCTAGTTTTCACCAATCGATAGAGGGGACAATTTTACATATTTTAGTGAATTTTGAGTCGATATTGCGATCGATTTTTTTCGATTAATCGATTTTTTTCGATTAATCGATTATTTTCGATTAATCGATTATTTTCGATTAATCGATTTTTTTCGATTAATCGATTTTTTTCGATTAATCGATTATTTTCGACAAAAAAAAATAAAAAATGCTTAAAATTCGTAAAGAGGGGTTGTTTGCGCCGGAAAATCGACTGGCACAATCAGTTTTTTGATAAAATCATTATTTCGCCTTCAAATAGAGTCATGAAATTTTCGAAAATCCACTTTTCAAAACAAAAAATACTCATAACTCGACTAATAGGAAAGATAGAACGTTCTAGTCTTCACCAATCGATAGAGGGGACAATTTTACATATTTTAGTGAATTTTGAGTCGATATTGCGATCGATTTTTTTCGATTAATCGATTTTTTTCGATTAATCGATTATTTTCGATTAATCGATTATTTTCGATTAATCGATTATTTTCGATTAATCGATTTTTTTCGATTAATCGATTTTTTTCGATTAATCGATTATTTTCGACAAAAAAAAATAAAAAATGCTTAAAATTCGTAAAGAGGGGTTGTTTGCGCCGGAAAATCGACTGGCACAATCAGTTTTTTGATAAAATCATTATTTCGCCTTCAAATAGAGTCATGAAATTTTCGAAAATCCACTTTTCAAAACAAAAAATACTCATAACTCGACTAATAGGAAAGATAGAACGTTCTAGTTTTCACCAATCGATAGAGGGGACAATTTTACATATTTTAGTGAATTTTGAGTCGATATTGCCCAGGATTAAGGGAGTTAGAAAAAAGCAATTTGATTCGCAAAATATTTCCATACCTACCCCTTTGTTCTAAATTTTCGACAAAAAAAAATAAAAAATGCTTAAAATTCGTAAAGAGGGGTTTTTTGGGCCGGAAAATCGACTGGCATAATCAGTTTTTTGATAAAATCATTATTTCGCCTTCAAATAGAGTCATGAAATTTTCGAAAATCCACTTTTCAAAACAAAAAATACTCATAACTCGACTAATAGGAAAGATAGAACGTTCTGGTTTTCACCAATCGATAGAGGGAACAATTTTACATATTTTAGTGAATTTTGAGTCGATATTGCCAAGGATTAAGGGAGTTAGAAAAAAGCAATTTGATTCGCAAAATATTTCCATACCTACCCCCTTTGTTCTAAATTTTCGACAAAAAAATTATAAAAAATGCTAAAAATTCGTAAAGAGGGGTTTTTTGGCCAAAAAATCGACTGGCACAATCAGTTTTGTGATAAAATCATTATTTCGCCTTCAAATAGAGTCATGAAATTTTCGAAAATCCACTTTTCAAAACAAAAAATACTCATAACTCGACTAATAGGAAAGATAGAACGTTCTAGTTTTCACCAATCGATAGAGGGGACAATTTTACATATTTTAGTGAATTTTGAGTCGATATTGCGATCGATTTTTTTCGATTAATCGATTTTTTTCGATTAATCGATTTTTTTCGATTAATCGATTATTTTCGATTAATCGATTATTTTCGATTAATCGATTTTTTTCGATTAATCGATTTTTTTCGATTAATCGATTATTTTCGACAAAAAAAAATAAAAAATGCTTAAAATTCGTAAAGAGGGGTTGTTTGCGCCGGAAAATCGACTGGCACAATCAGTTTTTTGATAAAATCATTATTTCGCCTTCAAATAGAGTCATGAAATTTTCGAAAATCCACTTTTCAAAACAAAAAATACTCATAACTCGACTAATAGGAAAGATAGAACGTTCTAGTCTTCACCAATCGATAGAGGGGACAATTTTACATATCTTAGTAAATTTTGAGTCGATATTTCCAAGGATTAAGGGAGTTAGAAAAACGCAATTTGTATCGCAAAATATTTCCTTTGTTCTAAATTTTCGACAAAAAAAATTTGAAAATTCTGAAAATTTGTGATAAGGGGTTTTTTGGGACGAGAAATCGACTGGCACAGTCAGATTTTTGATAAAATCATTATTTCGCCTTCAAATAGAGTCATGAAATTTTCGAAAATCCACTTTTCAAAACAAAAAATACTCCTAACTCGACAAATAGGAAAGATAGAATGTTCTAGTCTTCACCAATCGATAGAGGGGACAATTTTACATATTTTAGTGAATTTTGAGTCCATATTTCCGAGGATTATGGGAGTTAGAAAAAATCAATTTGTATCGCAAAATATTTCCATAGCTACCCCCTTTGTTCTAAATTTTCGACAAAAAAAAAATAAAAAATGCTTAAAATTCGTAAAGAGGGGTTTTTTGGGCCGGAAAATCGACTGGCATAATCGGTTTTTTGATAAAATCATTATTTCGCCTTCAAATAGAGTCATGAAATTTTCGAAAATCCACTTTTCAAAACAAAAAATACTCATAACTCGACTAATAGGAAAGATAGAACGTTCTAGTTTTCACCAATCGATAGAGGGGACAATTTTACATATTTAAGTGAATTTTGAGTCGATATTGCCAAGGATTAAGGGAGTTAGAAAAAAGCAATTTGATTCGCAAAATATTTCCATACCTACCCCTTTGTTCTAAATTTTCGACAAAAAAAATAAAAAATGCTTAAAATTCGTAAAGAGGGGTTTTTTGGGCCGGAAAATCGACTGGCATAATCGGTTTTTTGATAAAATCATTATTTCGCCTTCAAATAGAGTCATGAAATTTTCGAAAATCCACTTTTCAAAACAAAAAATACTCATAACTCGACTAATAGGAAAGATAGAACGTTCTAGTTTTCACCAATCGATAGAGGGAACAATTTTACATATTTTAGTGAATTTTGAGTCGATATTGCCAAGGATTAAGGGAGTTAGAAAAAAGCAATTTGATTCGCAAAATATTTCCATACCTACCCCCTTTGTTCTAAATTTTCGACAAAAAAATTATAAAAAATGCTAAAAATTCGTAAAGAGGGGTTTTTTGGCCAAAAAATCGACTGGCACAATCAGTTTTGTGATAAAATCATTATTTCGCCTTCAAATAGAGTCATGAAATTTTCGAAAATCCACTTTTCAAAACAAAAAATACTCATAACTCGACTAATAGGAAAGATAGAACGTTCTAGTTTTCACCAATCGATAGAGGGGACAATTTTACATATTTTAGTGAATTTTGAGTCGATATTGCCAAGGATTAAGGGAGTTAGAAAAAAGCAATTTGATTCGCAAAATATTTCCATACCTACCCCCTTTGTTCTAAATTTTCGACAAAAAAATTATAAAAAATGCTTAAAATTCGTAAAGAGGGGTTTTTTGGCCAAAAAATCGACTGGCACAATCAGTTTTGTGATAAAATCATTATTTCGCCTTCAAATAGAGTCATGAAATTTTCGAAAATCCACTTTTCAAAACAAAAAATACTCATAACTCGACTAATAGGAAAGATAGAACGTTCTAGTTTTCACCAATCGATAGAGGGGACAATTTTACATATTTTAGTGAATTTTGAGTCGATATTGCCAAGGATTAAGGGAGTTAGAAAAAATCAATTTGATTCGCAAAATATTTCCATACCTACCCCTTTGTTCTAAATTTTCGACAAAAAAAAATAAAAAATGCTAAAAATTCCTAAAGAGGGGTTTTTTGGACCGGAAAATCGACTGGCAAATCTTGACAATTTTTTTAAGTCTTAAACTTCAAAATATTTTCGTAAGTTCCAAATTGTCAATCTTTTTAAAGGCGTGAAAAAATTAGTTAATATAATAGTTCTTGATCACGATGTTGGTTGAAAATCTATTTTTAAAGTTTCGGTAGCGGTCCAGCTGCCGTTATCAAGAATAATGAAAAATAATAAATTTTCGAATCATCGAAAATTGATTATTTTCGATTAATCGATTATTTTCGGTCAATCGATTTTTTTCGATTAATCGATTTTTTTCGATTAATCGATTTTTTTCGATTAATCGATTATTTTCGATTAATCGATTTTTTTCGATTAATCGATTTTTTTCGATTAATCGATTATTTTCGACAAAAAAAAATAAAAAATGCTTAAAATTCGTAAAGAGGGGTTGTTTGCGCCGGAAAATCGACTGGCACAATCAGTTTTTTGATAAAACCATTATTTCGCCTTCAAATAGAGTCATGAAATTTTCGAAAATCCACTTTTCAAAACAAAAAATACTCATAACTCGACTAATAGGAAAGATAGAACGTTCTAGTCTTCACCAATCGATAGAGGGGACAATTTTACATATTTTAGTGAATTTTGAGTCGATATTTCCAAGGATTAAGGGAGTTAGAAAAACGCAATTTGTATCGCAAAATATTTCCTTTGTTCTAAATTTTCGACAAAAAAAATTTAAAAATGCTAAAAATTCGTTAAGAGGGGTTTTTTGGGGAGTTAGCAAAAAGCCTTTGTCCAACATTTTTTTGACTTGAAAAATGCTAAAAATTTGTAAGGGGGGGGGGGAGGTTGGGGACGAGAAATCGACTGACACCGTCAGATTCGTTCACCTCCAAATTTTCGAAAAAATGCATTTTCAACATAAAAAGTCTTGTAGAAATAAATACGACAAAATCAGTCGTAGAAAGTTTAAACAAATTTTTATTTCATTGTTATCGTCCGAACTAAAAGCTTCTCAATATTTATCGTGCAAGAGTCCAAACAAATAATAAAAACAATAGTCAGCGATCGCATTAAAAAAAATATAATATTTAAATTGTTCCTATTACGAACATTATTATAATTGCCCTGCCTTTAAAGATCTGAGTGGCATTGAAGACGACGACTTACGTATGTGTAATTCTAACACGTTATTTATAATTTTAATATTATTCGTTCCAATAAAAAATTAATTTTCACACTATTGTTGATGTTTGTTATTATTAAGACGTAATACAAAATAAACAAAAAAGATAGAAATAACATTGTGAGTTGTACTTGAAAGGCAGTAACGACTCGTTGTTGATTTAGATAAAAAAATATAAACATTTATTTATAAAACTTTTACTAGAAAGACGAGTTTAAATTGAGAATATAAATAACTTAAATAAGTTGTTATATTTCATGTATTTATTGGGCAGGACCCATTAGCAAATGTCACATTATAGTTGACGTAAAAGATATGCGGCTTTTTGTTTGACTCTAATACGAGGATATCGTCATAGTCCAGTCAATATTATAATTTAAAATGCTTAGTTGACGATAAATTCATTTAATATTATACTTTCAACTAATAAAATGTATTTAATAATTTTTAATTATTTAAAAACATCTTAAACACAATACCAGACAATTAACTCTACTTTGTATCTCGTTTTATTAAGAAGAAGTAGAAATATAAATTTCAAATAATTTATTATTTTTTACATCTTTGACTGAACTATAACTAGTTATCTTTGAAAGGGGTTGATTTTACGATCGTCACACTTGTTGACTCATTAGTTGGTAGTCTGACATCAAGAAATGTTTTTCTGATGAAATTGTAAGCATACCTGCATATATATTTATACAAAAAGGGCTCAGTTCAGGTCTGGTATCCCGTTTAAACCGAACGCCCTTTCAACAATTACGTACATCAAATACAATATAGAATTATGTTTGGTAAGTAGACAAAAACAATATTAATACCTTTCAGAGTTTAGCTCCGCAACATAACTCAAAGGGGATATACGATTAGATTTCTGCACTAAAAGTTTTACGTCAACTATACTTTATTAGACAAGGCCCATTAACAAATCTTGCTTGTGAACCAAGTATTGTTTATAGTTTATCACATCCCTTGTAACACGTGCAGGCGGTGAGGATTGAAGGGGTAGAGGAGACAGGTTGGGGGTTCTGAAAAGTGAAGAGGCCTGTTTGGAAATGGGATGATTGGGAATAGTTACTCTATGTGTAACCGTGACATTGAAGAGAATATATTCAGATAGTTATATTATTATTGAGATTTATTTAATTTGATCCTCTTTGAATCTTACAAAGTTGATTATAAATGCTCTAATAAACGTAAAATAATAAATTTTATTCGACCATTGACATTTTTCTTTAGGTAAATATATTTTACCGTAAAATCTTCCAAACACATCCAAAAAATGTCAAAATCGGGCGATTGCAACGCCACCTACCTGGACCAATTCTTGATATGAACCATTCAGGGACTCACTCAAACACACTGAGGGTTCCATGATTATTTATGACTATTTGTCCTGGTCTAGAGATATTAAGACTGCACATCTCTTCAGTGATGCCAACTTGGGGATTTTCTCTCTAAATTTAGGGAGAAAAAATCTATACAGGGACTTTTTTAAGGGGAAGAATTTTTTTGGGGGTATTTTTAGGGATACAATTTCAATTGTGTTTTTTTTATTGCACTACTCTCTATACCTCATACTTGTATTCAATAAAAGTTTATAAAAAAAGGTGAGCGGTCGTCTTCTTATGCACAATAGAATGACCATTTTTGACCATTTTTCCAAAATTTTTGACTATTTTTTCAAATTTTAACAACTATTGACCATTTTTGACAATTATTGACCAATTTTGATAGTTTTGACAATTATTGATCATTTTTGACAATTTTTCAAAAATTTTGACCATTTTAGACCATTTTCCCAAATTTTAACAATTGTTGACCATTTTTGACAATTTTTGAGCGTTTTTGACAGGTTCTGACAATAATTGACCATTTTTCAAACATATTGACCATTTTCCAAAAATTTGACAATTTTTTACAATTATTGACCATTTTTTCAAAATTTTGACAATTTTTCGAAAATGTTCACAATTATTGACCATTTTTTTAAAATTTTTGATAATTATTGGCCATTTTTGACAATTTTTCAAAAATTTTGACAATTTTTAACAATTATTGACCATTTTTGACAATTTATCAAAGATTTTGCCCATTTTTCCAAAAATATGGCAATTTTTAACAATTATTGACCATTTTTTCCAAATTTTGGCAATTTTTCGAAAATTTTGACAATTATTGACCATTTTTTCAAAATTTTTAAGAATTATTGGCCATTTTTGACAATTTTTCAAAAATTTTGACAATTTTTAACAATTTTTGACCATTTTTGACAGTCTTTTATAATTATTGACCATTTTTTCAATATTTTAACAGTTTTTGACAATTATTGACCATTTTTTCAATATTTTAACAGTTTTTTACAATTATTGACCATTTTTCCAAATTTTTGACAATTTTTGAAAATTTTTGGCAATTAACCATTTTTTCAAAATTTTGACAATTTTTGACAATTATTGACCATTTTTCCAAAATTTTAACAATTTTTGACCATATTTCAAAATTTTTGAAAAATTGTATACTGCATCCTTTTTCGAGTTAATTGATCCCATACATAGGGCAAAACTTCCTTTACTTGTAGTACTGTCGTTGGAGGTGGATGATACTCCTTTACTGCTCTCATCGGCATATTCCAAACGTATTCGATGGTGTTCAAATCGGGTGATTTGGGAGGTGGACGTGAATAATTAATAATTTTATTTATTTTAACCTGTTGGAGAACAATTCTTGCAAGATGGAGGCGAACGTCGGAGGCACAAAATATGAATTGAATTCACTGTTTGGACCCTTACTTTGTGGAATCTACTCATATTACTTTTTCAAATGAAACCAACTATTTAATGAAAATTCTAAAATATTGTTACGTCCGACCTGTACTGAGGATAACGTAGAGGTCCCTAAAGAGAAAGAAGAAGACATACATCTGCAATCATCTGAAACTGTCATCGAAAAGTCGAGAAATGTCATTGAAAAGTCGAGAACTGTCTGGAACAGGAGAAAAGTAGAAATAGCGGGACAATTGACATAAGTCAGTTTAGTTTTTCCAAATTAGATTTTAAATTTTCTTGTTGGTGTTCTAAATGGTCTACTCTATTATTAAGCTGTCCTAGCTCCAGCTTTAATGTTTCCTGAATTTGTGTTAGGCCATTCATAATTTCTACATCTACTTGTCTACACCTCTCCTCCTTCTGTCTTTCCTTCTCTTCTTCTTCCTCCTTTTTACGTCTCTCCTTCGCCTCTTCTTCCCCCTTTCTACGTCTCCCCTTCTGCTCTTCTTCCTCCTTTATATGTCCCTCCTTCTCTTCCTCACGTATTTCCTTCTCTGCTTCTTCCTCCTTTCTACGTCTCTCCTTCTCCTCCTGACGTATAATAGTAGAGAGCTGCCTAGATCTATCTGTTCACTAACAACTTCGTATTGTGGGACTCTTAAGCGTCTTTTAATTTCTAATTCTTCAAGGGATTCTAGTTCTTGTTCTTATCACAAATATGTCTACGTCTCTCCTTCTCCTCTTCTTCCTCCTTTCTACGTCTCTCCTCCTCTTCTTCCTCCTTTCTACGTCTCCCCTTCTCCTCTTCTTCCTGCTTTATATGTCCCTCCTTCTCTTTCTCACGTCTTTCCTTCCCTGCTTCTTCTCCCTTTCTACGTCTCTCCTTCTCCTCTTCTTCCTCCTTCCTACGTATTTCCTTCTCCCCCTGACGTAAAATAGTGGAGAGCTCCCTAGATTTATCTGTTCATTGACAACTTCGTATTGTGGGACTCTTAAGCGTCTTTTAATTTCTAATTCTTCAAGGAAATCTAGTTCTTGTTCTTATCACAAATATGTCTACGTCTCTCCTTCTCCTCTTCTTCGTCCTTTCTACGTCTCTCCTTCTCCTCTTCTTCCTCCTTTCTAAGTCTCCCCTTTTCCTCTTCTTCCTTCTTTACATGTCCCCCATTATCTTCCTGTTTGATCAATATTTTGGACATTTTAGTTTATATATCCCAGCGTTTTTTTAATGGGGATAAAGATGCTTGTTTCTCGTTTTAGTCGTGTATTAAACAAATAAATCTATATTTTAATGGTTTCAGTCAGTATGTTTAACTTTTCTGGTAGTTTCTATAATTTTACGCCAATTTGCCTTAACCTAGAATGATGGTCAATAAAACAAAGTAACCTTTAGACCAAAAAAAAACCATTATCGGGATATAAAAATACGTGTGAACAATCTTTGAACACAAAAACGCCATTACGAAATTATTCACATACACACATGCAACGACCTCTACGTAATATAACCAATTTAAAAGTTTGTTTATTTTAATAATAAACAACCAGACAATGAGAGGTATTTTAATAATGGCAAACATTATAATTTAGAAGTTATTATTTTGAAATGTTTCTTTTTTTTTTCTGGTGTTCGCTGACACATAATTGGCTAAGGGTCAGAGATGAAGGTCGTTGAAAGATGAATATTAGGCAATCCTTATTAAATAGTGTTAATTAAAGAAACTATTTGTAAGGTAATAAGTGTTAAATTTAATTAAGTGTATTTACTAAGTTATCTGTCAACGTCGGTCTCTCAAGATTATAAATGTTACCAAAACATCAAAGATATTGCTTCCGGCTTCGCTTCTTGATAGTTGGTGTATTCTTTGGTGGTACGGATAAAACTAGTTAGTAGGGCTATAGGTATGATTGAGGCGGATTGTCTTCAGAGAAAATGTCATTTCGCGGCTCCTCCGTAGATACCGAGCAGCTGGAAACATGAGAGAAAGACCTAGAAGTGGACGACCAAGAATTACTACCCCTACACAAGATCGTTATCGTTAACACCAACTGTTCTACCTACAAAATACTACAAATCTATTAGACATACCTTTTCCAAAAAAGGTCCAATACTCAAAATTTTCCTTACTGGATGGCAACCAACAAATAATGAACCAACAACAACATGTGGCACACCTCCAATTCCAAAACTTCAACGTTGGCGGTTTCCTTTAAATAGTGATAAATACATAGTGATGCGAAATCAGTAAGTAGAGAAAATACTTACAAACGTTTGAGTGCAATATATCCCCTATAATTGTTTGTGAAAACGGCTTCCAGAACAGGACGGAATTCTCCAACAATACGAACTCCCGTAGAACAAAATACTAAACCGTATATTCCACAACTAATTCAGAACGAGAACCTATAAAACCCAGCAAGGGATGAGTTCTCAGTCATTAACAAAATTCAGATTCTCGTTCGATGCACTTTCCACAAGAGAAAAAACCCCTTACTACCCTTAATTATGAATTATAACAAACAAAAGGAAGTTCATCCGTTCAAAGGTGGTATAGCTGCTGTTTGGGGAGGCATTTGTTTTAATGGGCATACAGATGGGGACATGACTTCGCAGATCTACGTATAACAAGTTATTAACAATGTTTGTTGTTTCATGTATAATGTTTGAGTAGTCTAGTAAGCTTTGGACTTCCATGGTATCCCATATTTGGCACTTCCCCCCGATCACCCGACTTCAATCCCATGGGGCATGCTTGTGACCAGCTACAAAGAGCCTTGAATTTCCATGAACCACCCCCACAGACACTCCAAGGATTCTAAGACAGCTTTTACCCCAACTTTAGAGACTAATCGTACACACCAATTGAAGCGAAATAAAAGTGTCGCTTCTTGCTTGTCTATGAAGTTGATTTGGTAGTAGTGAGGAACGGGAGCATCATCAATTTCCTCTGTTATATTTTTGTTTTTGATTCCACGTAGTACGGGTTGAAACAATTAATTTGTTGAAAAAAACACTCAAAATATAAAATATATATTTATTGTTTTCTTACACCACTAAAATTGATAATGATAACAACAATTTCGATTTAACGGAAGAAATAATTACAACAGATGTGAATTAACTCTATTTAATGCAAAAAATATCAATTTTGAAGTAAAATTTACATGCTGGACCAAAAATCAAATATTATTAATGACAAAATTCTATTTGTAAATTTACAATAATTTCACTGCCATTGATAAAAAAACAGCAACAAAAATATACAATTAGAATAATATTGTTCTTAATTTATTTAAAAAAAAACTTTTAACTAACATAACTTTAATATTATTGTACATGGTTGCTTTTTTATATATTTAAACTATTTCAAAATAAATATATAACTGATAATATATAACATAAACATTTACATGATATTGTAAAACTTAAATATTCGAAATATGAACAATAAAAAAAAATAATAAAATATCCATTAATGACTCTTTAATTATGAATCCTGGTACTATGTTCTTGTTCCAAATTAATATACTGCCTAACAAGTCTAGAAATTTCATGCGCTTGCTCAGTCTGTAATCTAGTAACTCTTTGCTGCAGCAGATTACCACATTTCATATCCAAAAACAGCGCTCCATCTTCAGATCTAACCTTCCTGGTACTAATAACCTCCGCAAAAGGCCAATGGTGAATGGTTTCGTGGGTGTTCATATCCAAAAAGTGAACACCATTCTTATTTAAAGCCAAAATATGCTCCTGCCAATTGTCATTCTCACCAAGAACTTTTTTAACAGCGAAAAACGAACTTCCAAACAAAGACCAGTTGCTTAACACCTGTAGTACTCTGTGTTTTGCAGTGGACACTGATAAATTAGCTGCTTGACCCCAAGTGGTTTGTACTAGTGCTAACCACTGTGCTGGTCTTGGTTCTCTTAATGCTAGTACTGGCTTAGGTAGTAGAAATTTCACTTCTTTAAGATTTGGCGAATGACCGAGATCTGCTGCTCGATGCAGTAAGGCTGCTATCAAGGACATGTCTCGTACTATGCCTGAAGGTAGACTGGTATTGCCTAATCGGAGAAGAAGACCTTCTAGGTAGTCAGGCGCTACTTGGTTGAATAAAACTTCGGTGTATAGAGGACTAGAATCGTGTTTTAGGGGATGGTACCAAACTGATCTGTAAAAGATAATTAGATATTCAAGGTTTGTTTGTAAAATGTGTCATACAGAAAAACATTGAAGGAAGTTACTTGATCTGCTCTGGCTTACATTTGATCTTTAAAAATGAAGAAAAATGATTCCAAATCCAGCAATTAGTAGGTTTTTATTTTCCTTACCTGCAAAATATTAGGTAAAAAGGTTGAGCAGCTTTATGCAGCTCAGTAGTGACGTCCAAAATATATTCATCAGCAGCTAAAGGCATCGTAAAAGCATCACCTTGGACTATACAATATAAACTGAACTCCTGCTGTTCCACTTCGTTATTTATGCCAATTAAACTACACAACTCACTAATGACATCTGCCACTACAGTACTGCACCTAAAAAATAAAACAACGTTCAAATTATAACAATTTGTCACTTGAAATTTATTTTTTCTTACCTGGTATTAACAACTCTTTCAGCTCCACCGGGTAACCTGTAGATCTGCCTTCTGGCACTCCTTCCAGCGCTAACAGCTGTAACTTCCTCCACAGAAGGTACGTTCTTTCTTCCACCACACCTTTGGGTTTTCCTCAAATTCGACAGACATACAGCAGCTGTTCCGTGACATACTCTTCTTCTGTCATTAGCGGCGCTTGTTAGATGTTCGGTGAGGTAGGGAATAAGAACGTCTGAGCAAGCAAAGTACGCTGCTACAATGGAAAGTAGTCTCCAGGCTCTTTGGCAAGACTCAGGATGGGGTGATTTATTGCTGGTCGTTTGTTTCATTAATTGACAGTAGACTTCGTCGCGTAGCTGCATAAATTTATGACAGTGCTGGAAATTAAAATGACATTTATCTGTATTAAATGTTGTTGTATGGTGATATTTACCATTAAAACGGTGTAAACGCATTTGACTTCGGACATGTCTGGGGTTAAAGATAGATCTCCGCAGTATCTTAAAATGCATTCAAAGCATTCAATAGCCAAGGGGGTCATTTGCGGATCGTGCAGCCTCAATAAAGGACCTTCGATGGGTGTTCCTTGCCATTTTATTAGGTCTGTGTGTTGTTTCCATGTCCATTCTTTTCGTTTGTCTTTTGATTTCGCCATGGAGTCAATTTTCAAATTTTCCAATCTGTAAAACAAAGACGAGACTTAAAAACAAGGGTAATTGATAATGCTCCCATTAGTAGTAGTAGTATAAGGACGATCGTAAACTAGTCTTACTAAAATTATAGTTCGCACTTGAGTAGCTTAAACATTTAATTGATAATTAAACAGATTAATTACCGATACATGTTAATTATTTCTCGCTACAATTATTAATAAACTTTTCAATAAATTACTAACCTTCATTACTCCAAGTAATTAAAAAGGAAGAAGAAATCACGCACAGACGGCGTACAACTTAAAACTACAGTTATACTAAACATATATTATTATATCTTCCAAAGAAATATGGATCATTTTGATCCACCAATGAAATGAAGAGAGAGAGAATCCATTTATTATGCTTTCTAATTTTTTACAATGTAGACTAGATTATTATATACTTTACAGTACTGAACATTGTTGCTCAAGATTTGATTAATTAGACTGATAATGTTTATTAATTATAGTTTTAGCACTTGATGCCGCTGATTGAAGGTAATGAGCGTGTTGCATGGCGAATTCGAGTGGATTAGAAGCTTGGGAAAATAATTTTATTGTTTATACGTCTATTGTTACGAATTTTGGGATATTTTTTTACCTAATCATAATTATTTAGCTTGCCCTGTTTGTTGTTGAAATTTTACCCCCTTCCTGTTGACATATTGATCTGAAATTTTGTACACAATTATGTATATTCAAAATAATTGTAATTCCAAGATGGCCGCCAAGACTTGCGCACATCTTGTTGTAATTAAAGCATTGGCCCTCTATTGGACCTCTTGAGGGGTCGACCGTTATTATGTTTAATAATCTTGCGAACAAAATTGTAACAAATAATAATAAAATAAAAACTGAAATACAACGACAAAGAAGGGCTTGAAAAGCGGAAGAAAAGTATAGAGCAAAACGTGCAAATTTTTTTTTTTAATTTTTAAACTAGTAAATTATATAAATATGTTTTGTATGTTTTAGGACCTGTGGAGGACAGGAGCTGTGGAGCTGGAAACAGGAATCATCCGACGAAGATGAGGGAGAAAACGCATTCGCCAAAGGAATGAAAATAGTGAGAGATGCAAAGGAAACAATCGAAAGGATTAATAGAAAAGAAGAACAAAATAAATCGAAAAGGAAAAAGTCAAAAGTCTAAGGGACAGAGTCATACATGAAGCCGAAGAAGCCACAAAAGAAACAAAAGAAGCCAAAAAATTTTGAAAAGTGGCAGAATAATTAAAGAAAACAATTAGAAAAATGGAGGATGCACTAAGAGGACAACGAAAAAATATGGAGAACATGGCAAAGACAATGGAAGCAATGGAAAAGGAACCGAAGACGATCAGAAAGTGTCCGTAGAAAGACACACAGAACAGAATCCCACCAAAAAGAAGAAGCAAACGAGGATATGGATTTCACGGAAGTGATATCCATGAAGAAGATCCAGAAGGAACAGCGAAAAGAAGCCGCGAAAAAAAAGCCAACGAAGAAGAAATGATGGATCAGGTCATCAAAGAAAACCAGAAGACAACAACACACCGACCACCACCCGTCATCCTCAAGAATGTCCACCACTGGAGCTCCGTGAGGAAGGAAATACACAGACAGGGAATCCAAACGAGATACATTACAATCCGAGAAAGACTCTGAGTAAAGATACCCTGAGTAGCACCAGAAGACTATACGAACCTAACCAGGTACCTAAGAGAAGACAGAAAAGAAGTGGAGTGGTATACGTATATGCCACGTGAAGAAAGAAAAGCGAGAATTGTCATCCGAGGATTGACAAACTGCGAAGATACCGAAGAAATAAAGGAGGAAATCGAGAAAGAAGGAGAAAATCACCAGATTTGACGAGAGGAAACCTCTACTCATCTACATGGTAGAACTCGAAGTAGAAGAGAAGAAGAAAATAAGGAAAATTCAATACATACAGAACGTGAGGATGAGATAGGAAAAGCAAAGAAGAGGAAATGGGCCGACGCAGTGTTGATGAGAGTTTTTACCAATTAGTCAGTCAGCAGCGTACAATTTTAGGAGGCTTCAAAACGTCGATTTTTTTATTGGACTTTTGGTTGCCATACTGTAAATATTATCCCTTGGAACACCTAAAGGTAAATTTTGAGCAATGTGACTTTACCAGTGTCTGAGATGAATGTCGTCAAATATTTTTAATTTTTTTATTTTTGAACGTCACTGTAAAGAAGCTAATTGACGTTTTATGAACTCCAAATTCTGGTTGTCAGTAAAAGACAGACACTGGTGAAGTTACATTGCTCAAATTTTACTTTTAGGTATTCCAAGAAATACTCTTTACAGTGTGGTAACCAAAAATCGGTAATTATTTTCGACGTTTTGAAACTTTCTAAAAATGTACGCTACTGACAACTATCAAATGTTAATAAGTAAATATACAGATACATTCAAGCACAAACGGAACATAGGGATTTTAATAAGCATTGTATCAGATCTGCTTTTGAACTAGTCGACCAACATCTAGCTTCAACAGATTAAAAACACGATTATTACAATCGTTTATTTGGACACAAGTCAGTCAGTAAATAGCAGTCGGTAGATGAGAGCGTTGCTTTGTTTCAATTTAAAGAATCCTATTTTGTTTTATTTACGAATTTATTTTTATTTTGAAAGCCGTTATTGCCAAAAGAAATCAAAACATATTATCTTAACTCGAAACATTAATTGTTAAAGAGAATTTAACAATTAATTTTCGATTTTAACAACATAAAACGTAAGCATATTGTTTCAATACGTAGCGAGGTTTACTACCCCCATCAAATAATTATTCAATACTAAATCGCAGTTCGCACACCTCGCACATAACTAACAAATTTTGGAAGGGGCATTGATTCTGAATCCAGCTGTCCAGATCAATACTTGATATTCATTGAAGTGAACTTATAGAAATGTTTTGTTGGACAATACATTAAATCCCTATGTTCCGTTTGTGTTTGAATGTATCTGTATATATAAAAACATCACAAATCATGGTCTACTAAAGGAACACGTACAGGAAAACTATTAAATCTATTGAACAAAACCATTAAAACAATCGCATTTCTAGAGCTAAAAATTCCTCCAGAGAAACTTGGTCTGTTATCAATGATTTAAGGAACAAAACTCGTTCATCAAACTTTATTGACCTCGACCCATACGAACTTAACAATTATTTCGTAAAGGTTAGTGAAAATATTAGCTCTAAAATATCTTCAAGTCATGATTCTCTTTCTTTCCTCGTTCCTTCTAAAAGAATCACTGATAGTTTTTTCCTTAGACCTGTAGATAAATTTGCCACCCTCTCCTTCTATCTCATCTCTATCTCATCTCTATCTCATCTCTATCTCATCTCTATCTCATCTCTATCTCATCTCTATCTCATCTCTATCTCATCTCTATCTCATCTCTATCTCATCTCTATCTCATCTCTATCTCATCTCTATCTCATCTCTATCTCATCTCTATCTCATCTCTATCTCATCTCTATCTCATCTCTATCTCATCTCTATCTCATCTCTATCTCATCTCTATCTCATCTCTATCTCATCTCTATCTCATCTCTATCTCATCTCTATCTCATCTCTATCTCATCTCTATCTCATCTCTATCTCATCTCTATCTCATCTCTATCTCATCTCTATCTCATCTCTATCTCATCTCTATCTCATCTCTATCTCATCTCTATCTCATCTCTATCTCATCTCTATCTCATCTCTATCTCATCTCTATCTCATCTCTATCTCATCTCTATCTCATCTCTATCTCATCTCTATCTCATCTCTATCTCATCTCTATCTCATCTCTATCTCATCTCTATCTCATCTCTATCTCATCTCTATCTCATCTCTATCTCATCTCTATCTCATCTCTATCTCATCTCTATCTCATCTCTATCTCATCTCTATCTCATCTCATCTCTATCTCATCTCTATCTCATCTCTATCTCATCTCTATCTCATCTCTATCTCATCTCTATCTCATCTCTATCTCATCTCTATCTCATCTCTATCTCATCTCTATCTCATCTCTATCTCATCTCTATCTCATCTCTATCTCATCTCTATCTCATCTCTATCTCATCTCTATCTCTATTATGTATTGAGGAGTTAGATTGTAACACATTTTCAGGAAAGAAACCTTGTAACAAAGAGGCATTAAAAGAACTAAATAGAATAGAAAATATTAAGTAACTAAGAAAGAAGTAAAAAACATTTTTAAGTTATTGTTCGGTACATTTATGAAAAACTTCCTCAAATCATCTTCATTGAATACGTCATTCTTACTAATTGTTTTATCAAAAAAAATACTTACTCTGAAAACTGCCTAAAATTATGCATAGCAAACTGCAGTAAAGAATATTTCCCGGTCGGAGGAATCGGACTGCTGGGAGACTGTCCTCCATCGTCCCTAGAATCCCTGGGATGATGCTGCTGCTTAGGCGACGATTCCTGAACTAACACTTTGGATTTGGCGGTGGTAATTGTACTAATATTATTGGTGGTGATGCTTTCGAAAGAATCCGTTTGCGGGGAACGGGTGCGTTGAGGAGACGACGCCTCCCAATGCGTCTTTGACTGAATCTAAAAATAAAAATTATCTTAACTACTCCTGTATTTCACATTTTTTTAAGAGCAACACGCTTTCCAATCTTCCTTTTTTTAACGATCTTAATTGCCGCCTAAAAAGGTATCCAGTTACACGCAACGCGATTTTGTGGAGCACATCTCTATTATAAATTCATATTTTCGTTCCAATTCAACATGTTAAGATAGTAAGTGGTAACCATGCAGAAATAACAATAATAAAGTGTACTATAAATACAATAATTAGTATATGGGTCGTACTATACGATTCTATAATTTAATATTGTGAAAATTCGCTCTGTATCTTTAAAAACTGCTCTAATAAAAATAGGTAATGATCGTCCTTTGCTATAAACAGTAACAAATACTGTGCAGTCAATAATCTATTTGAACCATTTTCTCCTTTTACTCTTTCTAAAGTCATTGTAAAGAGAGAGATTTTCAAAACATAAGTCACGGCGACACTGGCGGGAATAAATGTCGTAAATCATTGAAACGACACAGTACGCTGCGACAGACGTAAGGAGAGATTTGCAGTTACGTGAATGTCGTGAAGGTCGAAACACACCTCATAGGAACAGCGACTGATCATCACCAGCAGATTTTATTTCTTATGTGTATTTAAATGTAAGCGCGCATATCTAACAACATCAGCACAGCACCGACAAGGCACGTCAACGCCTCAACCACAACACAGAGAGAGAATATTTTGCGGACGGCGTGCTTGTGGTGTGGTGATACAACATCTCTTTAGTATGTCTGATGACCTCTTCTTCCAATCCATTCTGCTACTTCATATTGGGGAGGTGCTCTATCTTGGTGGAAATACAACAAATTCTCATCTAGAGCTAGATTGCCATCGTCGTCCTGCTGATTCTCTAGTTCATGAACAATTAATGGCTCAATATTGATCTCCAGTACATTCTGGTACTTTTTTTTACACCCTGTATGATTGTTAAGTGAACAATGCAGACTGTTTATGTTTAGAATAATTTATTGTCCGGTACTTTTTTTGGTTCTCACAAATAAATTCCAGTTTATCGAGTGAAATTTTAATCATTTATTTTATATAAAACATATGTTTATGCTTCTGCCTATTGTTATTTTACGCGTTTTACCGTGTCACATACTTTCACCAAGTCAAGAACCCCGAACACATGGAAACTTAAAAGCATCCATTCAATAAAATGACCATAATGTGGTTGTTGATGCATGTATTTTTTATGTCGGTTCTATGGTTATATTTTCATTCAAATTGACGGTTTGAATATGTAGGAATTACAGAATTTCATTCAATGTCAAAGTTAATGATTTTTATTCATGCAATTTCTATATATTTATTCAAGTTAAAAAAATTATTCTATTTTTCGTTGACTTATATGACTCATTATAAACAAAGTAATAGAATTTTTCAAACTTCCATAACGCGATCTTGTTAAGTATGTATATAGGAAGGGCTCCACGAAGGGAAACATTTTTACGACAATTATTTAAACATTTTTTTCAGTTTGACCATTTTTGACAATTATTGACCAATTTTGACAGTTATTGATCATTTTAGACCATTTTTCCAAATTTTAACAATTAATGACCATTTTTGACAGTTTTTGAGCATTTTTGACAGGTTATGAGAATTATTGACCATTTTTGACAATTTTTAACAATTATTGACCATTTTTCACAGTTTTTTATAATTAATGACCATTTTGCAAAATTTTTGACCATTTTTCAAAATTTTAACAATTATTGACCATTTTTGACAATTTTTCAAAAATTTTGACAATAATTATTGGCCATTTTTGAGATTTTTTATAATTATTGACAATTTTTTCAAAATTTTAACAATTTTTGACCATTTTTCAAAATTTCAACAATTATTGACCATTTGTGACAATTATTGACCAATTTTGACAGTTATTGATCATTTTTGACAATTTTTCAAAAATTTTGATCATTTTAGACGATTTTCCCAAATTTTTTGACAATAATTATTGGCCATTTTTGAGATTTTTTATAATTCTTGACAATTTTTTCAAAATTTTAATAATTTTTGACCATTTTTCAAAATTTCAATAATTATTGACCATTTGTGACAATTATTGACCAATTTTGACAGTTATTGATCATTTTTGACAATTTTTCAAAAATTTTGATCAC
This sequence comes from Lochmaea crataegi, assembly GCA_947563755.1. Lineage (NCBI taxonomy): Eukaryota > Metazoa > Arthropoda > Insecta > Coleoptera > Chrysomelidae > Lochmaea > Lochmaea crataegi. The sequence goes on along the minus strand of OX387432.1, from coordinate 37,189,633 downwards.
TTTAGACGATTTTCCCAAATTTTAACAATTAATGACCATTTTTGACAGTTTTTTAGCATTTTTGAAAGTTTTTTAGCATTTTTGACAGGTTATGAGAATTATTGACCATTTTTGACAATTTTTAACAATTATTGACCATTTTTCACAGTTTTTTATGATTAATGACAATTTTTTCAAAGTTTTAAAAAAATTATTCTATTTTTCGTTGAGTTATATGACTCATTATGAACAAAGTAATAGAATTTTTCAAACTCTCATAACGCGATCTTGTTATATAGGAAGGGCTCCACGAAGGGAAACATTTTTACGACAATTATTTAAACATTTTTTTCAGTTTACAATAAAAAAGGAAGTTCAAGAACATTTTGTTAATTAACAATTGCCTTACTTGTAGTAAAATTAACTTTTCCAACGGCTATGAATTTTTTGAAGTGTTCAGAATACACCATGATTTTTTAAATTAACAATTAATACTTTAAAAAAATCATTTAATGTGACCTGCTTGCTTATGACGAGGCGCACGCGTACCCAATATATAAATAATGGACTGTTTAAAAAAAATCGATTATTTTTTTTTAAATATACTGAAAATATTATTGGGAATGACGAGAATAAAATAGTGTAACAGTTTGAAGTCTTAATATTTTTTATATTGATAATTTCTATTTTCCATTTAAATAACATGGAAACAAAGTTGTCTTGTGCTTTGGAATTTTATAGCTCACATAGAGAGCAATACTTCGTAATGGCTAAGATATATTCTTGTAGGAAATTTGACGCTCTACATATAAGGTCTCCTATAATTTTTTGATATTTTCACTCCTTTCTAAGTTATTCAAGGTTAAAGTTAAATTAGTAATAGATTTTGATATTTTTTCAATTTTTCGACGCTACAATCACGTTTATAAAAAAATTTTATAGGATATTTTTTTAGAGCGTTTTATTGGCTATAATTTATCTTTCTAAGAATTTTTTATATTTTCAATGGGTCGTAAGTTACTCGCATTAACACATTGAGTGCCAAGCCCTAATCGGAAGACTTACCCCAGGGGCCACACTACTTTTTGGCAGCATTTGTTGTATTCAATTCCAAAATAAATTTTTTACCAACAAATTAGTGTTTTTGTTTCATTTTTAGTCCTTTTTTTGATGTCTCTCATTTATGAAAGACGTGGCCCTGCAGGAAAAAAAGGTGAGCGGTCGTCGGACCGCCGACAAAAGCTTGCTTCTTATGCACAATAGAATGACCATTTTTGAACATTTTTCGTAAATTTTTGACCATTTTTCAAAAATTTTGACAATTATTGACCATTTTTTTCAAAATTTTTGACAATTTTTTCAAATTTTAACAATTATTGACCATTTTTGACAATTATTGACCAATTTTGACAGTTATTGATCACTTTAGACCATTTTTCCAAATTTTAACAATTAATGACCATTTTTGACAGTTTTTGAGCATTTTTGACAGGTTATGAGAATTATTGACCATTTTTGACAATTTTTAACAATTATTGACCATTTTTCACTGTTTTTTATAATTAATGACCATTTTGCAAAATTTTTGACCATTTTTCAAAATTTTAACAATTATTGACCATTTTTGACAGTTTCTGACAATTATTGACCATTTTTGACAATTTTTCAAAAATTTTGACAATAATTATTGGCCATTTTTGAGATTTTTTATAATTCTTGACAATTTTTTCAAAATTTTAACAATTTTTGACCATTTTTCAAAATTTCAACAATTACAGACCATTTTTGACATTTTTTATAATTATTGACAATTTTTTCAAAATTTCAACAATTTTTGACCATTTTTGACCATTTTTGACAGTTTCTGACAATTATTGACCATTTTTCAAAAATTTTGACAATAATTATTGACCATTTTTGACATTTTTTATAATTATTGACAATTTTTGACCATTTTTCAAAATTTCAACAATTATTGACATTTTTTCAAAAATTTTGACAATAATTATTGGCCATTTTTGAGATTTTTTATAATTCTTGACAATTTTTTCAAAATTTTAATAATTTTTGACCATTTTTCAAAATTTCAACAATTATTGACCATTTGTGACAATTATTGACCAATTTTGACAGTTATTGATCATTTTTGACAATTTTTCAAAAATTTTGATCATTTTAGACGGTTTCCCCAAATTTTAACAATTAATGACCATTTTTGACAGTTTTTTAGCATTTTTGACAGTTTTTTAGCATTTTTGACAGTTTTTTAGCATTTTTGACAGGTTATGAGAATTATTGACCATTTTTGACAATTTTCAACAATTATTGACCATTTTTCACAGTTTTTTATAATGAATGACAATTTTTTCAAAGTTTTAACAATTTTTGACCATTTTTCAAAATTTCAACAATTATTGACCATTTTTGACATTTTTTATAATTATTGACAATTTTTTCAAAATTTTAACAATTTTTGACCATTTTTCAAAATTTCAACAATTATTGACCAATTTTGATAATGAATGTCGTCCATTTTTAACAGTTTTTAACAATTATTTAATTTATTTTGGTATTTAATAGTAGGTATTTTATTTTTATTTTTTGTAACGCCCCCTAGCGACAAAGTCACGAACTTAAATACAATATCTTTTAGCTGTTTTTATGATACCAATTTTCTTCTTCACGCTGTACTACAACTAGTTTCTGAGATACAGCTGACGTTCTTCCTTATTTGATCACCCGGTATATAAATGCAATTATTTTGAAAAAAATTCTTGTAAACAACCTTTGAAATAGTTATTATTAAATATTACGTCAGATATACAGTGAAGGAGAACCACAATTACTATATTATTATCGATAATTCACTATTACGCAATGTTTTGATCCAGTCGATGCTGTAATTTCTTAATATTTTAGCACGGACTATTTTATGTCATAATATCTGGTAGTTTCTCTCGATAGAATATATTTCAAAGAGTCAAAGGTTATAAATGAAACTTTAATTTAATTCCAAAAAAATTCAGCAGTTTGAAATGTAACTGTAAATTTTAAGCACTCTGTAAAGAGATTTTGGTTGTATTTTAAATTAATTCATTTTTTCATTTTCGTTGTACCAAAAAGGGGCAATTAATAAAGAAACTAGAGCGAGCGTTGTACCACTGCATGTGTACAAAAGGGGCAATTATTCCAGTGCGCGCAACGAATAAATTTAAATTTACCAAAAGCAAAACTAAAAGAGATATTAGCGTAAAAGACTCCAATTTCGAGTTACCTAAGTTGTACTTGCAAGCTGCATCGCAAGCTCCCGCGGAATTTATTCGAGAATTCAGGAAAACGATTGGGGGTCAATATGTTTTCGATTAGGGACATAACTATTGTTCATGTCCTAACTTCCCAGTACTATATGGTCGCTAGGTCTTGAAAAATTAAGGGTTGAACAATTTTTTTTAAATCTACAAAAGCAAAACTAAAAGAAATATCTGTGTAAAAGACTCCAATTTCGAGTTCCCTAAGTTGTGCTTGCAAGCTGCATCGTAAGCTCCAGCGAAATTTATTCGAAAATTTAGGAAAATGTTTTCGATTAGGGACATAATATTCCATTATGTTTCTTCCCAGGTTTCTTCCTAGTATTTAAATTCGCTAGGTCACTAACCTGTTTGTCTTCCAAAGCACCACTACTACTTTCATCACTGCTACTACTACTGCTACTCGGAATTTTATCATTACCCTGTTCAATACTGGTATTATTGCTTTTAACAGAACTACCAGAAACACTTTCACTACAACTAGAAACTTCTTTAACTTTATTCACACTAATATAGTCTTTATTATTATTACTATTTTTATTTTTATCACTTTTCCCATTTAAATTTTCGAACCTAGCTAAAATAGCTTTAACAGACACTTTGGTCTCAGTCTCTTCTGGTATGGTCTCCATACGTCCCGGATTCGAATCCGTGCGACTCTCTCTATCCGATTTATCCGAGCCGAGATAGCCGTACGTTTTTTCGAATTTCCGACATTTTTGGGTATAAATTTCACATTTTGTAGCTACTTTGGTTTCTGTTCCCGAATCGGAATCGTTCGAATCGTCGCTGATGCTTCCTGAAGCATTCGACGAATTCGCTAAACTGTCCAAAGACCTAGCGGGAAAGTTTTCAGATAGATTTTTTTCCAATTTTGGTTGTCCCCACTTTACTGTGTGCATTTTTTTTTGTTTAAAAAGTATCAAACTCCATTTAAACTTAATTCACTTTTTAACATTTTCTCCCAAACACAATCTACCAACAAATTTTGTTCAAAATTTAAACGCTTTATCTTTTGCATCACACATGGTTTAATGTTGTCCGGTAAATATTTTTGCACTTCGTGAAGAGTATTCGAGTTTTAAATGAAAGTCAAGAAGCGATCGATGTTACTATTAGACGTGTTCTGATAACTGTGAATATATGTGGGCCATACGACGGACACTGGCGATTGTACGGGGGATTGTAGTGGGTATTTGGGAGTTGAAGATGGTCAGCATGCAATTTCCCCCATATATTGTTGAAAACATCGAACATGATTAAATTTAACGCTTCTATAGCTAAATAGTGCAATTTAAAAATTAATACATGGAAAGACATAATTATAAAAAAATAATTATCTGTGCGTGTGAAACAGGAGGGGAGGAGAGGATTGCAGTTCCAACTTCTTATTATTTAGTTAAGGCTAAAGGTACAATAATATATCTAGCAAGAGCAGAACTGTTGGCTGGTTCAAGGTGTGGCAGATCACTCCCAGAATGTATCTTCCTCGATCACTCGACATCAATTCCATCGAGCATGCTTGGGACCAGCTACAAACAGCTTTGAATTCCCATGAACCACCTCCACAGACACTCCTAGAACTTAGATAGATTTTACCACAATTTTGGAGACAAATCGATCAAAGCTACCTCAACAACTTTATTGATTGATTTGGCACCACCAGTCAGATGCTTAGAGACCTCGGCACCTCAGCCTTTAGGCTTTTTGAGCTCTTGGTTATACCGCTTATGGGAAGAGACCAGTAGCCCTTATCAGGCTCAACAGTCTTTCCACTAGGTTTTTCATAGAGAAATCCTACCTTGGATACTCTAATCCTAGGAGTCTATATCTCCAATGAGGCAGTGGTTCACATTCGAAGATAATGTGAGAGGCTGTTTCCACCTCTTCCATGCACAACCGAGAGAGAGGTTCCTCCCTATTATATGCCAATTGTAAAGTGCTTCCTTGGGGTAAAGTGACCGGTGATTAATCCTGTCACTTTCCTTATCTGGCCACTGCGTTAGTCAGCGACTCCGAGGGTTTTTTGACCAGGCGTTTGCTGTGTTCCTTAGCTTTGCTAAGGTGTCTGCCTTTTCATTGCCTACAATATTCTTGTGCCCCGGGACCCACTTAAGAGTTACTCTATTATGGTTTGCCAGTGTTAAAAGTTTTTGTATTCAGTCCCAGACCAGTCTGTGCTGCCTGACTATCTGAGAGTATGAAGATCTTCTGGTCTCTATACCCCCCTTTCGATGAAATAACAACCTTATTGAAAGTACATCAAATTGTTGTTTTTGTTGTTCAAAACTGCAAACGTATTGCGCAAAGGGACAAACAAACGCTAATATAAGAGAAAAAACATTCAATTTATGGCCTATAAATTCTTTTGAGGAGCAATTTAATGTTATTTCGATGAAAATGCAGATTGAAAATTGCAAAATAAATTAGGCTAGCTCCCAAAGACAACAACCAACCAACCAACCAACCAACCAACCAACCAACAGCAGAACTGTTGGCTGGTTCAAGGTGTGGCAGATCACTCCCAGTATGTATCTTTCTCGATCACTCGACATAAATTCCATCGAGCATGCTTGGGACCACCTACAAACAGCCGTGAATTCCCATGAACCACCTCCACAGACACTTCTAGAACTTAGATAGCTTTTACCACAATTTTGGGGACAAATCGATCAAAGCTACTTCAACGACTTTATTGATTGATTGGTTGATTGGTTTGGCACCACCAGTCAGATGCTTAGAGACCTCGGCACCTCAGCCTCTAGGATTTTTGTGCTCTTGGTTATACCGTTTATGGGAAGAGACCAGAGGCCCTTATCAGGCTCAACAGTCTTTTCGCTAGGTTTTTCATAGAGAAATCCTACCTTGGATACTCTAATCCTAGGAGTCTATATCTCCAATGAGGCAGTGGTTCACATTCGAAGATAATGTGAGAGGCTGTTTCCACCTCTTCCATGCACAACCGAGAGAGAGGTTCCTCCCAATTATATGCCAATTCTAAAGTGCTTCCTTGGGGTAAAGTGACCGGTGATTAATCCCGTCACTTTCCTTATCTGGCCACTGCCTTAGTCAGCGACTCCGAGGGTTTTTGACCAGGCGTTTGCTGTGTTCCTTAGCTTTGCTAAGGAGTCTGCCTTTTCATTGCCTACAATATTCTTGTGCCCCACTTGGGACCCACTTAAGAGTTACTCTATTATGGTTTGCCAGTGTTAAAAGTTTTTGTAGGCAGTCCCAGACTAGTCTGTGCTGCCTGACTATCTGGGAGTATGAGGATCTTCTGTTCTCTATACCCCCCTTTCGATGAAATAACAACCTTATTGAAAGTACCCCAAATTGTTGTTTTTGTTGTTCAAAACTGCAAACGTATTGCGCAAAGAGGCAAACAAACGCTTATATAAGAGAAAAAACATTCAATTTATAGCTTATAAATTGTTTTGAGGAGCAATTTAATGTTAATTCGATGAAAATGCAGCTTGAAAATTGCAAAATAAATTAGGCTAGCTCCCAAAAACAACAACCAAACAACCAACCAAACAACCAAACAACCAACCAACCAACCAACCAACCAACCAACCAACCAACCAACCAACCAAACAACCAACCAAACAACCAACCAACCAACCAACCAACCAACCAACCAACCAACCAACCAACCAACCAACCAACCAACCAACCAACCAACCAACCAACCAATCAACCAAACAAACAAACAACCAAACAAACAACCAAACAAACAACCAAACAAACAACCAAACAAACAACCAAACAAACAACCAAACAAACAACCAAACAAACAACCAAACAAACAACCAAACAACCAACAGTCAAACGTTGAAGAACCTTTACAGACTAGTACATGGAAAAGAGAGTACGGAGTAGGTGAAGACACAAAAAGACCAAGAGGCTGACGTGTGGCTGGTGGTGGGACCGAGAAAAAAACCTAGTCCTAATTTTAAGGTTGCAAAAGACTTTATAGAAAATTTTTTGAACAAAATTCAATATTTATTGGTCTTAAAATTTTTACAGCTGAAAAAATTTGTAGTGAGCAAAATTGGTCTTGGTCTTGCAGTCTCGGTCTTGCGAAAAAGCAAGATTAAGACCAAGATTATCATTAGACTAGCAAGACCAAGTAAAGACCGAATGAACAAGAATAAGACCAAAACCAAGACCAAATAAACAAGCCTGAACTAAAAATTCTCACTTCAGAGCAGAATAATTTTTTATTGGTGATTTCTTATGGAACCCTGAGTTTAATGCCGATCATAATTCATTCTTTATTTAGTGTAAGATAGTATTGTTATTTGTTAGTTGAACCTTCATGAGAAGTAAAAACATTAAATAGTTCCACGGATATGATTCCAAGAACTAGTTCCTTTTCGCATTCGGAAACGTTCCAGGATCAATCCGCAATTTTCCCGGAACTACTCACCTCTAGAATACATAAGAATACAAAAGTGAAAAAATAATTGTGATCTTTCTCATATTTTATGTTGTTTGATATTTTTTAATATTTTAATAAAATAAAGTATTTTGTTGGTTAATTTTAACCATCTTTAAAAAAGTAATAAGACAGATAAAATGACCCGGACCAAGACTGGATACGCAAGACCAAGATCAAGACTAAATAAGCAAGACCAAGACCAAGACCAAGACCAAGACCAAGACCAAGACCAAGACCAAGACCAAGACCAAGACCAAGACCAAGACCAAGACCAAGATCAAGACCAAGACCAAGACCAAGACCAAGACCAAGACCAAGACCAAGACCAAGACCAAGACCAAGATCAAGACTAAATAAGCAAGACCAAGATCAAGACTAAATAAGCAAGACCAAGATCAAGACTAAATAAGCAAGACCAAGACCAAGATCAAGACTAAATAACCAAGACCAAGACCAAGACCAAGACCAAGACCAAGACCGGACATTATTTGAGCAAGACCAATCCAAGACCAAGATTGTCCAAGTCTTGGTCTTGCTTTGCTCATCACTGGAAAAAATAGATATTTTTGCTTTTTTCGATTTTTTACAAGTAGGATCATATTAAAACTGTGGCACGTGTAATAAAAAATAATAAAACTAAGCAAAAATCAGGATTTTCAAAATTTGTACATTTTTTCCAGATTTTTTGTTAAAAAATGTATTTAGCATATGTTTACCATATGTATAATTAATATTAAAAAGTTAATTTTAATGTGCTAAAAAGTTTACCAATAAACATATATGTTTGTTCAAATTTATTAATAAAATTGTAAGTTGTAAATTAATCGTTTTAAAAACTTAAGTACGGTCCTGTGAGGTATATCGATAACAAGTATCGTTTATTGATGACTCGAAGACTCGAAATGCAATCTGGGGATTGTAAAATTCTAAAAAGCATTGCTCAAATAAGGAAAGAAGATCAACAAGACTGTGTGAAAGAACGGTTTCTATAAAAGTGAAAACCTCATTTTATAAAACGAGAGAAATCACACACGGTTTTCATCTAAAAATTAATGGGTTGGTAAAAGGTGAATACAGGGAGCTGGAATTGTTTCGGTAGATGATTTTTGAAATTCTTTAATTACTTTTAACACGCTATTAATGAAGGGATTATCGTGAAAATCGTAACTTCCAAGAAATATAAGAAATATGACAAAGTTATTTTGTTAAGTAGCAAATTAGACTAGCGGTACGTTTTATTTTTGATCTTAAAATAATTTCCACACTTTAAAAGCATTACTATTAAGAAAGAATATTATTTTTAAATTTACAAACACAATTTAATATAATTAGGTTCGATATTATCGCTAACCATATGTCTTAGATAAAATCTTCGTGGCAAAATGATTTTAATGTATAATTATAAATATACAAGGCCAAGAAGACTGGAAACAAACAAGATCTTCAGACCCCATCCTATCAGATAATCTGTAAACTCATTTAACCCCTATAAAACTCCAGGACCAGATGGTATATTCCCCAAGCTCCTTTTAGTTCTGATACTACGCAGCAGAGATATACCAATTGCAGGGAGAGATTCAAAGGTGGTGTTTAGTCTCAAACCAGGGAAAAGAACGTATACCGTCCGATTTGTTTGGTGAAAACCATGGAAAAAGTTATACAAATGCTGTTGAAACCACACATTCAACAATTTGTATATTTATATTTTAGTTCCTTCGTATATTCATTCAAAATTCCTACCGGCGCGCCACTGCCTCCAGGATACTTCTACCTTAGTTCAAAATCGCGTTTTTTCTTTTCCTGGCGTCTGACCGACGCCTTGCAATATTTACTATTATTCTTGAAGTAGGCGTGACTAAACACGGTTCAGGTTTACAGGTTAAAATAATAAAAGTTATCCAAGACATAATATATAAGACCAACAAGAATTTCATAATACGTAACAAGGATTTAGAACTAGCGTAGGATTGAGACAAGGAGGAGGACTAAGACCGACTTTATTCAATGTACATAAGGACACCATTATAAAGAAAAGAGAACAGAAAACCAAGAAATTGTTCATTGGACACAGACATTTAGAGAGAGTAGAAATAGCGGAGGGAGTTTTGCAGATGATGTAGTACTAACTAGGAGTAATGTTTGACGAAGCGATAAAATAAATGAACGATTTGCAAAAACAATTAAACTGTACTATGCTATGAACAAAAATTTAATTAACAAAAAAGAAATATCCAAAGAAACAAAGATAAAAGTATACAATACTAGAGCTGTACTAACTTATGGATGCGTTTCTTGGACTCTCTCAACCAGACAACAAAGTAAAATTCAAGGAGCAGAAATGAAGTATCTTAGAAGAGTGGCAGGATTAAATAGAATGGACAAAATAAGGGATACAAAAATAAGAGATGAACTGGCAGTACAACCAGTATTAAAATTCATACAACAACGACAACTCAGTTGGTGGGGTCACATCCACAGGATGAATAACAGGAGGCAGGTAAACGGGTATATGAGGAAAGAACACCAATAAAGAAAAGAAGAGAGAGGCCAAGACAGACATGGAGCAAAATGGTGGGTAAAATATTACAAGAGAGAGACAAATACTGGGAAGAAGCGAAAACATTAACAAAAGATAGAAAAGTATGGAAAAATTTCATATATACAGAGTGATATATAATATATTATTATTATTATTTGAGGTAAATTCGACTTTTCATTCACCAAAAAAAATTTTTAACCAACTCTGTAAAGATTTTTATATTAATTTGTTACTATTTATGAATATTAATATGAGTGTATCCTGTATTTGTAATAAAAGTAATGATTGAAGATGACATTAAGATTATGACGGCTGCTGACGCAATTATTTATATTATTATACCGTTTATATATCAATTACATTAATTTATTATTTATTGTAAAAATTGTTACAGTTATTAATGGAACCTTCATCTGCCATAGTAGTGACTTAACTTGGTACTGTTAGAAAATTAATTTACGCATATCTCTTATAAAATCACTTAATTGGTTTTACTTCACTTAACCTATTATACAGTGTGCGCTTGAAATGTGGAAAAATATAAAAATTGTATCTAATAAATAATGTAACTGAACACTGCTCCTGATACATGTACGATTGCATTATTTTGAGGTAAAATTTCAAGTTGAAACATACTCTAATTCTCGGCGTTGGGCTTTAATAAAAAAAAATTGAAAATTGAATAGCGAAAGTACTTGCCTAACTGATATTAAAATTTGGAAATAATAAAGCCAGTTCTCTGGGCTAGTGCAAGTGAGATAAATAAATATTACAAATATTTATAGGAAGGGCGCTATTTCTAAAAAAATATGAAGCGAAAGCACCAAGTAGCAGCAGTTCATTAAAGTAGTAAGGTTTTTCTTTTTCTTATAAATAAGGTTTGGCAAATTGTCTAAATTTTACTAGGATTACTGCACATTTCGTGAGAGATATAATTCCGGGGTGATACAGTTCCTGTGTGTTCCTGTGAGATACAGTTCCTGTAAGATACTGTTCCTGTGAAATACTGTTCCTGTGAGATACTGTTCCTATGAGATGTCATGTTCCTGGATGACATTGTTGAAATTTGTGTGATGTAATTCCAACTGTGTGAAATATCAATTTGTCCGGAAAATTGCGCACTCGGTACCGTGTCCGTACCAGCAGCCAATCTCAGCGCGCGCGTTCCCTTTTCGACTCAGTAGTAGGGATGTGAAATTAATGGAAAAGAATCGATTAAATAAAAATCGATTCCTGCGATTTTTTTAAATATTATTTTAAAAAGTACATGCTTTTCATATTCCGATAATAAACCTAAGAGATTCATTCATTAACAATTTATTAGATTAAAAATCAAATAAAAATATATGAAAATTGTCAAAAATTTTGAAATATGGTCAAAAATGGTCAATAATTGTCAAAAACTGTTAAAAATGGACAATTTTTGCCAAAAATGGTCAGTAATTATCCAAAATTGTCAAAAACTGTCAAAAATTGTCAATAATTGTTAAAATTTTGAAAAATGGTCGATAATTGTCAAACATGTTTAAAAAAACTTGAAAAATAGTCAAAAATTGTCAATAATTGTAAAAAATGGACGATAATTGTCAAAAACCTTTAAAAAAATTTGGAAAATGGTCAAAATTTTTCAAAAATCGTCAAAAATGATTAATAATTGTCAAAAACTATCAAAAATTGTCAAAAACTGTCAAGAATGGACAATTATTGTCAAAATTGGTCAATAATTGTCGAAAATTGTTAAAATTTTGGAAAATGGTCGATAATTCTCAAAAACTATCAAAAATGGTCAATAATTTTGTGAAAATGGTCAAAAATTTTGAAAAATTGTCAAAAATTCTCAAAAATGGCCAATGATTATCAAAAACTATCAAAGATGGTCAAAAATTGTCGAAAACTGTCAAAAATTGACAAATATTTTTAAAAATTGTCAAAATTTTGAAAAATAGTTGATAATTGTCAAAAATTGTTAAAGTTTTTGAAAAATTGTCGAGAATGGTCAAAAACTATCAAAAATTGTCAATTATTGTCAAAAATGGACGATAATTGTCAAAAACCTTTAAAAACCTTTAAAAAAATTTGGAAAATGGTCAAAATTTTTCAAAAATTGTCAAGAATTAAAAAAAAAATTTTAAATGGTCAAAATTTTTCAAAAATTGTCAAAAATGATTAATAATTGTCAAAAACTATCAAAAATTGTCAAAAACTGTCAAAAATGGACAATTATTGTCAAAATTGGTCAATAATTGTCAAAAATTGTTAAAATTTTGGAAAATGGTCGATAATTCTCAAAAACTATCAAAAATGGTCAATAATTTTGTGAAAATGGTCAAAATTTTGAAAAATTGCCAAAAATTCTAAAAATTTTGAAAATTTCTCAAAAATGGCCAATGATTATCAAAAACTATCGAAGATGGTCAAAAATTGTCGAAAACTGTCAAAAATGGACAAATATTTTTAAAAATTGTCAAAATTATGAAAAATAGTTGATAATTGTCAAAAATTGTTAAAGTTTTTGATAAATTGTCAAAAATTTTGAAAAATTGTCGAGAATGGTCAAAAACTATAAAAAATTGTCAATTATTGTCAAAAATGGCCGATAATTGTCAAAAACCTTTAAAAACCTATAAAAAAATTTGGAAAATGGTCAAAATTTTTCAAAAATTGTCAAGAATTAAAAAAAAAATTTAAAATGTTCAAAATTTTTCCAAAATTGTCAAAAATGATTAATAATTGTCAAAAACTATCAAAAATTGTCAAAAACTGTCAAAAATGGACAATTATTATCAAAATTGGTCAATAATTGTCAAAAATTGTTAAAATTTTGGAAAATGGTCGATAATTCTCAAAAACTATCAAAAATGGTCAATAATTTTGTGAAAATGGTCAAAAATTTTGAAAAATTGTCAAAAATTCTCAAAAATTTTGAAAATTTCTCAAAAATGGCCAATGATTATCAAAAACTATCAAAGATGGTCAAAAATTGTCGAAAACTGTCAAAAATGGACAAATATTTTTTAAAATTGTCAAAATTTTGAAAAATAGTTGATAATTGTCAAAAATTGTTAAAGTTTTTGAAAAATTGTCAAAAATTTTGAAAAATTGTCGAGAATGGTCAAAAACTATCAAAAATTGTCAATTATTGTTAAAAACTGCTAATTGAATACTCATCAGGAAAGTAATTGTAAATATGAATTTACTAACCCATTTACCTAAACTTGTAAATTTCAAATATTTTTATCTTTTTTTGTGTTTCGTGTTTTTTTTTCTTTTTTTTTGTTTTGGTTTTTTTTCAGAAGGTCTGAACCACTCCGTTTATTAAAATTTAAATATTTTAAATTTCGCGGTAAAGTTAATAACCGGAAACTATAATTATTGATTTTTAGTCCCAATACACTTATTGTCTATTCCACCAAAAGATAAATTTTAAGAAATGTTGAAATCTTTTTATACAAGTCAAAACAAAGGTATGCAAAATTTCGCTATTTTGACATTTTCTCCGTTTCTCCTGAATGATATTGATTGAAAATACATAGATTTGTGTTAAATTTCCTCCTGAATCGATTGGTATAAGAATATTACTATTCTATTATTATTACCCTCACTTTGAGGATTTATAAAATGAAAACCCTTTTATTCCTTTTATTCCATTATTTTGATGTGAAATTTCAATTTTTTAAAAAAACTTGGTCCACCAGTAAATTTCTCATTCCAATAAACCCCATTTAACAAAGTTTCAGTATTTTTGTTGATATAAAAAGCCTTTTTTCATGTAAAATTTCACCTAATATGCAAAATATCGCAATTTTGACATTATTTTCGATTATTAATAACAATAATAACTTTGTCAAGTTCTACTCTGCTAATCGGCTTCATACAACACAAATCTACCAACAATAACTCTTTAAGAACCATATTTATAGCCCCATCTCTCTTTTAACCCACTCCACTTAACACTATTCCAGATTTTTGTCCATAACTCTCAAACCGAGTGATGTAGTGACTTGTGTTACATTTAAAAAAAATCAGCATGAAATTTACTACAAAATCAAATTTTTTCAACCATTTTTCATTAGTTTTTTTCGAGATATCGCGCGTTAAAGTTCACCTGTACTAAGGATATGTAGAGGTCCACAAAGAAAAAGAAGAAGACATACATCTATAATCATCTAGAACCGTCATCGAAAAGTCTAGAAATGTCATCGAAAAGTCGAGAACTGTCTGGAACAGGTGAAAAGTATAAAAGGCTGGACGATAGTTTAGTTTTTGAAGTATTAGTGGGACGTGATTTGTATTGAATTGTGAAAGTTAAAATTGTAGAAATAAAGGAAGTTTGAGGTAGTAAAAGGAGTAACATTGGTGACAACGGTGGGATATAAAAAGTTACCCCCAGCATGGTGTTTTTGAAGATGGAAGAAGAGAAGGAAAGACGTGAGGAGGAGAAGGAAATATGTAGAAAGGAGGAAGAAGAAGAGAATGAAATACGCAGAAAGGAGGAAGAAGAAGAGAAGTAAAGACGCAGAAAGGAGGAAGGAGATGAGAAGGAAAGATGCAGAAGGAAGGAAGAGGCAGAGAAGGAAAGACAGAAGGAGGAGAGGCGTAGTAGAAATTATCAATGGCCTAACACAAATTCAGGAAACATTACAGTTAGAGGTAGGGCAGCTTAATAATAGAGTAGACCATTCAGAACAGCAACAAGAAAATTTAACAACTTTATCAGGAGATGCAAGACCAATTCTTCAAATACCGAAGAGATTACCCTTTTCTAAACGGAAAGAAGTAGAAAATATTATGGAAGACATGATGGATGCAAATATAATTGAAGAAGCTTCTGGTCCCTGGTGTTCACCCGTGGTCCTGGTAACTAAGAAACATGGATACACTCGCTTTTGTGTAGACTATCGAAGAAGAAGAAGAAGAATAGACGATACACTAGATACTCTATCAGGTGCAAAGTGGTTCTCCCCCCTATACTTGGAGAGAGGATATTGGCACCCTGATGATCGAGAAAAAACAGATTTTTCTACTGGAAGCGGTCTCTACCAGTTCCAAGTCCTCCCATTCAGACTCTGTAATGCTCCGGCCACATTTGAACGACTGATGGAGGATAATGCTCATGTCGAAAACTTTTGATGAGCATTTGAAAAATATTAAAGAAGTATTTGACAGGTTGAGGAATGCCAACTTGAAACTGAATTCCAAGAAGTGTTCACTGTTCCAAACGGAGGCATATTATCTGGGATATATCGTTTCCGCAGAAGGAATTAAAACCGACCCGGAGAAAATTGTAGATATCGAAGACTGTCCTAAACGAAGGGACAAAAAGGAAATAAGGAGTTTTCTTGGACTCTGTTCATATTACCGAAAATTTGTCAATGACTTTGGTCGAATTGCTGAACCTCTTAATCGACTAACCAAAAACAACATTGAATTTGACTGGACACTTCAATTTTTCCAAAAAATATTAAACCCTGCCAATATATCTACATTTACGTGAAATCACTCACCTTTCGATTTTCATTACAGAACCTCATCACCATTTCGGACAATTGTTGAGCTCTTGGTGTGTACAAATTCAGTTTTCCTTGTGGTATATCCAGGATAATATTGGTCGGTCTAGGAGCCGTACAAGTCGATATTTCTGATAAAGGATATGAATTCAATACTTGAAGCGAATTTTGTTCTCTCTTAACCAAATGAATACCCCAATGAGAAATAGCCACAAACTGTATATCGGATAACTAGAAAAAAAAACAAATTTTACACCTACAATTCTATTAAAACTTTGAAAAAAAACTCACTTGTGCAGCACCAGACACTGGAAACAGTCTTGAAAAATACAGTGGCCAAGTTCTCGCTAACTCAATTACAGTTCTCTTCACATTCGCTCTATGATTATTGATGAAATTATCAGCAGTAACTCCGTACCCTGATAACATATTGATCCCAGCTCTTTTTTCGCTTTGTGTCAATCTTATACAAGGCGTTATCCCATAAACGTCCATAGCTATTTGGCAAAATATTAAATGCATCGTAGTAAGATGACCTAGAGGTTCGGATGGAGAAAATACTTCTTTCCGTACTCTTAGTAACCACGGTATACGGTTATAAGTAACACAAGCTGACGTTCCTGGTGGTAGAAGGCTTGAAGCTGCAGTTTTCGGTATTTTTTCTTTTTCTTGGATGGTAACAGGAGATTTTGCTGGAGGGGTTTGAATTGGGCGCATAAATTCTGGCCAATCATTTACTGTAATAAAAAAGCGAAATATAAAAGAATTGTTGGTTGGTTTGTTTTAAGTAGAAAGTACCTTCTGATTTTTCAGTTTTTTCCAATAATTGTACAGATCCAATAGAATGTTTCTTCTCTCTTTCTTGAGCGCTTTTAGACAACATGTGAGTTTTAAAAGTTGCCGGTCGTTCTATAGATTCCTGGTTAGATACTTTTCTAATTTTTCTGTTTGCTTCGAATTTAGTTTCATCCCTATCCCACATCTCTACCATATACTTAGCGTCCATTGACATATTTGTGGTGGTGTCTCCCAAATCCCAGCTATCTCTTCGTCCTAAAAGTTAAAGTAAATACAATAACATAAAAATGCGTATAGAACAGATATTTAACTCACCATCTCTCTTTTCCTTGGTCCAATCTTCAACATCATCCGTGGTATCGTGCGTGATATTACTCTGGACATCCCAATTGGTGCTAAAGGAATTCCTTTTGGAGTTACTCTGATTTATTAAATTTTGGTGGACACCAAAGGTATCTCTATCCTGTCGTTGAGACATAAAAGAGGATTCCCTGGTTTCTATTTGATTATGAGGACGGATTACTGGCGGAGGAGGAGCTGGTCCTAAAGGTGCTGGAGGTAATGATGGAGGTCCTACTGGTGGAGGAGGTGGTCCTGGTTTCCAATTGGAGCTACCCCAACTTTGAGATGTCGGAGATTTAGTACCATTCTAAAAAATTTAAATTTTTACCATCTAACGTTAAAAATTATTTTCACTGTATTATAATTTGTTAAAACTGGACGGTTTTTTGTAGACAGTTCATACTCGATTGATTTTATATTACAATGAAACTTATGCAAGAAGAAATAACTATGGAGGTCATAATATTATGCAAGTAAACACAGAGGCGTACACTTGAAAAATTACTCACGTTTATAGGAGCCTCTGGACTGGATTTTCCACTATTATCCCTGGAATCATCACCCCATCTTCCAGTAAGCTGCTGCTCCAGCATCATTTTACGAGTATCCTCCAATTTATTGACAGTCCTCGCGGGTTTATCAGTACTGCTTGAAGATCTAACAGAATGATTAGCAGTCACCATTTCTAATCTTTTTTTCATTTCCGAGCTCAGTTTAAGTTTTCCCACAGACCCAGGAGACGGTCTAGCTGCTCCTATTTCGAAGACCCTTTTAGAATTTGCTTTCGCTGCTTTTTCACTTTCCCTTGGAGGAGATTCGTACTCGATTTCCTCCCACTCGTTTTTACTGTAACTGTGCCCGTTGTGGCCGTTAACCATAGTTAACGATTGGTCTTTACTTGGAGTAACTTTGCGATTATGTTGTCTCAATTTAAAATGCATGAAATCTTCGCTGGATTCTGTATTGATGCAATCTTTAGGTGGCGGCCATCTCCATTTACCTATTCGAACTGTTTTAGCTCTACCGTATGGATCTAAGAAAGGTCTAACTTCGTTGGGATCAGTTGCTTCTAGCGGTGGAGGCATCGGAGGAGGTGGTGGAGGAGGGATACCGTTTTTACTTACGTTCGACTCGGAACTTGCTTTTCGCGGCTTAAAATCGTTATTGGGAGAGCTTGATTTTCTGGCACTTCCTATTTTAAAGCTGGATTTTCTCGGTTGATTAAAATTACCGGATTGATGTACTTGTGCTTTTACTGTAGTAGTAACTGAACTTATTGAATCGTTAACGTCACTCGATAAAGAGTTTTGCTGACTTAGCAGTTGCTGCAAAGCTTGATTTTGTGCAAGAAGTTGCTGTTGAATCTGCATATTTTGAGCCATGGCTGATTGTAAAAATGCTCGTTGTAAATTCTGTTGAAAAGCGGCTATGTCAGCTCCATTTTGAGGCAATCCATTCACTACATTAACACCCATTCCTGGTATGTTGAACAGCGGCATCAAACTTTCTTGCGTAGGGCTTAAAAGTGGCATCATTAATGGGGAGTTTACCATAGGTGCAGGAGATAAACCATAACTTGAAGTACTAGCATCTCCTTGCGTCGTTCCTCCTCCTTTAATGCTATCTACCAAATTATTTTTTTCCGTAAGATTCTTCACACTATCATTGATGAAAATTGGTTTGAAAAGGTCACTAATATAGTCATCCACATTGTCCCCGGTTTTCTTTTTGTTCGTTAAGCTCTCTACTTCTTTATCCAACGCTGAACTGTCTTGACTATCTTTTCTTAAACGGTCGCCTCCGCCTTTAACTTTATCAAGAATCACACTTGTTTTTGACATATCTACATCATCAAATTCTACATCGTTAAATATAGAGTTCAAAAAATCATCTAAAGCGTTGATTCGTCCCATATCATCAAACTTTTCATCACCACCACCTTTTATATTACCAACTACTTCACTAGTTTTCGACATATCTACATGACTATACTCTATGTTTTCTAAAACGTTATCCAGGAATTTATCCAATCTGTCATCGTTATACTCAGAGTTTCTTCTAATTAAATTACCACCTTTAACACTAGCTGCTACTGATCTAGCATCACTGAGCTCATCTAGATTACAATCTAATACCGGACTAAATAACTCATCTAAAAATTGATCAACGTCAGAAGCTTGACTCGGTACTCGAACTCTTCTTACATGACTAGCAAGACTTGGTGCTTCGCTGGTGTCGGACATAGCTGAACTTCTAATTCCGGTAATTTCCGATTTTTCAATGTGAGCTTTACTAGAATGCGAACCAGGTGGCGCTTTTTTACCAGCGTAAGCTGATTTTATATATCTTGGACCTCTTCGATGTGAAGTACTAACGCTAGATACATCTGGGTACTCAAATTCTTCTTGTTTAGGAAGATATGTTGGAGTAGCAATCACTGGTTTGATTAAACTTAGCTGTTCAACCGAATGATACCGTTCGTTTAATTTAGAAGATTGGCTTAAACCTAGATCAGCTAAAGGATTTGGTTCAGGTTCACTTAATAAGTTATCTAAACTTCTAGATCTAGCTTTTTCTATTTCGAAGTATCTTTCATTAAGTGCTGAGTTTCTGGATAACGCATCATGGGAAGTTTTTCTTGAAGAAGGTGATACGGCTGATGATATTTCTCTTGGTGGAGGTCGAGAGAATTCTTGAATTTCTTTAGAAGATTTTCTAGATCCACTTCTAGACGATGTCATTTGTATTGGCGTAGAATGTCTGTTGGAAGATAATTTTTTTTCTCTATTCATCGGTGGTTCTGGAGGAGGTACTTGCGGTCTGGCAGGGGAATGTGAAGTATGCGGGGATTCTGGTTCAGCGATGGATTGTCGCTTGGAACCATACTTGAGCTTCGTCGATTTGGGAATTGGGAAAGCAGGGCACATTTCTAGCTCGGATACTAAATCAAAAACGTAGTCCAGCCCACTGCTTTCAGTTAAGATCGAGGAATCGTCCATTACAACTGTCCAGCCGTCTGAGTTAGCTCCAAGTGATGATACAGCTAAAGAAGCGATCTATAAAAATAAAAATATAAATAAGTATAAACATTAGAAACTACTAAAAAGCAATTTACTTCTTCACATGTTGACCAAGAATCCACATTAACTGTTGTTATACTTTTATCAGCAAGAGTTAAAGTTAGCGCTGTATTATAACCTTGACGAATACTTCTCCATTCTAATAAGCTTGGAGGATAAGTTCTTGCGTGTGGAGATCTCTGGAACCCCCTGGTAATTTTTCTTTGGAGAGTTTCTTTGATATTGTCGGAAACATGCTCACTTACGTATTTAAGGAGATACCTACAAGAAAAGTAAAGTAATACCTACTATTGCCTAAGATCTACTATAAAATACTCACTTGTGCAAAGAGGTACTGGGTTGGAAACAGCTCAGGCAATGAGCCATCAGTTGACAAACTCTTTCGGAATTATCATTTTGATAAATTTGATTACATAACTGAATTAAAAGCTCGTCTCTTAAACCTTTAGAGCTTAGTCCTTTGTGTACAATATAATCAGCTAATGCCTTTTCCCTTGTACCTGTTAACTGGTTATCGTTGGACCAGCGGAGTATCAGTTTAAACAAAGCAACCGCATCTTGAAAATCTTCATCTCTTGCTGCTGCTTTGGAAAGAAACGGAGCCGTAATAGGTTCTTTTTTCATCCTCATATCAGCACCTTTGAAGTATACCGAAGAGAACTTGGAGAATTCGTATTGGTCTAAATCGTTAGGTAGTGTTAGAGGTGGTGGAGTACCAGTAACTCCTCCTAGAACTTTCATCAAACTTTTTTCAGTGTGAGGAGGTGTGTAATTTTCTAATTTAGAAAATATAAAAGCTAATTCAGCTGGAATATCTAAATGGTTTACGTTTACTTTGGCATTGGATGCTTTAGCGATGATCGCAGCTTGTTTTTGAGCCTGCGCTTGTGCTTGAGCTTGCAGCTGAGCTTCTCTAGCAGCTCGTTGTTTTGCTCTTTCTTTAGCTACTTTTTCTGCATCAACTTTTCTTCTATATTCCGCTTTTCGTTTTACAAATCTTTTTCGTTCCAGTTTTCCTCGATAGAATGCTTGTGCTTTTATCACACCTTTCTTGACAGTTTGGTAATCGTTCCTTTGCTTATAACCTTTCCAGTGTTTTTGTATAGTAACAGCACTCGATTTTATCTTTTTGTAATTTTTCCTAGCCAGGAAGCCTCTTACGTTTTTCTGTATAAGAACAGCAGCGCCTTTTAGGGAATCTCCACGTGCCATTTCCAAACGTCTTTCGAGGCTTTCTCGGAGGAAAACTCTCGTGGCTCCTAATTGATAGTCCGGACCTTCTAAAATCATTAAATAATGATAATACAATTACTTAGAATGATTATATAGCAACGTACCTGTATCAGTTGGTGGAATGTTCTCTAAAATAGCTCTACAAAGATCTCGGAACGGAGCTCCACGAGGAATTTTCAATAACAAGTACCTGTATCTGTCTACAAACTGATGAAACTTCATTCGAACAGGGTATCCAGATTGTCTTATTTTAATAGTATCCAGCATTCCATTATATCTTAATTGTTCCAGTACTACTGGCATATCGAACCTCATCGGTGCCTTGTCGCTGTTAGGCTTAACACACCTTATGAACCAAGGATTACATCTGGCCATCGATTCTAATAATGTATGTAGACTGTCACCAAACCTAGCAGCAACTAATAAAAAATTTTTTTATAATTACCCTATAAATATGGCTTAGTAAACTTACCAGTAGGTGTTCTAGGTTTCATAGTAACAAATCTTCCATTGGTTCCTCTAGGAAGTGTCCTTGTTTGGATATTATGTAGCAGTGGCTTAGCTATAGCACTTATTAATTCATTTTTACTGGAAGCTATGAGCTCTATAACGTCAGGTCTTAAGGCGTCTCTATTTTTATCCAAAAAACCATCTACTGAATACCAAACTTGTCCAGCAAAATGACGAATCTATAAAACGGACAATAATAAAGTTAGCAAAAGCGAAGCACGTGAAAGCTGCAGTAGTGAGTGAGTAACATAAAAAAAAATGGAACCAGATGGAAATTGGTGTTTAAAACATTTATTGTAAATGAGCATATAAGTTGTTTAACAAAAACAGTTGTGATAACATACTAATTATTCGTTAATGAGAATCTAATGAAAAATTTAAATTTAATTTTAAATTAATATTTATTATATTACTAAATGCAAAATTAAAACGAATTAACAAATAAACTCCAGCTACAACAAAACCAGTGTGACAAGACAGGACCGAAATCTAAGGAATAAATGAACTAGAATTGGAATATACAACTGAATTAACTGAGATTTGAATTAAGTAGGATGGAAGAAATTGAAGATGGGGAAAGCACTGGGAAAAATAGAATATAGAAATGAAAGGATGGAGAAAAAATTAGATAGCATTCAGAGCGAAATGGCGGAAATAAAAAGAGAAAATAACCGAATAAGACTGGTGAACCAAGAATTAAAAGAGGCTTTAGGCAGGCATGAAGAGAAGATAGAAAAATTAGAGCGTGAAGCGAGGAGCAAAATCCTTATAATAGAGGGAGCAAGAGAGACGGAGAACGAAGATGAGCTGCAATTAAAGGATGTTTGACAAAAGGTTGGAGTTGGAACTTAAAAGCGATGAATTTACAGAGGCTAGAAGAATAGGGAAACAAAATCCTTAAAAAAACTAGCAGCAAAAGTAGCTCAAGAGGATCGAAGCACTGTAAAAATGACCATGGTAAATAATATAATAAGGAAAAAACAGTAACTTATAGTTAGTTTACTTTCACTTAGTATTAAATTGTTACTATGGATATTTTTGGCATGTTTATTTAGTGGTCATGTTCAATTTTGTTTGTTAAAACCTATCGTAAGGTTTCCTAATTTTATAACAAAAAACCAAGACAACGTTAGGAAAATATCAAACAGAATAAAACGGGAAAAACAAAAAGGAAACGCATTGAAAATTGGAACATGGAATATCAAAATGATGCCAGAAGTTGGGAAAATGCACTGTATAGTTCAAGAATAAGACATTCTAGCGCTACAAGAAATCAGATGGAAAAAACAAGGGAAAATGGAAAAAAAACTTCACTCAGGGGAGGAAAAACAAGGCAAGAATGGGACAGCAATAATGGTCAGTAAAAGAATACGAAACGAAGTATTTGAATTTTAAGCCAATCGACTGTAGGATTTCATATTTAAAACTTGAGAATAAGCAAGCAAATAAAGTATAATTAATACCTATGCCCCAACGGAAGAAGCAAACGAAGAAGAGAAAATAAAGTTTTATGAGAAGATAGGTGAAGGCTGTGAAGACATCTCTAGAAATGACGTTTTAATAATGATAGGAGACTTCAATGTCCAAATAGGAAAAGAAGAAAATAACCGAGAAATAGCTGGAAAAGAAACCGAGAACACAAACGATAACGGCAAAATACTGTATGTGTAATTTAGATGCAGAGACAAATACATTCATAGTCAGTACAAAATATAAGCATAAAAATGAACACAAAAGAATGTGGTTATTCCCAGGAAAGAGAAAAGAAGGAATAGACAGCGAATGGAAGAGTATAAAAAGTAGCATTATAGACTCTGCAGAAAAAGAAATTGGATTACAACAAATCAAAGCATCCAAAGAATGGTTCGACGAAGAATGTAAACTGGTAAGCGTAGGGAAAAACATGCAGGAAGTAAATGGTTGGAAAGATGAAGACCTGGACGAATACAGAACGATAAAGCAAAAAGCAGAAAAAATCTACAGAAGAAAAAAATCAAGTTGGGTTGCAGAAAAAATGGAAAAAATACAAAAGAACGATAAGGATAATAGAAAACTCTTCGATTATGTGAGAAAGCAATACAGAGGTAAAAGCGGAAATGCAATAGTAAAAATAACAAAAAAAGGTGAGCGGTCGTCGGACCGCCGACAGAAGCTTGCTTCTTATGCAAAATAGAATGACCATTTTTCGTGAATTTTTCACCATTTTTTTTGACGATTTTTGACCATTTTTGACAGTTTTTGACGAATATTGACAATTATTGACCGACTCCGACAATTATTGACAATTTTTGACAATTTTTCAAAAATTTTAACATATTTGGCAATTATTGACCATTTTTTCAAAATTTTGACAATTTTTTCAAATTTTAATAATTATTGATCATTTTTGACCATTTTTGACAATTATTGATCATTTTTGACAATTTTTCAAAAATTTTGACCATTTTAGACCATATTTCCAAATTTTAACAATTATTGACCATTTTTGACAATTTTTCAAAAATTTTGACAATTTTTAATAATTATTGATCTTTTTTTCAAAATTTTGACAATTTTTGATAATTTTTGACAATTTTTCGAAAAATTTGACCATTTTTCAAAAATTTTGACAATTTTTAATAATTATTGATCTTTTTTTCAAAATTTTGACAATTTTTGATAATTTTTGACAATTTTTGACAATTTTTCGAAAAATTTGACCATTTTTCAAAAATTTTGACAATTATTGACCATTTTTCCAAATTTTTGATAATTTTTGAAAATATTTGGCAATTATTAAATATTTTTTCAAAATTTTGACAATT
Source organism: Lochmaea crataegi (assembly GCA_947563755.1). Classification (NCBI taxonomy): domain Eukaryota; kingdom Metazoa; phylum Arthropoda; class Insecta; order Coleoptera; family Chrysomelidae; genus Lochmaea; species Lochmaea crataegi. The sequence continues at coordinate 37,165,092 of OX387432.1, read as the reverse complement.
TTTTACGATTTTTCCAAATTCTTGACAATTTTTGTCCATTTTTGAGTTTTTGACGAATTTTGACAATTATTGACCGTTTTTTGCCAATTATTGACCAATTTTGACAATTATTTATCATTTTTGACAACTTTTCAAAAATGTTGAGCATTTTAGACCATTTCTCCAAATTTTAATAATTATTGACCATTTTTGAGCATTTTTGACAGGTTCTGACAATTATTGACCATTTTTGACAATTTTTAATAATTATTGACCATTTTTGACAGTTTTTCATAATTATTGACCATTTTTTCAAAATTTTGACAATTTTTGATCATTTTTGACAATTTTTCAAGAAATTTGACAATTTATCAAAAAATTTGACAATTATTGGCCATTTTTCCAAATTTTTGACCATTTTTGTAAATATTTGGCAATTATTAACCATTTTTTCAAAATTTTGACAATTTTTCCAAATTGTTGAAAATTTTTGACCATTTTTGACGAATTTTGACAATTATTGACCGTCCTTGACAATTTTTAAAAAAATTTCCAAAAATTTTTACAATTTTTGAAAATATTTGGCAATTAATAACCATTTTTTCAAAATTTTGACAATTTGTGACTATTTTTCGAAAATTTTGACAATTATTGATCATTTTTCTAAATTTTTGAAAATATTTGGCATATATTAACCATTTTTTCCAAATTTTGACAAATTTTAACAATTATTGACCAATTTTGACAGTATTGACAATTATTGATCATTTTTGAGAATTTTTCAAAAAATTTTACCATTTTAGACCATGTTTCCAAATTTTAACAATTATCGACCATTTTTGAGCATTTTTGACAGGTTCTGACAATTATTGACCATTTTTGACAATTTTTCAAAAATTTTGACAATTTTTAATAATTATTGACCATTTTTTCAAAATTTTGACCATTTTTGACAATTATTGACCATTTTCCAAATTTTTGACAATTTTGAAAATATTTGGCAATTATTAACCATTTTTCCAAAATTTTGACCATTTTTGACAATTTTTCGAAAAATGTTGACAATTATTGACCATTTTTCCAAATTTTTGATAATATTTGGCAATTATTAACCATTTTTTCAAAATTTTGACAGTTTTTGGCAATTTTTGATCATTTTTCCAAAATTTTGACAGTTTTTGATCATTTTTCCAAATTTTTGACCATATTAAGACAATTTTTCAAAAATTTTAACATATTTGGCAATTATTAACCATTTTTTCAAAATTTTGACAATTTTTGACAATTTTTGACAATTTTTCACACCTATAGGAGCGCGAGCTCAGTGCGGCAAGAAAGATTGCGCACAGTCGCTTGAATGGGTTATCTCGTGACGAACGCTTTTTCGTAACATCACACGTTTTACGAGTTCACTAGCCTTCCCAAAAGTCCTATGTCGTGCAATAAGAAGCAAGCTTCAATTTAAATTTCATTGGATTAGTGGATTATTCAGAAATCTGGCAGCACTGTTGCGTGACGAACGCTATTTGTAACATTACACACGTTTCACGAATTTATAGACGTGAAACAACTCAAATCAAACAATGCTGCAGGACCAGATGATATAAATAACGAACCAATCCAACATGGAGGAGAAGCCTTACTTAAACGGATATATGACTTGATAATGAATATACGGACAGAAGAACGCATGCCAAACGAGTGGAGCATGGGGCATTTAGTTCCGATTTTTAAAAAAGGAGACCCAGCCAAATGCAAAAATTACAGGGGTATAGATCTGCATGTACTATTCATTGACTTTCAGCAAGCATTTGATTGAGTCAACAAAGAATGGCTATTATCTGGAACATGGGAATTTCAAAAAAGCTGTTAAGACTAGTGAAAATGACAATGAATGACTCGAATGAAAAGGTGATAACCAGAGACGGAAATACAGGAGACATTAACATTGAAGTAGGTGTGAGGCAAGGAAATAGTCTGTCTACAACTCTTTTTAACATAACACTTGATGGGGTGATTAAAGCAATTACAGGCGACAGAGATGAAATATTTGAAAAGAGCAAGATGTGTATCAAAAAAGGATAGATATAAGAAAAGACCTGGGAATACAATCAACCTTAGACTTTATAGAAGAAAGACAACTACATTGGTGGGGACATTTACAAAGTATGGATAAAGAAAGACCGGTTAAGAGAATAAGGAAAGCAAAAATTGGAAAAAATAATAAAAGGGGCAGACCAAGGAAAACTTGGGATAATGTAATAGCTGGATTACTGGATAAAAGAGGAAGAAGCGAAGGACTTAGCTCAAAATAGGAAAGATTGGAAAAAATTCGTGAAGGAAGAGTGACTGCAGCACGCCCTACACCATTAAGAGGTAGAAGGGCTTTAAGATTTTATATATAATGATAAAAAGTAGCCTAAATCTTCTAGCTTACCCCGAATTCTCTTGCGCCGACTCTAGGTCGGCAGTAATTTTCGTTTAAGGCGTGGTTGTAGTGACATTTTTCCAAAAAGGAAGAATCTGATGCTTTTGGAAAATTACTTTCATCGTCCAAGAGATGCAAAATACCCACAGGTTTTTTCCCTAATAAGTGGATTATTGGTGTGTTGTCATTCCATGCTAAGTTAGTCCATTCTAGTCTTTCTTTTGAGTACTCTTGTTGCTCTAAAACATATAATGTGACATAAAATGAGTTTGCTTTTAATTTAGAGAACTGAAGGACAACCGGTATATGCATAATTAGCTTCTTTTGAAAGCTTTGAAACAATATTGTTACGCAATAACGTAAAAATGATTAGGCAAATATATCAAAATATATGAATATAAATTGTGAGAAAATTTCAAACAAGAAAAAATTATCTCTTGATATTATGGTTATGTAACTTTATTATAATTAAAATCATAAATATATGAGTTTTAAATAATTTAAATTATTCGAATTAAGAGCAAAATTCATTATAAACAACAACAAAAATACGATATATAATTCATTTAAAATATAAAAAAAGAAGGCTATTTTATTACATTTTGTAAATGTATGTGTGTCAAAAAGATAACAAAACTCTTTAAACTGTAATGATTCCTCTTTTCTAACGAAAATACAGTTTCCTACGCGATTTTGACAGCTACCGACACTCACCGATAGGCGACGGATCAAAAATGGCTACCCTTGGATCTGGCGGCCATGTTGTGAATAGGCGTGACTTACAATGCTATTGAGATATGAAATTTTCCCAGGCTCAAGTATCCCAACTTCTTATAGTGTTACTACTGTCACTTTTACATTTAAAACTAAACGAGTTCAAGTACAATTTAAATAAAAGGCTTCAACTCACCCAGTTTGAATACATGTTTATTAAAATAGAGCTGTAGAGATTCCGAGGCGAAATTTATGCATAACTGTTCGAAAGAGTTTTCATTGAGATTCTCGAAACCGAAAATATCCAGTAGACAAATACGAGCTGCATCTTGCAATCCCCCTTTTTGGACTATGGAGTTGATACGCGTAACCAACCTGAGAAAAAATATAAATTATTTAGTTCTAAATGAAAAAAAAATAGCATTGTTCAACAGGAAGAATACTTACCAGTTGAACAGGACCGAATAAAGCGATTTCGCAAAAGCATCTCTTGCATCTAAAGCTTGGTCGATCGTAAGAGGCGAATAAACTTTTTCAGCTCTCGCCTCTGTTATTCTCGATGTCAAGGCCCTTTGCAAACCAGATGAAGAAATTTGTAAAAGATGACCAGCCCACTTGATTTCAACTTCCGAACCAACTTCAACGCCTTCCTGGCCGTGCCTGTAAACAAAGGAAACGTGTGGGATTCACATGCATATTAACAAAACCATTGTTTGTTATTTTTGCTAATTGATTGCTTAAAATAATGAATTCACTTACCTTAATTGTCTTCGATGGAAATATATGTTTCCCAAATGTAGAACGGACGCTAAAATTTTGATTACCACTTCCTGTTCAGCTTCTCCTATACCTAATACTTGCATGGCTCTTGTTAGAGCATTCCAGTCTGCTCCTGATCCTGAGTGTCCAGGACCACAATCCCCACCTCCTAAACATACAAAAAACTTTAATGTATTTATTCAAATACCTTCAACACCCTATATAATCACCACACATATTTGCATACCTATTGACATTGATTGTTAACTTCCCAAAGACAGAAGAAGAATTATTAATGCATACAAAAATAGTAGTGACCCCAGAACCGATCCCTGAAGACCACCACACGTAATATTTTATAGGTTATCATAATATAGTGCCCATTTTCACTATTCTTCAAGAAATTAACCAAAAAGTTTCGTATGAAGTTAACTTACCTTGGTTTAAGTAAAAATATTTGTCGGCATCTACAAGGCCGTACTTTTGTCTTTCTGTCGAGCTTAAAGTACCAAGCAGTTCATAAAAAACATGATAGTTCCGTTCTCCGGGAGCTTGAGTAACAATCCTGGACTTTTCTAATAAATATTCTGTAACTTTTGCACCAATAATAGATCCATGTTTAAAATATACTTCTAAGTACTTCCCGAATCTAGAACTGTTATCGTTTCTTGCTGTACGAGCGTTACCGAAAGCTTCTAAAAGAGGAGTTGCTTCTAGAATTTGTTCCGTAACTAGAGCTTGGTTTCTTGGAGCTGAAGGAGCTACAGCGGCTAAGTACTGCATAACTAATTTCGTTGATTCTGTTTTTCCAGCTCCGCTTTCACCGCTTATCACGACAACCTAAAAAAAATAATTCGTACAAATCTTTGAATTATATTAATTTGATTAAACTAACCTGTGGAACTGGTAACGCTGAGTAAGCAGCAGCTCCTAACGCAAATATATGCGGTGGTAGATCCCCTATCATTTTGCTCCTATAGCTCTGCGCTGTTTCTAAACCATAACTTTCGTCGAAATTCCTATAAGGGTTAACAGCTACTAAAATTGAACCCGCATAAGTATAGATTAAGTCATGGTCGTATCTAAGTTTAAGATTCCATAGAAGAGCTGCTTCGTGAAGATCTACGAGCTCAACCATATCCTCTACTCCTTCGGTACCTAAATCTTGTCGACGACGAACTTGACCTTCACCTTCAGCTAGAGCAAATGTTTGTGTCTGAAATAAATAAGCAATGATATAGATTCCTTTGGGTTTTAAGCAGTTTTGTACCTTTCCGTTGATGATGGCTTGAACAGTGAGAACGTTGGCGCTTTTGTGACATTCTAAAACTTCTCCTGGTATCCAATGACCTACACCCGGGTCGAACCAAATCAAATCCCCTGTTATCCAGTCCATTTTTTCTTCTATATAGTTTTCAGTTGTTTAAGATCATGTTTCTTATTACTGGAACAAAACAAAAAATTTACTATTAGTCTGTGTATGCTTTTCAACAGGACAGCAACGACAACCTTATTTGGAGATTCCATGGAGGTATCGATAATAAAGAGATGCCCACAGGGAGAAGTCCTATCACCTTTGCTGTGCGACCTTGTCATAGACGAACCCCTGGAGGAATTGAACAGGAAAGGGATATACACCCAGGGGTGTGCAGATGATCTGACAATACTAACGTTATATCGGAGCTGATGCAACATCCAGGAGGTCAAGTATCCGGGCATAATTCTGGACGCAAAGCTAACCTGGAGCTCACACCTACATAACAAAACCAATAAAGGAAAGATGGCCCTAATGGCTGCCAAACGGGCGATAGGAAACACATGGGGACTCTCAATCCACGGATAGTTCACTGGTTGTACACAACTATGGTGAGACCCATGGTTAACTATAGAGCCCTAGTTTGGTGGCCAAAAACAGATCAGAGGAAAGCCTAACTGGAGCTATCAAAACTTCAGAGGCTTATCAGTCTGTGCATAACGGTATTGGAAGCCATTCTCAATCTTCCGCCGTTATCACAAACTCCCTTCTTGAAATTAGAAGTGATAACATGTTAGCCACAATTAACGACAACCAACCTTACCATATCCAGCTAAACTGGGATGGGTTGGAAGCATGCAGTCCGGAAGGAGCGTTGGTATGGTACACAGACGGATCTGAAACAGGTGCTGGAGTCCATGGTGCCAGACCCAGGTGCAATGTCCACGCATCGTTGGGGAAGTTTGCATTTGTATTCCAGGCAGAAATCTACGCTATCGACACGTATTTGCAAATGAACATCGAAAGGGGGTAAAATATCCTCATACTCTGAGCAGCACTGAAATTTTTAGCCCAGATTCCCGGATTAGATCTAGACTGGTCTGGGACTGCCTTCAAAAACTTTTAACCCTGGTAAACCACAATAGAGTAACTCTTAAGTGGGTCCCAGGGCATAAGGGTATTGTAGGCAAAGGGCTACTGGTCTCTTCACATGAACGGTGTAACCAAGAGCACAAAAAGCCTAAAGGCTGAGGCTCCGAGGTCTCTAAGCCTCTGACTGGTGATGCCGAACTAATCAATCAATCAGTCAATATAGCCTGTGTTCCAAACTAAAGTGTTTACAAAGAAATATGAAGAGGCACAAAAGTTCAATCGTTTTATTCCAGTGGCGTTCCATATTTTGTTAAATTTAACCCTTAAAAAAAGTTGGAGGGTCAAAAGGGTGTTGCCCGCTCTGAAAATTCATAATAAATAAAAATAAATGGTATAAGTGAGACGGAATCAACCTATATTTGATCCCAGATTATGTGGTATAATTTTTGACCAATATTTTCGGGACTCCCTGTAAAAAAGCATTGTCTTTATTTCTTAGATTGGAATTGGACTGCCTTAAGTGAAGCTTCTTAATTTAAAGCTTTTCTCAAACAGATCAATGACTGAGAAAGGAATTATTACACATTTTGCTTTCACTGTATAGTCCACCACAAAAAAAAACAGTGTTATTGCGATGCTTATTAAGTAATATTTCATGCATATTATTAATCATATTACATTATAACGCAAACGAGATAATTGAATGACTAATCGTTCAATATTTGAAATGATATAAAAGTAATACTTGGATGGAATGCAAGATTGACCTTGAATTCATTGAAAACAGGATTCCTGGTTTATAAATGTCTTTTGTTTTGTTGTTAAATATCTATAACAAGAGGCACGGTTTTTATAGCAATAAAAATTATTATTTACTTTTATTTTTAGACTTCAAACCGAATTTCCACTGTATTTACAAATAATTACAGTAACATATGACATTTTACTAGCTTAGAACTCCTTTTATTGAAATCTCACCATAACAGGAACTATGAGGAATATATCAGTGTAAAACGCTATAAAATCATTAAAAATTATCTGAAATAGAACAATTTTTCATATTTCCACTGAAATGTGTATCGAAAACAACACACTAAAAATAGGGCGAATCAAAATTCTGAAGCAGAAGAAATTTCCGGTCGAGCTAGATTTTTGTAGGCCGACCTTTCTCTTGTACAAACTTTGCTTTGCGTCATAAGTTTGTTGTTACTTCACTAGATAATTATTATTGTACAAAGATGTGGTTTTTTTCCTAAGGTGCAGATACAGTGAAAGGAAGGAGAGTATCTATAAGGAAATAATTGTATGAAAAATTAGGAAAGATGAAGCAAAAACGTAAATAGGAGTTCCTAATAAAATATTAGACGGATTAAAAATATTACTTTATATAATTTTCGTGTTTTATTTCATTCGTTAACGACCTACAGGCATCTAAAGTTAGAAATTAATTTTTTTTCGTTCATAATTATTAAAGGTCTTCTGTATCTGTAGAGTAGGGAGGGTGAGTTTTTAGGTGAGTTTTTAGGCCCACATGTAACCCATTGTACTGTAATAAAATTAGGAAACCTTAAGATAGGTTTTAATACACAAAATTGAACATGACGACTAAATAAACATGACCAAAATATCCATATAGAGTAAGCCGCCCCGGCAGTAGGAATGGAGAACTATCGATAGTCCCGACTATCGATATTTATCGATATTGATATTTTTACTATCGATAATTTTCGATAGTTTCACATCGGTAAAGTTGACATCTGACATCTATCACTCTGTTGTTTACCTTGTTCGATTTTAATTTGAAACGGTTATTGTTAGCTTTTAGGTATTATTAATTTGTGTTATTTTATGTCTGATTTTTTAAATATTAAAATTTGGAAAAAAAAATTTAAAATGGTCAATAATTGTATAAAATTGTCAAAAAATGATGAATAATTGTCAAAATTTTGAAAAATGGTTGATAATTGTCAAAAATTGTCAAAATTTTCAAAAATGGTCTATAATTGTCTAAAATGGTCAAAAATGGTCAAAAAATGATCAATAATTGTCAAAATTTTGAAAAATGGTTAATAATTGTCAAAATTGTCAAAAATGATCAATAATTGTCAGAATTTTGAAAAATGGTCGATAATTGTCAAAAATTATCAAAATTTTGAAAAATGGTCTATAATTGTCTAAAATGGTCAAAAATTGTCAAAAAATGATCAATAATTTTCAAAATTTTGAAAAATGGTTAATAATTGTCAAAATTGTCAAAAATTATCAATAATTGTCAAAATTTTGAAAAATGGTTGATAATTGTCAAAAATTGTCAAAATTTTGAAAAATGGTCTATAATTGTCTAAAATGGTCAAAAAATGATCAATAATTGTCAAAATTTTGAAAAATGGTTAATAATTGTCAAAAATGATCAATAATTGTCAGAATTTTGAAAAATGGTCGATAATTGTCAAAAATTTTGAAAAATGGCCAAAATTTTTGAAAAATTGTCAAAAATGGTCAATAACTGTAAAAATTTTCAAAAATGGTCAATAATTGTCAAAATCTGTCTAAAATGGTCAATATTTGTTAAAATTTTCGAAAAATTGTCAAAAACTGTCAAAATTGGTCAATAATTGTCAAAAATGGTCAATAGTTGTTAAAATTTTGAAAAAATGGTAAAAAATTGTCCAAAATGGTCAATAATTGTAAAAAATTGTCAAAAATGGTCAATAATTGTCAAAATCTCTCAAAAATGGTCAATAATTGTTAAAATTTTGAAAAATGGCCAATAATTTTGGAAAATTGCAAAAAATGGTCTAATAAGAAAAAAAAAGGCTTACAATATTCCGAGGGTCGCGAACCTTACCGAATCCGTCATAGATTCTGACAGTTTAAAATATTGATTGTAATCACTCGCAATACTCTTTTTTTCCCGTATTTTTCTTCCTCTTCCTTCTCTCTCTCTTATCCCTCTCTTTCGCATTTCTCTCTCCCCTATCTCTCTCTCTGCACCATCTTTCTTTCTCTCCCATCTCTCTCTTCCATATCCCTCTCTCTCCCATCTTTCTTTCTCTTTCTCCCGTCTCTCTTCCATATCTCTCTCTTTCCTATCTCTCTCTCTCTCTCCCATCCCTCTCTCTCTCTCACTCATCTTTCTTTTTCTCTCTTCCATCTCTCTATCCTTCTTATCTCTCTCATTTGTCTCCCATCTTTCTTTCTCTCTCTTATCTTTCTTTCTCTCTTTCCTATCTCTCATCCTTCTCTCTCTCCCATCTCCCCCTCTCTCATCTTTATCTCCCTTCTCTCTCTCTTCCATATCTCTCTCTGTCTCCCCCTCTCCCATTCCTTTCTCTTCCGAAAACTATCGATTTTTTTTCGATAGTCAAAAATATCGATAATTATCGATAAACCATCGATAGTTCTCCAATCCTACCCGGCAGTCGAGAATTCATGTTTGACACGTGCGGATGTGCTTTGAGAGTGTGGTATCGAAAATAGAGGTAAGTAAGTGTTCTAAAAATATTTAATTTTCCAAATTCCCGTGCGCTTTTGTATAATTTTCGAGTTAGAATTTATGACGTTGCGGAGATATTTGCAAAAGCATTTGAACATATTTCAAGTAAGCATGGGAAAAGCCTTTAGGGGATTTGAGGTAGCAGGTATATGGCCATTTAACGCTGGTATATTTAATGACCAAGACTTTCTTCCTGCTGAAGTTACTAATGTTGAACATCATGCCCATCAGACCAAGACCAAGTTGCTCTAAAGAACCTGAGCCAATACCAAGTTGCTCTAAAGAAGCTGAGCCAACACCAAGTTGCTCAAAGAACCTGAGCCAATACCAAGTTGCTCTAAAGAACCTGAGCCAATACCAAGCTGCTCTAAAGAACCTGAGCCAAAACCAAGTTGCTCTAAAGAACCTGAGCCAATACCAAGTTGCTCTAAAGAACCTGAGAAAAAATCGGGTTGCTTTAAAGAGAATGCAACATTTGCAGAAAAAAAGTTGGCAAGATAAACTCTATACCTCCACGCTGGTTCTTGCTGGGCAACAATTAATTTTGTCACTGAAGTAGCTGGTAAAGCTTCAAGGTTAAATTAATTGGCTGAATAGAGTATATTTTCACAAAAACGTTCCTCTTCTCTTAAAAAGTTCCCGAGCCGCCACTGGATGTAACCGAAAGTCACATAAGAAATCAGAACTGTCCTTAAATATCCTTCAAGGATAATTATACATTCAGGTACTTTTAATAGGTGAAAACATTTAACTGTATCTTCACTTTTATCGAAGTTAGTAGTTAAAATTCGTAGTTAGAAGAACAAATGCAAAAATTGTCTACTTAGAAAGTGACGGAGAATATTTATTTTTAATTTTGCATTTGTAAGGATGTTCAGGTGACGTACTCCCCCCAAGGAGCTATGGGAACTCGTCTTTGTGGGAGTAGCAAAAAGAAAACTGGCTAAAAGGCCAGGACACGTAGAGGCTAAAAATAAGGTTCCTAAAGCCATAGGATAAGGAAAATCTGAAGAAAATCCCGAGGCCGTAAGGTTTGGGAATTCGAAAGATACATGTTAAGCTGAAAGGGATACAGGCACGCAAAGTTAATGGGGTTTACAGACGAAGCCATGTGCAGATTCTGTCACCTAGAGGAGGAAAATGCAATGCAATATTTAGCGGAAAATTCTTCTCTAGAGCTTGAAAATGAAGAATGAAGGAGTAGATTATTTCTACTTCAAGTGTTGTTTATTATAAAAAATAAAGGTGTGTACATGTAAAAATTACGCCAAATAATCTTCTTATTCCCTAGCAGCTGGTGAATTTTTTTTTAACGAGTTGTATAATTTTTCTGACATAGTTAACCATTAAAAACCTCATTAAATTTACAAACTTGTTACGTACTTTTATATAATACGTTTTTAATCGAGGTTCACATAGATTTATTCTCCGAATATTATATATAAAGTATTAATATGAGTAGATTCCACAAAGTAAGGGTCCAAACAGTAAATTCAATTATATATAAAGTGTTGCACAAAATCAAGGTTTCCGTTCATTTAATTTCTCAACACCTTTCAATATAAATTCATTAACAGTATTAAATTTTAGGTTAGTCACAGAAACATTCCAAGACAAAAGATGACAATGACAGATGACAAATAATAATACCTCGTACTGGAGACACGATGTTTCTTCTTCTCCTTTATTTCACATTTTATATTATTATCAACTGTTCGAAAGTGAATTCATAAAATATTTTTCACAAAACGAACACAGCCTTTCACACGTATCCACGAGCATGTATGCTAAAACTAACAACTTTCGCACCTTATCTACAAACAGTGTCATTTAATGAATGTGTTTTTATTTATATTTTACTTATTATTATGTATATTTTGTTATCTTTTAAGGTAGATAGTTGCGCACTTTCAAATACAACTATGGATCGATCATTTTTCGTGGTCTATTTGACAAAAAACTGGAAAATAACAAATTTAAATTTTCACTCCGAAATATATATTCTGTCAAAAAATACCCGGGATATCATTATTTAGAAAGCCCTCTTGAGAAGACTGTTGAATTATTTTTTCTAATGACTGGAAAATCGTAGATACAATTTTGCAGATTTTTTTACATATTCCTTTATTATTTGAGAGTGTGTTTCTAAAATTTCACCTCAAAATTCTCATTATTATGGGCATTATGATTTTTTGACTAGATGCGTGTATTTTCGACTATATATAACAAAACCTCACTCTCAAATTTCAAAATCAAAAATAAGTTTTCTCATACACTTTTATATGTGGAAATCCACTAGTTAGTCCCCTTAAATTTCGAAGATGCCTATAAAAAGTATCTAAAGTGCATAGTTGAAATTTTTTTATTTTCGAATTTTCATATCTCGCACTTTTGCATACCCCCGTATATAAAATATCGTGGATACAATTTTGCTGATTTTTTTACATCCTCCTTCAGTATTAGAGAGTGTCTATCTACAATTTCAGCTCAAAATACTCATTATTATGGTCACTATGATTTTTTGACTTGTTACGTGTATATTCGTCTATATATAACAAAACCTCACTCTCAAATTTTCAAAATCGGAACTAAATTTTCCCAGAAACTTTTATATATGGAAATCCACTAATTATTCCCCTCAGATTTCGAAAATGCCTATAAAAAGTGTCTAAAGTCCATAGTTGAAATTGTTTTATTTTCGAATTTCCATATCTCACACTTTCGCATACCCCCGTATACAGAATATCGTAGATACAATTTTGCTGATTTTTTTAAATATTCCTTTATTATTTGAGATGTATCTGAAATTTCAGCTCAAAATTCTCATTATTATGGGCACTATGATTTTTTAACTTGATGCGTGTATTTTCGACTATGTATAACAAAGCCTCACTCTCAAATTTTCAAAATCGGAACTAAATTTTCTCAGACACTTTTATGTATGGAAATTCACTAATTAGACCCCTTAGATTTCGAAAATGCCTATAAAAAGTGTCTAAAATCTATAGTACACATTTTTTTATTTTCGAATTTCCATATCTCACACTTTGGCATACCCCCGTATACAAAATATTGTAGATACAATTTTGCTGATTTTTTTGCATATTCCTTTATTATTTGAGAGTGTGTATCTGAAATTTCAGCACAAAATTCTCATTATTATGGGCACTATGATTTTTTGACTTGATGCTTGTATTTTCGACTATATATAACAAAACCTCACTCTCAAATTTTGAAAATTGGAACTAAGTTTTCTCAGACACTTTTTTATATGTAAATCCACTAGTTAGTCCCCTTAGATTTCGAAAATGCCTATAAAAAATGTCTAAAGTCCATAGTTGAAAATTTTTTATTTTCGAATTTCCATATCTCACACTTTCGCATACCTCCGTATACAAAATATCGTAGATACAATTTTGCTGATTTTCTTAAATATTCCTTCATTATTTGAGAGTGTGTATCCAAAATTGCAGCTCAAAATTCTCATTATTATGGACACTATGATTTTTTGACTTGATGCGTGTATTTTTGACTACATATATAACAAAACCTCACTCTCAAATTTTCAAAATCAGAACTAAATTTTCTCAGAAACTTTTATATATGGAAATCCACTAGTTAGTCCCCTTAGATTTCGAAAATGCCTATAAAAAATGTCTAAAGTTCATAGTTGAAATTTTTTTATTTTCGAATTTCCATATCTCACACTTTCGCATACCCCCGTATACAAAATATCGTAGATACAATTTTGCTGATTTTTTTACATATTCCTTTATTATTTGCGAGAGTGTATCTAAAATTTCAGCTCAAAATTTTCATTATTATTAGCACTATGATTTTTTGACTTGATGCTTGTTTTTTCGACTATGTATAACAAAACGTCACCCTCAAATTTTCAAAATCGGAACTAAATTTTCTCAGAAACTTTTATATATGGAAATCCACTAGATAGTCCCCTTAAATTTCGAAAATGCCTATAAAAAGTGTCTAAAGTCCATAGTCGAAATTTTTTAATTTTCGAATTTTCATATCTCACACTTTCGCATACCCCCGTGTACAAAATATCGTAGATACAATTTTACTGATTTTTTTTCATATTCTTTTATTATTTGAGAGTGTGTATCTGAAATTTCAGCTCAAAATTCTCATTATTATGGACACTATGATTTTTTGACTTGATACGTGTATTAACGTGTTATAACAAAATCGACTTTTTCAAAAACACATGCGTATGAATGGACGAGATGTAGTGGAAGATTTGCCTCGCTCAGGCCGGCCATCAACGTCCTTAACTCAACTTAACTCACTAAAATAGAGAAAATAGTGATTGGAAATGGATGGAAATGGATTATTCGTTGACGTGAAGCCGGAACAATAAATTCAGTTGAATAATTCATATTTTGCGTTCCATTGACCAACCAATTCCCGGTTATTTTTTTTTCTAAACAATGCAGTTTCTAAACTATCGCATCTTGATTTCACTATTTTTATTAGTCATAAAATATGTATCCACCAATACAACGGATCGTAAATAATTTTCTATCTAAATTTCATTTATCTCGCGACTAGTTTCTCACTTCATGCTGTGCTAAACTTTATTTACATTAAGCGAAACTGCATTTACGTTATATGCATTTTAAAGAAATTAAATTATTTATTCCATACGGGAGAGATAATAGAGATACATAAATAGAAGAATTTATGGCGAATAGATGTATTTTCAGCGGAAGAAAATCTTAACACGTTTACTGAATATATAATTAGCTGTAGACTAAATAGGTTTTGTTGTTCGTAGTCGTTGAAAGGTTAATGAAACGTAACGTCGAGAAAACAAACGAACTCAATGTGAAATATTGAAAATGGTATTTCCAGTTACAGGGTGTTTTTAAATTCATGCGTAAAATGTAAGATACTTCAAGAGTAAAAAAAGTTTTAAGAACTCTATTTTACTCAGCCCCTTCTAGGGGTGATATCTCGGAAGGGAGTGGGCTGAAGAAATCATAATTTTCACCTCCTGAATTTAGAAGTACCCTGTATTTTCCATTGTACTGGGTAAAAAAATATCATTTACTTTGGCCTACTTATTTTCTCCATTAGCTGGAGAAGTAGCAGTACCTGCCAAATAACAAACAAATCATTCGATTGATTTTTAACAATTTAATTTTTTTTAAAACCAATGTCAATCTGTTTAACGATCACTTCTCTATTATTGTTATTAAAATTATTGATAAACTTGAACAGGATGTTCTATGAAAGAAAAAAAATCGTGAAGAAACATTACGTAGTTCTTGAGACATTTACATCGTAGGTGTGAGTAAGAATATCTTTCCAAAAATAGATTTTGTATAATTTTATTTTGCAATCTTTAGAATTATTAACAATACGCGAAGGAAAAGGATAAAATTAGCATTTCAGTTTGATTGAGCATTTAACAGAAATGTACCGGGTGACTGATTAAAAGAGGTAAGCCGCTGTATCTCAGAAACTGCTGGAAATTATTTTCACTAGATGGCGTAGTTCACAATAATATCACTTAAACATCTTAAATATTCGTAATCATTAGATCATTTTACGTAAGTCTGCTCCAGTACTTTTTCCTCTATCTTGTAAAATAACCGGTAGGGGTGAGTGGGAAAGCTGACTCAATAAAACTGTTCTAACTTTTGTTCCGCTTTATGGATTTAGGCAAACTTAGTAACATTTGAATGCCTAATAAAATATCATCACTTTAATGTTCTTTTATTAAATGATTGAGCCCTTTGGGGAAATGGCATATAAAGGAATCTGGGTGTATTCTACTAAGTAGTGGATGACACACATAGGAATAAACTTTTATAGAATATATAAACCTTATAGAAAGTAGACGAACTCTTTAACTATTTCTTATTTGTATAAATATTATCACCTAAACTGAACAGGATCATTAGTATTCATATCAAATTAAAGTCACTGGACGGATGTACAAATGAAGTAGTTTATTTATAACAGTAAACTTTAAAGAAAAAAAAATCGTCTGGAATTTCAAGTGTGCTAACGAGTCTGTCAATAGAATTTGTATTAGTCTAAGAAAAAAAAAATAAATTCGAAAGATATGGCATTAAAATCGGAGTCAAGGACAAAACAAGAACACGAAATTGACAATATACAAGAATTAACTGCTGGATAATGAAACGTTTAGATATGTAAATCGTAAAAATGTAGGTAGATTTTAATCTTTTTTAGTGGTTTGTTTTGAGTTTAAATTATTACTTATAATAATTGTTATTGTTATTTTACTTAAAATTAATTTTCTCGTTCACTATTCGGAAAAAAATATCTAAAACCTAAAACTCTGAGGGTTTTTTATTCTCATAAAAATGTCCAAGTATTCCCGTCCTCTAAGAATAAGTATCTTAAATGACTTCTTCTAGTCCGTGTCCAATAAAATCTCCTTATCGATGAGAATTCCAAAAATAGCCAGTATAAGAAAGCTTTTGAGGTAGTTCCAAGTCAGAAACTGTGGAAACTACTTACAGATAGTAAAATTATAAGATTACTATAATAAATATATAGGATGTTTACAAAGTTATCTGAAATATTGATGTGGGCGAATTTTCAAACGAAATAATTCCTATAAACATGTCTCTTCCCTTCGGTGCCATGGGTGTGGAGATAACGGTCTGAATCTGAACTAAGTTTTCTCAGGCACTTTTTTATATGAAAATTCACTAATTTGACAACGTAGATTACAAAAATGCATATAAAAAGTTCCTAAAATCCATAGTTGAAGTTTTTTATTTTCGAATTTCCATATCTCACACTCTCGCATACCCCCGTATTCAAAATATCGTAGATACAATTTTGCTGATTTTTCTACATATTCCATCATTATTCGAGAGTATGTATCTAAAATTTCAGCTCAAAATTCTTATTATTATGGGCACTATGATTTTTTGACTTGATGCGTGTATTTTCGACCATGTATAACAAAATCTCACTCTCAAATTTTCAAAATAGGAACTAAATTTTCTTAGGCACTTTTATATATGGAAATCCACTGGTTAGTCCCATTATATTTCGAAAATGCCTATAAAAAGTTCCTAAAATCCATAGTTGAAATTTTTTTATTTTCGAATATCCATATCTCACACTTTCGCATACCCCCATATACAAAATATTGTAGATACAATTTTACTGATTTTTTTACATCATATCCCTTTATTATTAGAGAGTGTGTATCTAAAATTTCAGCTCAAAATTCTCATTATTATGGGCTCTGAAGTGCACGCAATTATTGCTGTTTTTTTCCACTAGGTTTGTTTGTACTAATTTTGGTAAGGAAATTTTAAAAATTAATCTAATACAAAAATAAAATAATTCGAAAGTCATATTGTAGTAACAATCAATCAGTTTTATAAGGTTAATCACGAACATACATATATTTTCTCTTACATAAGTTTCAATTTTTTTTAACGCGTATTTAGGTCCCAGTTATTCGTAATAATTTTATTAATGACTTTTACGCTTCCTTGGATAAATAGGCCAGTAAATTGAATATGTGTACTTTGTACGAATATATTTTTTTGGCAATATTGTCACTGCCATTCGTTTTCAATTATTTTTACGCTTTTTTCTTGGATGATCAGAAAATCGTTTATTTAATTTGAAAAAATCTAATCGCTTTTTTCCCATTTCTTTTCAATATATCTTCCAATGAATAGATCGTTTCGATTAGTTGTTAATTTGAACAGAAAAACTTTCATTTAGCGAAATAATTAAAAAATAAATAAATATATAGGCTGGGAAAGTTTAAAGAAAGTTTTTATCAACAATTTATATGAGTGTATAAACATCTAGCTATCTTATGCAACTATATACAGGATGTCAATTTTAAAACTTACAATGGGATACAGTTTCCTGCTTTATTGTTATACCCTGTATAATTATGACTTACACCGTTGGAAAGCATTTTCTACGGGCTTTCTAACGACGTATCACAAGTGGGGGTTCTCTCTCATGTCATTTTAGTACCCCCTCTCTACCCTAAAAACGGTTTTTACATTTTTTTTAAATATCTTTTCGTTCACGAGGTATAGCCCAAAACTGCAAACGTATTGCGCAAAAGGGTAAACAAAATCTCACATAAAAGAAAAAAAAATCACTTGGTGACTAAAAATCGTAATCTCCCAATTTAGGTACTTTCTTAGTAATTATTACAAGGGCCTAGTTGCAGAAAGGCTCCCACCAATCAGTGTATATATTTTGTGCAATGTAATTATTCCCTTCCCCTTCTCGAAAAAATATCAAATTATTTGTATTCCACATGAAGTTTTCCAAAAAGGGGGAAAGGATAGTATTATTCCCTTATCCCCATTATAAATTAATTTTTGTAAGCCCCTGGTATAAACTGTTTCTGGTAGTGCTTGAATTTATCGATATCTTTTTTCAAAGTTACTTTGAAAAATAAGAAATAAACCAATGAATTTCCCAAGTGTAAGGCACGAATCCGGGCCAGCCGGGACCGAACCTTTGCCGGATAATCCAAAAGCCTCATTTTTAATTTAAAAAAAATTTTTTAGACAAATATATAGGGAAGTCAAAGAAACGTGATACATGTAACAAAAAAAAGTTACAATGTTTATACATAATACTACATACCTATATGAACTGTAATAACGTGAATAAAATCACTTAAAAAAATTAGTAATTTTTCTTTGTTTTTGGGCTTCGTCGCCCTTATAATTTCCTTCATTTTTCTAAGTTGAAGTGGATGAATGTCATCAGTTTCAAAATAAGCCATTAGTGCATTTACTGCATCTACTGCTTCTCGATGGCTTGTTTTGATGAAAGTATTTTCATCGTCATCACTATTTTTGTCAGAACTTTCTGCATAGGTCTGGTTATTTAGATAATCTTCATCCATAATCTGATACCCTTTTTCTTCTTGATCACATTCTATCCATTCTTTTATCTTTTCGTTGTCTATTTCTTCCAAGCCTTCGATTTGTGAGGCTTAATATGCCATGTTTTCACCTTCATTTAAATAATTATCATCTTCAGTATCTTCTTCATTTGCTATATCTTCTAAGGTAATTATTTTATCAAATGCTTTGTTAATGTTAGTCTCTTTCACTTCATTCCAAGCGCGAGCTACAATCATAAATTGCTTCTTTTAAATTCAGACGTTTCCAAAATCCCATAAAGTCACATTCTTCCAACAATTGGAGTATAAGGTCTATAAAGCCTCCTCATGGTCTCTATAACACCTTTGTCCATTGGCTGGGCAATATTATGTCAAATTCGGAGGAAAATATGCTACGAATATGTTTCGAATATGTAATCGGGGTTCTACTGTATTGTTTTTTAAGTAAATTTGTTTATTATGGAAAGTCAAAATCAAAATTTTTACTCGAGATGAATGTGCCCAAAACGTACTACTACGGGAAAATGGCTGAAGCTACCGAAGAATAGGTCATCGATTTAATGTGAATCATACAACCATCTCACAGGTACTACAAAGATTCCTAGAGATAAGAGATCATGCCCATAGAGCAGATGGAAGAAATTGAGTCAGAATCGATTTTTAAGAATTTCTGCTCTTTGACAGCGATTCGTGAGGTACATGGTCTACAAATTAGTGCTGAAACTTAAGAGATTCCAATTTAAGACCTAGGATTCTACCCGGTAGATCACCGAAGAGAAAGACTACCTTTTGCCAGAGAACACAAAAATTGGGTTGAGGCTGACTGGAAATGCGTGCTCTTTACAGATGAGTCTGTACAATAATGATAGACGTATCTCAAACACCGCGTTATTTGGAAAGAGGATCCATTACGTTTTGGGGAGGTATTTCTTTGACAGGACGCACGGACCTAGTGGTCATAAATAATGGAAGTATGACAGCTGGCAGATACCCTACAACAGCATGTAGTACCTTTTGTTCCATATATTGGCGAACATTTCTTGTTAATTCAAGATAACGCCTGGCCGCATGCTGCACACGTTGTCAAAAATTATCTTTGAAGAAATTGGAATTGATACTATAGAGTGGCCATCCCGTAGTCCAGACCTAAATCCTAGAGAAAACTTATGGGATATCCTTAACAGGCGATTAAGAGCGGAACAAATCCAATTCAATAACGTGGAAGAGTTGGGGGAGAGGTTAATTCAAATCTGGGAAGAATTGGATTAAAATGAAATAATAAGCGTAATGCAAAGGTCAAAAAGTTGTCGGTATTATATATTTTTTTCTTTTAATCCAGGCTATCCAGATTCTAGTAAAAAATACAACATACCAGATGCTTTACAGTCTGGTACGCAAAAATTGGTTTCCCGCCAATGGCGCCAATATCTCCTAAAATATGGCATTTAGAGAATTTTTATATGGGGAAAAAATGAAGATCTGGTTATTTTCTACAAAAATGGTCGGTATGATTTTTTGCGAAAACTCGATAGTTTTCGAGATAATGGCCCTCAGGCGGGATCCTTATGTTGAGCTTCTGCTCCGGAGTCGAAAGAGCGAGTTCTTTGAACTTACCGGGCGAACAATTTTTCAATACCTCGGGTAAAAATGCATTTTTTTACGATTCAAAATTCAGATGAAAGGGGAAATCCACAGCTATCATATCCAATAATTGAAGGTCCATTTTTATATTTCCACCATATTTATAAAGTGGGTAAAAGATTTTGTAATAACTTTTTTTTCGAGTGTCGGGAAATTACTCATAGACATTTACTCTCGATTTTTTGTTATTATGGGTCCTTTAAAGTTATTTATTGATCTCAGAAATTTTTATTGGCCATCTTTCTTGTCCCTTGACTTCTCGGTTGGTGTTTTCATTTCCAAATTTTTTTCGAGGTTGGGAATATTTTGCGAACAATCACTGTCTAAAAGTTTGTACATTATCGGATTGTCTTTCAAGATACGTCATTTTAAAGCTGCGAATTTCTCCTTTTTGGTTGTGCAAAAAACAGCCATTTTTTCTGGACCTCAAAATTATGGATTTTTCAACATCGGTTTTTGCGAAAAATATTAATGTTGCGAAAAAAATCATGAGGACCATTTTTGTAGCTAATAAACTACTCTTCATTTTTCCCTTCCATAAAAATTCTCTAAATGCCATATTTTAGGAGATATTGATGGAAAAGTCTCAAAAAGGGGTATTTATTCGGTAATTAATGTTCTTAGGTGCCTTGATCGTTCAGATTTTTGCCCAAAACATTCCTCTAAGGAGTTTTTAAGTTTGTACACTTTAAGTTTGTACATTACCGGATTGTCTTTCAAAATACGTCATTTTAAAGCAGGGAATTTCTCCTTTTTGGTTGTGCAAGAAACAGCCATTTTTTCTGGACCTCAAAATTATGGATTTTTCAACATCGATTTTTGCGAAAAATATTAATGTTACGAAAAAAATCATAGGAACCATTTTTGTAGATAATGAACTACTCTTCATTTTTCCCCTCCATAAAAATTCTCTAAATACCATATTTTAGGAGATATTGACAGAAAAGTCTCAAAAAGGAGTATTTATTCGGTAATTAATGTTCTTAGGTGCCTTGATTGTTCAGATTTTTGCCCAAAACATTCCTCTGAGGAGTTTTTAAGTTTGTACAGTTTAAGTTTGTACATTAACGGATTTTTTTCCAAGATACGTCATTTTAAAGCTGGGAATTTCTCCTTTTTGGTTGTGCAAGAAACAGTCACTTTTTCTGGACCTCAAAATTATAGATTTTTCAACATCGGTTTTTGCGAAAAATATTAATGTTGCGAAAAAAATCATGGGGACCATTTTTGTAGCTAATAAACTACTCTTCATTTTTCCCTTCCATAAAAATTCTCTAAATGCCATATTTTAGGAGATATTGATGGAAAAGTCTCAAAAAGGGGTATTTATTCGGTAATTAATGTTCTTAGGTGCCTTGATCGTTCAGATTTTTGCCCAAAACATTCCTCTAAGGAGTTTTTAAGTTTGTACAGTTTAAGTTTGTACATTAACGGATTGTCTTCCAAAATACGTCATTTTAAAGCTGGGAATTTCTCCTTTTTGGTTGTGCAAGAAACAGCCATTTTTTCTGGACCTCAAAATTATGGATTTTTCAACATCGGTTTTTGCGAAAAATATTAATGTTGCGAAAAAAATCATAAGAGCCATTTTCGTAGAATGAACTACTCTTCATTTTTCCTTTTCATAAAAATTTTCTAAATGCCATAATTTAGGAGATATTGACGGAAAAGTATCAAAAAGGGGTATCTATTCGGTAATTAATGTTCTTAGGTGCCTTGATTGTTCAGATTTTTGCCCAAAACATTCCTCTAAGGAGTTTTTGAATTTGTACAGTTTAAGTTTGTACATTACCGGATTTTCTTCCAAGATACGTCATTTTAAAGCTGCGAATTTCTCCTTTTTGGTTGTGCAAAAAACAGCCATTTTTTCTGGACCTCAAAATTATGGATTTTTCAACATCGGTTTTTGCGAAAAATATTAATGTTGCGAAAAAAATCATGAGGACCATTTTTGTAGCTAATAAACTACTCTTCATTTTTCCCTTCCATAAAAATTCTCTAAATGCCATATTTTAGGAGATATTGATGGAAAAGTCTCAAAAAGGGGTATTTATTCGGTAATTAATGTTCTTAGGTGCCTTGATCGTTCAGATTTTTGCCCAAAACATTCCTCTAAGGAGTTTTTAAGTTTGTACACTTTAAGTTTGTACATTACCGGATTGTCTTTCAAAATACGTCATTTTAAAGCAGGGAATTTCTCCTTTTTGGTTGTGCAAGAAACAGCCATTTTTTCTGGACCTCAAAATTATGGATTTTTCAACATCGATTTTTGCGAAAAATATTAATGTTACGAAAAAAATCATAGGAACCATTTTTGTAGATAATGAACTACTCTTCATTTTTCCCCTCCATAAAAATTCTCTAAATACCATATTTTAGGAGATATTGACAGAAAAGTCTCAAAAAGGAGTATTTATTCGGTAATTAATGTTCTTAGGTGCCTTGATTGTTCAGATTTTTGCCCAAAACATTCCTCTGAGGAGTTTTTAAGTTTGTACAGTTTAAGTTTGTACATTAACGGATTTTTTTCCAAGATACGTCATTTTAAAGCTGGGAATTTCTCCTTTTTGGTTGTGCAAGAAACAGTCACTTTTTCTGGACCTCAAAATTATAGATTTTTCAACATCGGTTTTTGCGAAAAATATTAATGTTGCGAAAAAAATCATGGGGACCATTTTTGTAGCTAATAAACTACTCTTCATTTTTCCCTTCCATAAAAATTCTCTAAATGCCATATTTTAGGAGATATTGATGGAAAAGTCTCAAAAAGGGGTATTTATTCGGTAATTAATGTTCTTAGGTGCCTTGATCGTTCAGATTTTTGCCCAAAACATTCCTCTAAGGAGTTTTTAAGTTTGTACAGTTTAAGTTTGTACATTAACGGATTGTCTTCCAAAATACGTCATTTTAAAGCTGGGAATTTCTCCTTTTTGGTTGTGCAAGAAACAGCCATTTTTTCTGGACCTCAAAATTATGGATTTTTCAACATCGATTTTTGCGAAAAATATTAATGTTACGAAAAAAATTATAGGAACCATTTTTGTAGATAATGAACTACTCTTCATTTTTCCTTTTAATAAAAATTCTCTAAATGCCATATTTTAGGAGATATTGACGAAAAAGTCTCAAAAAGGGGTATTTATTCGGTAATTAATGTTCTTAGGTGCCTTGATTGTTCAGATTTTTGTCCAAAACATTCCTCGAATGAGTTTTTAAGGTTGTACAGTTTAAGTTTGTACATTACCGGATTTTTTTCCAAGATACGTCATTTTAAAGCTGGGAATTTCTCCTTTTTGGTTGTGCAAGAAACAGTCACTTTTTCTGGACCTCAAAATTATAGATTTTTCAACATCGGTTTTTGCGAAAAATATTAATGTTGCGAAAAAAATCATGAGGACCATTTTTGTAGATAATAAAATACTCTTCATTTTTCCTTTCCATAAAAATTCTCTAAATGCCATATTTTAGGAGATATTGACGGAAAAGTCTCAAAAAGGGGTATTTATTCGGTAATTAATGTTCTTAGGTGCCTTCAGATTTTTGCCCAAAACATTCCTCGTAGAAGTTTTTTAGTTTGTACAGTTTAAGTGTGTACATTATCCGATTGTCTTCCAAGATACGTTATTTTAAAGCTGGGAATTTCTCCTTTTTGGTTGTGCAAGAAACAGCCATTTTTTCTGGACCTCAAAATTATGGATTTTTCAACATCGATTTTTGCGAAAAATATTAATGTTACGAAAAAAATCATAGGAACCATTTTTGTAGATAATGAACTACTCTTCATTTTTCCCCTCCATAAAAATTCTCTAAATACCATATTTTAGGAGATATTGACAGAAAAGTCTCAAAAAGGAGTATTTATTCGGTAATTAATGTTCTTAGGTGCCTTGATTGTTCAGATTTTTGCCCAAAACATTCCTCTGAGGAGTTTTTAAGTTTGTACAGTTTAAGTTTGTACATTAACGGATTGTCTTCCAAAATACGTCATTTTAAAGCTGGGAATTTCTCCTTTTTGGTTGTGCAAGAAACAGCCATTTTTTCTGGACCTCAAAATTATGGATTTTTCAACATCGGTTTTTGCGAAAAATATTAATGTTGCGAAAAAAATCATAAGAGCCATTTTCGTAGAATGAACTACTCTTCATTTTTCCTTTTCATAAAAATTTTCTAAATGCCATAATTTAGGAGATATTGACGGAAAAGTATCAAAAAGGGGTATCTATTCGGTAATTAATGTTCTTAGGTGCCTTGATTGTTCAGATTTTTGCCCAAAACATTCCTCTAAGGAGTTTTTGAATTTGTACAGTTTAAGTTTGAACATTACCGGATTTTCTTCCAAGATACGTCATTTTAAAGCTGCGAATTTCTCCTTTTTGGTTGTGCAAAAAACAGCCATTTTTTCTGGACCTCAAAATTATGGATTTTTCAACATCGGTTTTTGCGAAAAATATTAATGTTGCGAAAAAAATCATGAGGACCATTTTTGTAGCTAATAAACTACTCTTCATTTTTCCCTTCCATAAAAATTCTCTAAATGCCATATTTTAGGAGATATTGATGGAAAAGTCTCAAAAAGGGGTATTTATTCGGTAATTAATGTTCTTAGGTGCCTTGATCGTTCAGATTTTTGCCCAAAACATTCCTCTAAGGAGTTTTTAAGTTTGTACACTTTAAGTTTGTACATTACCGGATTGTCTTTCAAAATACGTCATTTTAAAGCAGGGAATTTCTCCTTTTTGGTTGTGCAAGAAACAGCCATTTTTTCTGGACCTCAAAATTAGGGATTTTTCAACATCAGTTTTTGCGAAAAATATTAATGTTGCGAAAAAAATCATAAGGGACATTTTCGTAGATAATGAACTACTCCTCATTTTTCTCCTATATAAAAACTCTCTAAATGTCGTATTTTAGAAGATATTGGCGGAAAACCAATTTTTGGAACTTTGGGGCCGGGAATACCCCCCCAAAATGGCGATGAGGTGTGTGAAATTTCTGGATGTTCAATTACTAGTCAAATCCTACCCTTCACAGGTACACTTCGCCTACTTTCCATCATTCATTCACTGGACTAATTAATTTCGTGTGAAAAATGAAAAATGTTTGCAGAATTCCTCGTAAAAGAAGAAAAAACTGCAAAAATTTTTTTTGTTTGTAATTAGCTTTGGGTACCTACTACATATAGAGAGTTTCCAACTAGAACAACAAATTAGGGCATTTAAATATGTTTACAAAACAAAGTTTGATTGACAAACTTGAAAATAGGTCAAAACTTAAAAAACTATCTTCAATTCTAGAAGATTTTTTAAACAATACACTCTTTGTTTCTCAATAATAAACACTGTAATTACAGCTTTCAACTTCTCTAACCCAAAATTTCGAATATTTACACACTAAACCATCTTCCAAAGGCGTTAAAATGAATTTTCTTTCCCATTATGTACCGTTAAAAAATTTCTATTTTACAAAAATCAACACTTTCAACGGTGTCTTGAGTTTCTGACTGGACCCAACGTTGATATCGATATCACGTCATTTTCTAAGGAATGCGGCCTGCTACATAAGCAAAACACCCAGATTTTCTTATATATTCTTCTTTTGCAACAACGACTTACCTATAATTGATCGTTTATTATCCAATAATTGCACTGTTTTCTACGATTTCGTCGGTGGATTTCACATTTTTCGTACAGATTTCACTGGCAAAAAGTTAAAATATCAACACTGAACACTTTTAAAGTCGGGTTAAAGCAAGAACTCTACACTCTACTGGTAGGTCGACTTGAAAGGTGAGGTAAGGTGCGTCCCGTTAGGTTGGTATGCGGAAAGTGGGGATAAACTGCACCCGATAAGTTACACTTTTTCTTATTCAATGAAAAAGAAAAGATTAAAAATTACAAAAATATACCCAGCAACCTCATTTTCTAGGATTTCCGTTCTAATATACCTAATTATCAATAACTTTTTGAACACAAACGATGTTAGACTAATTGGTCTGAAGGATTTGGGGGTTTTTGTTGTGTCCCTTTTTCCAGCTTCTGGAATGAAAGTTACTATTGCCCTTCTCCATGCTTCTGGTATATAACCCAGTTCTAAGCTGCTTCCACTGATTCTAACCAAACGTGGTAAAATTTCGTCCTGTCCTTACTAGAGCGATGCTGGGAAAATCCCATCGGCTCCCGGTGCCTTGAAAGGCGGGAAATAATAATGTGGGAACTTTCTGCTCTTCGTACATCTGATAAATCTTCCGACGGATTAAATCTTCATTACCATCAGGTTTAAATTGCCATTATTGTCGGTATTTTTTGACCACCTGCAAATAATTCATTGCAAGAAAATAAAGTATTTATTATAAGAATGACCCAAAAGTCTTATAGAGTTTCCAGGTAATCCAACAACAAAATAAATACGACCCTGTCACGGCTAATACTTTTATGGCTTTATTGCATGTCAGTATCCCATCTCAGGTCAGGTCAGTTTCTTAGATGGTGAAAATAACTATACCTAGAATAATTTCAAAAATATCTCGTCCAGTCTTGTCTCGTTTTTTCCCGAGACCGTAAGCACATATTACCAAGATAAAGATGGATTTAATTTCCAATTTTCTTGAATACTTTCATATTTCTTTCATATAACGTTGTGGCTATAAGAAGGAACCGGTTAATATAGATTTGATTAGCCTTAATTGTTTTTTTTTAAACTTTTGTTATTCTTAAAGATTGTTCCAAATCTATTGGACCAATTAAACCTTAAAACATTGTGACCCAAACACGGGCGTGAAACATGAATGAACAAGTGCTATGAAAGGGGGTTGCTTTTTGGGGGTGAACTAATGAATGACAAATAAAAATATTGTCTGATGACATACCAAATGAAAGGAATTGTTGCGGGGGTCTTGAATATATATTTTTTATAATTCTATAATAAATAATATTAATTTGTTAATTCCTTTTTTTTGAATACGCAGTTTTTACATTCAGCATTTTCCACGATTATTTAATACTTAATACGTGCAGTTATACAGCACTTGATTTTTACCGGGGCTAGTATTACCAACTTGGTTATGACTGACACGTTGTTACCACTGGTTTCTAATATATAAGTAGGTATTATTAACCTTCGAGTTTAGAGGCTTCACTTTCCTTTAAAAAAAATATTTACATACTGAAGCACCAAAAAAAAAATCTAAATGAATTTCTTCCATAAAGAAATGCTTCCAGTTGATTCGTATGAGATTTCCATCCCATTTTTCATCATCAAATAGGTTTAAATCACAAAAACTGGACGCAGAAATGTATGTAACATTAAAATTTTCCAACCACATTACATTGTCCCCGTTTTAAGAAATGAAAGTTCTGACAGTTTTCCAGAATCTCTTGGTAAGTACTTGCTTCAATTATTTTGCTTTTTATCACTAAATGAATCAAATAACTCATCTTGGTAGGAGACCCTGACATTACACTCAACAGAAACCATCTAGAATGTCTTCGGTTACTTTTATCCTCTTCCAACACAAAGTTAATCTCTATTTTATTGCTTCTACATGTGTCCAATAATTATTCGAAACTGAAACATAAATAATGCTCCGAAAAAATCAAAATTGAATGTTTTTTTTTCGTTGGAATTTCTGGTAAACTTTCACCACTATCAATACGTATTTTTTTGGTACAATTATTTGGTAGCACCCCGTAAAAAATGCAAATTGTATTCTAATTGATTCATAAACATGTGCTTAACAATAATCATCAATTAACAATCGCGAACAATTTGAAAAACATTAATATTAAGTAAGTTTTTAACAAATTGCCGCTCCCATCATGAATTCTATAAATACTTGCATTAATTTTTAAAAAGAAATTTTAAATGGTAAGTAAACAATAAATAAATGAAATTCCAGAGGTTGGTAAATATTTATATGTATTCATGACAGCAACCATTTTATTCTCAACTATGGCATTTCAAAAACCATTAAAAACATTTATTATAAAATTATTCTTTTTGGAACTCTCTGTAGGTATTTCATTTATAGAAATTATATATATATTTTTAAGCTCGATTTCACTCACTTACCATTAGAAAATATAGTCGGTAATTAGTAGGTTAATAAGTGGGTTATTGACCTACGACGTATTATAGTAGCCCTTCAATTAAAATTTAATTAATTTCTTCAAAAATATAAATTAGTAACACATGCTGCTATCTATTTAAATAACAGTGAAGCATACCATTATTACAGCTTCCTTCAATAAGATTAATGGAGTTGAAGTGGTAACCAGTTTTCTATATGTTTTAGTTGAAGACTTGAGATACTGATTAAGAGATGGCGCAACCATTAATTTAAATAATAAACTTCAAACATTTTTGGATGAATTAATTATATAGTAGCGGTTTGATTGAAGTTTCATTCAATACATTTTAAATTTAAATTAATATCAGTACTCATAGTAGTCCTTTAATTAAAATGTAATACATTTCTTTCGAAATGTAAATTAGTAACACATGCTGCTATCTATTTAAATAACAGTGAAGCATACCAGTGTTACAGCTTCCTTCAGTATGATTAATTAAGTTGGAGTGGTAAGCAGTTTTCTATATGCTTTAGTTGAAGACTTGAGATACTGATTAAGAGATGGCGCAACCATTAATTTAAATATTAAATTTCAAACATTTATGAATTAATTAATTATATAGTAGCAATTAAATTTCATTCGGTTCATCCTAAATATAAATTAGTATCAGTATTTGCTTAAATATCAGCAAAATTACAGTTATTTTAAGTTGTTTCTATTCAGTAGTTTTCTGTCTATTTTAGTTAATTCCTTAGGCAAGTGGACAAGAGATGGCGCAACCGATTAATATTATTTAATTTCAAATTTTTGGTAAGATACATATTAATTTCTGGAAAAGCTTTATTATTGATTTCTTTGCGTGAAACTAAGCAGCCTTTTTTATAATATTTTACGCTCACCTTCGTTAAATGGAAGTTAGTGAAGAAATTATTGACGTAATTGCTTCATCTATACATTTTTTATAAATTTTCGACGATAATCTGTCTATTCAGCTCTGACAATTTGTTTCTATTGCATATAAAATGGTTTATCACACCATGAACCTCATTATCCCGAATACCTATCTAACAACAACTTTCCAATGGCACAGAACACTCGAATTCTTCCCACAAATACCCAACAACCATTTCGCTACGCTTGTTTTCTCTTCCAACAAGATTAATAAAAATTATTAATAGGTATATGTATCCATATGTTCATATAAAAAAATAATAATAAATCGAATTCCACCAATTAATCATCATCCTACATGAATGAAAACAAAAAAAAACCGAAAATATAAAAAAGGACTATTAATAACCACTAATCACGAAACATAATACCTTCAATTAGAAAGAATATTCTTATAAAATTATGCCATAATAGCTCTACGACGTACGGCGACCATACGAACCTAATCATAGACGCCGAGGAGGAAATTTCTCGAAGGTAATAATATTTAAAACTCTTCTTTAACTAAGCTGGGAATTCTGGAACCGTTGGCGATACTTGACATTGAACACTGTTTACACTACCACTACACCAACACTTTACACTATCTTACGCGCGTTTCGATAACCGAGTTATCTTCTTCAGAGACTGAAGTGTAGTTGTAGTGCAAACAGTGTTCAATGGAACTGGAAAAAAGTTATAAAGAGATAAACTATAACCAGAGAACTAACTGTGTTTGTTGTTCTGCTCAACTTCTTTTATCCTTAAGGAGATACAAAAAATTGAGAATGAAATTTATAGATTAGATTTGATGAGGTGGTCTTTTCAGATCTATTGTGGTCCTCTAAACCTAGATTACATTCTCCAACTTGATTCTTTTTATGTTAGGTTAGGTTTTATACATATTTCCTAATAGGATGTTTTGAAACCTACGAACAAAAAATAGGAAAGTCAGACGAAGGATGTATAGGAAAGACGCCGAACCCACAATTTCTCATTGCCTAGGTGGAACACTCAAAGACTAAATCTGACTGTAAAAACTAAACATATACGTTAGCTCCGAAAATGTCATCAGGGAGATGCTGATCTCAGAGAAAAATTGGAACCAAATTTTTCAAAGACATTATTTAAACAAAAGAGCAAGAGGAGAATCATTTCAGGTTATGAACGCGTCTTCTTCTCGACGGATAGTCCAAGTGGCGATACCGGGGACAAGGAGGAGACATAAATGAGTCAGGGAGATACACTATCTGATGTCTGAAGTACCAAGAACAAAATTCCAGCAGATGTCCCCCCCCCTATGGAAAAAAAGATTAGTTTGGTTGGGTTAGCTTAGTTTAGGCTTGGCTAGGTTAGGTTATCCTGAAGGTGAATAAGAAAGGCACAACGAAAGAGATTGGGGATCAAAGAAGGATAGAATATAAGAGTACAAAAAGAGAGCTTCAAAAATTAATCAAAACAGCTAAAAGGAGGGAATGGTAAGATGACATCCAGGTACAGAATGGCTCTGGGACACTTCGGATTTAAGACTCCCACAAACTTAAGCGCAGAACAGAAGCTGGAGATTGCCCAGGAATTATTCCCTAGAAAAAGAGACTGGGTCGGACAGTCCTACAAAATAAAAGAGGAGGTCCCCTTGCGGATAAAGAGATGGAAGAAGCTCTAGGGAGGATGAAGAACAAAAAAGCCTCAGGTCCGGATAAAATTCCTCCGGAAGCTATTAAAGACGCGCCAAAAGTATCACCTAAAAGGCTGCTTGATACCTTCAATAATCTCTTAGATAAACAGTATTTTCCTCAAGAATGGAAAACTGCGAAACTGACACCAAAAACAAAAAAGCCTAAGGAAGAGACAACTAAATACCGTCCGGTGTGTCTACTGAATACCATCAGCAAACTGAACGAAGGTATGATAAGGGACAGACTTGGTTGCCAGAGAATGCATACATAAAAACCAATTTGGTTTCAGGAAAGGGAAATCAACAATACATGCCATAGAGAAGGTATTGATGAAACACAGGTCCTTCTAGATGTGAAGAACGCCTTTAACACAGCCAAATGGAGTGAGATAGTCGGAACCCTACTAGAAGGAAATATTCCAGGATTATAGTGAACATAACAAAGAGCTATTTGAATGATAGAAATATTATAGTAGACAAGGGTTTGGAGATGGAAATGACAGCCGGAGTACCACAGGGGGAGTCCCACACTATGGAACGCCTTTTACGACGGGGGGCTGAGATTACCACAGCAACAAGGCATCAAAACCATCGGATACTCGGACGATCTAGCAATATTCGCTGATGAAGTGCTGAAGACAAGGAGGAGCTAATCCATAAATTAAAAACCGCGATAGAGAATATAGAAATATGGATGATATAGAGGACATAGATGGAAATCCAGAAGACAAGATTCAATATTTGAATACAAAGGTAGCAGAATCGATCCTACTCGAGGAGCAAATATCTGGGAGTGGTACTTGACTTCAATGGGCATTTTGGGAAGCATATCCGCGAGAGCCGAAGAAAAAGCCGGAAAGCTACTTCGAATCATGCCGAATATTGGAGGTCCAAGGTGGATAAAGAGAAAACTACTAATGGGAGTTATAAACTCCATCCTTCTATACGGGGCACCAATATGGGTAACAATAATGGATGTTCCATTATATAAGCACAAGGTGCAGATAATAGGGACATTAAGAGTAGCGTCCGCTTATAGAACAGTGTCTACGGAAGCCAT
The DNA here is from genome assembly GCA_947563755.1 of Lochmaea crataegi. Classification (NCBI taxonomy): domain Eukaryota; kingdom Metazoa; phylum Arthropoda; class Insecta; order Coleoptera; family Chrysomelidae; genus Lochmaea; species Lochmaea crataegi. Next base: position 37,133,092 of record OX387432.1, on the reverse strand, counting down.
ACCGGTGATATCAGACACAATACCGGTCCATCTATTGGCAAAAGAGAGAAAATATAGTATTCGAGCTGGACGATAAACCAGGACTCGAAAGAAGGAAAAGAAGAAAAAAGGTTATCAGGGAAGAAACTATAGAAAAATGGCAAGTGGAATGGAGAAACCAAACAGGGACAGGCAGCTGGACGAAGCACCTGATTCCAGATGTGAGAAAATGGCATAAGTGTGAGCACAAATAATTAAGTTATTGGCTTACCCAAGTCCTGTCAGGACATGGATCCTTTAGGAGGTACACAAGGAGGATAAGCAAAAGTGAGGACGATAAATGCATATGTTGCGGAGAAGTAGACGACCCGGAGTATACTGTAATCCATTGCCAAAGATGGCGGGAGAATAGGGAAAAACACTTCACACAGGAGCAGATGCCGACAGTGCACACTCATAGAAAGGATGGTAGAAGACAAAGAAGTCTACACATGATCGTAGAGATCATGAAGAGGAAAGAGATAGATGAACGAGAACGTTAAGCGCAATATAGACCAAATTAGAGGAAGCGAGACTATCTGATGCCCCCGAAAGCATATCAGAAATGATGATTCCGGGGGTATCAGACAAGGGGTGGAGTGTTTAGCGGGGAAGGACCTTTTAGGGAGAGTCCCCGCTTTACATTGTGGCTTCTACCACCTGTGGGTGATAGAAATCACAATGGCCGGGCATAAAGCTTTCAACCACCCCCCCCCCCAAAGGTTAGGTTATCCAGCCTGTCGCCTATACTATGTAGTTTCCTCCTCTAGGTGACAGAATCTGCAAATGGCTACGTCTGTTAACCCCATTAGTTTTACGAACCCAAAGAGGCTGAGAACAGATAGAGGCAACAAGTCTTAGGCTGCTGTGTAAGTGGGAATGTCCGTCTGAACTCCGGTGCGAGAGAAAGGGATGATGTGGGGTTTTTATGTCTTTATCTGTGCGCGCTATTAAGGAAAGAGCCTGAACCTCTGACTTTCTATCTTTCTCTTACATGCTGACGGGTTCCGTGCTGGCTTGTTGCCTCTATCTGTAGTATCTCTATGTGCGATCCTGTCCAGCTTGCAATGTCTTGTTAACATACCTACTTTGATAGTTTTCCTATCTTTGTTTATTAGGTCTGCCGAAAATGTCCTATATATAATGACCTGTTTCGCCTGTCTCTCCTGATGAGATTTCTGTGCAACTCACTTTCTGGTGACTCTAATTTTTCTCGATTTTGAGACGTCGTAGAAGGGTTGTTCAAGTTTAATGAATGACATTAATGAGCCTTATCTGAATGGAATATAGAATATACAGAACGAAGAATATAAGAATTATGGGGATGCCTCAAAGCTACTGGAGCTCCACTCTAAATACAAATTATCAAGAGTGGATCAGAAAGAAGGATGGGAAGTTTACGTTTCCTACAAATCTTTATCAAGTTTCCTTCTATAGATTAGTAGAGTCTTTTTACCACTAGCAGCTACAACAAGCTGGATAGTCCTCTTTTTTCCAGTTCAGAAAGAAAATTGGTATATGAGTTTTATTGCTAATCAAATGTTGACAAAAGTTATATAAACAACCACAAGTAGAATTAAACACTTTTAACTTCTTGAAGCTGTACTAAACGAAACCTAGCGCTGCCACTGCTTTTTAGCGCAGTTTTTTTTTCAAATTATAACACACTGAATAGTGAAGAGGAGACTTCTCTTCCCTTTTAAGTTCAAAAGAATATTAAATCATTTAGTAGACTTAAGTACAATTTGTTCAACTCCTTGAACCTCATTCGACACCTTCTCCGCCGCTGGACTCTATAGCTTCACTGATGGTTATAAAGTAGAGGAAGTTTATAGCTAGTTAAGCTAAACTGTGGGCTGTTCACGCGAGTGGTGACAAAACACGATGCGTTGCTAAGATACTGCGAGGAGGGGTTTGGGTAAGATACGCCTCCATTTCTCCCACTATACGATCTTGAAGTTCTAGGGGAATTAGGAGCTTAAGCGTTAGGATTATTCTCACTTTTCACGTGGTTTTATAAGGATAATAGGGGTAGGCTCTGGTTGTTTTTTTTTTTTCGGTCCTTAAACAGATTGTAAGGGAATTGAATAAATTTGGTCGAAGATAGAGGTTGTTTGTAAAAAGTTTGTTACTGCTGGTTATTTTGTGGGTAAGAAAAATAATGTTTGTTGGAAATGTGTGTTGAAACTGGATCCAGATCGTACAACTGGGGACAATTTACAGCGTTTTGTAATGAGCGAAAGTACAATTTAGAGAGTTGAGCTACAGATGAGTATCTAGCAAATAAAGACAAAGATTGAGCGTACAATACTCTGAAAGTGGATGGCCACAGCAACAAAGAAAGCCCAGTTAAAATTGTATAGGACAGTACGTCAAAAATACTTGCCAGTTTGTTTAATTAAAAAGGTATTTTCTTCCGAACTTGCATGGAGGGGCGGAAGAGCGACAAAATGTATGCAAACAGGATCATCAGATACATTTTTAAAATAATTTTAGTGGGGCTGCAAGCTGAAAACAATGGAGGCAGCGAGTTTGCTTTATTTTGGAGGATATGTGGGTGATTTAACAGATATTTTGATTAATTTCTATTGCAACGTTCCCTTAATAAACTCTCTTTTATTTTGTCATATACGCATGCTCAGTGAGTCCAACTTTAAGGATACTCCCTATCTAAAATACAGGATTCCCGTACTAAACTTTTTAATTACGTTCCTTTATTTTGACGGATCTTTCACCATAAACTGGATGTTTTGTGCCATAGATATTTGTCGTTGTGTCACTTTAGGTTCGAGTTCTGTCACTTTCACAGGACATATAATTTATTCAGTTCTGTGGTTACTTTTCTATTTAACTTAAAGCGCTCTGCAATAGTGCACTTTTGGTATCGCCTAAAAGGATACTTTATTAGCGGATCTTTTATTAAAGTCGGCGTTTTTCCCATTTGCAATACACTCTATTATCATAGATGTCGCTGATAAATTCCCTTTTGTTTATGATTCCTTTTATATAAATTATTGCTTGAAGGATCACCAAATAACACTATACCAAATATTTTATCCTTAATATATTATTAACGTACCTACATTCTGAAATAAACTCATTAACAATTAAATGGTCAGTGAACTTAAATAGTCGTTTTGTACGAAAATTCATAATGACTAACCCTAACAAGCAGCTACTACCTATTAACCGAATCCGACCAGGACATTTTCAACTTATTTTATAAGTCACTTCTCTCCGTATTACAACAACAGCAAGAGACAGTTTGCGAAATAAAATCAAGCAGTGTTGTCAAATCACACGTCTCTCGAAGTCTAATTCAAGAATACAAGTCATATCTCAAAAAATGGTGAGCACTCCTCTATTAAGTCAGTGATGTTCAGAGATGTCCTTCAATATTCTTGGGCTTGAAGTATTATGTGGATGGCTCAAAAACACTCTAAGGCTTTGGTGCAGACCTAGGAGAGAAACATAACCCTCCTTAAGATCCCATGCAACTCTATTTCAAACTGCCAAAAAAGATTATTCTCAATGGGAAGACTCAACAAAGTGTCTTTCGTCTGGATCCCTGACCATTCTGGTATGGTGAACAATGAACAGGAAGACTCTTTTGCAAGGTAGAGTGCCCCAAGTGGTTTTATTAAATACCTAGACTGCAAAGAGAGTTTTGGACTCCTGTATTCATTTTGAAGCCATCTATTTACCAAGTGAGCACTCCTCTATTAAGTCAGTGATGTTCAGAGATGTCCTTCAATATTCTTGGGCTTGAAGTATTATGTGGATGGCTCAAAAACACTCTAAGGCTTTGGTGCATACCTAGGAGAGAAACATAACCCTCCTTAGGATCCTATGCAACTCTATTTCAAACTGCCAAAAAAGATTCTTCTCAATGGGAAGACTCAACAAAGTGTCTTTCGTCTGGATCCCTGGCCATTCTGGTATGGAAAACAATGAACAGGCAGACTCTTTTGAAAGGTAGGGTGCCCCAAGTAGTTTTATTAAATACCTAGACTGCAAAAAGAGTTTTGGACTCCTGTTTTCATCTTGAAGCCATCTATTTACCAAGTGAACACTCCTCTATTAAGACAAAGAGCTATTCTCTAGATTCAGAGATGTCCTTCAATATTCTTGGGCTTTGGTGCAGACCTAGGAGAGAAAAACATAAACCTCCTTAGGATCACATGCAACTCTATTTCAAACTGCCAATAAAGATTATTCACAATGGGAAGACTCAACAAAGTGTCTTTCGTTTGGATCCCTGGACATTCTGGTATGGAAAACAATGAACAGGAAGACTCTTTTGCAAGGTAGGGTGCCCCAAGTGGTTTTATTAAATATCTAGACTGCAAAGAGAGTCTTAGACTCCTGTATTCATCTTGAAGCTATCTATTTACCAAGTGAGCACTCCTCTATTAAGTCAGAGAGCTATTCTCCAAATTCATAGATGTCCTTCAATATTCTTGGGCTTTGGTGCAGACCTAGGAGAGAAAAACATAAACCTCCTTAGGATCCTATGCTACTCTATTTCAAACTGCCAAAAAAGATTATTCTCAATGGGAAGACTCAACAAAGTGTCTTTCGTCTGGATCCCTGGACATTCTGGTATGGAAAACAATGAACAGGAAGACTCTTTTGCAAGGTAGGGTGCCCCAAGTGGTTTTATTAAATATCTAGACTGCAAAGAGAGTCTTAGACTCCTGTATTCATCTTGAAGCTATCTATTTACCAAGTGAGCACTCCTCTATTAAGTCAGAGAGCTATTCTCCAAATTCATAGATGTCCTTCAATATTCTTGGGCTTTGGTGCAGACCTAGGAGAGAAAAACATAAACCTCCTTAGGATCCTATGCTACTCTATTTCAAACTGCCAAAAAAGATTATTCTCAATGGGAAGACTCAACAAAGTGTCTTTCGTCTGGATCCCTGGCCATTCTGGTATGGAAAACAATGAACAGGCAGACTATTTTGCAAGATAGGATGTCCCAAGTGGTTTTATTAAATACTTAGACTGCAAAAAGAGTTTTGGACTCCTGTATTCATCTTGAAGCCATCTATTTAACAAGTGAGCACTCCTCTATTAAGTCATAGAGCTGTTCTCCAAATTTAGAGATGTCCTTCAATATTCTTGAGCTTTGGTACAGATCTAGGAAAGAAAAACATAAACCTCCTTAGGATCCTATGCAACTCTATTTCAAACTGCCAAAAAAGTTTATTCTCAATGGAAAGACTCAACAAAGTGTTTTTCGTCTAGATCCCTGACCATTCTGGTATGGAAAACAATGAACAGGCAGACTATTTTGCAAGATAGGGTGTCCCAAGTGGTTTTATTAAATATCTAGACTGCAAAGAGAGTCTTAGACTCCTGTATTCATCTTAAAGCCATCTATTTACCAAGTGAGCACTCCTCTATTAAGTCAGAGAGCTGTTCTCCAAATTTAGAGATGTCCTTCAATATTCTTGGGCTTTGGTACAGATCTAGGAGAGAAAAACATAAACCTCCTTAGGATCCTATGCAACTCTATTTCAAACTGCCAAAAAAGTTTATTCTCAATGGAAAGACTCAACAAAGTGTTTTTCGTCTAGATCCCTGACCATTCTGGTATGGAAAACAATGAACAGGCAGACTCTTTTGCAAGGTAGGGTGTCCCAAGTGGTTTTATTAAATACTTAGACTGCAAAAAGAGTTTTGGACTCCTGTATTCATCTTGAAGCCATCTATTTACCAAGTGAGCACTCCTCTATTAAGTCAGAGAGCTATTCTCCAAATTCAGAGATGTCCTTCAATATTCTTGGGCTTTGGTGCAGACCTAGGAGAGAAAAACCCTTAGGATCCTATCCAACTCTATTTCAAACTGCCAAAAAAGATTATTCTCAATGGGAAGACTCAACAAAGTGTCTTTCGTCTGGATCCCTGACCATTCTGAACAGGAAGACTATTTTGCAAGGTAGGGTGCCCCAAGTGGTTTTATTGAATACCTAGACTGCAAGAAGAGTCTTAGACTCCTGTATTCAGCTTGAAGCCATCTATTTACAAAGTGAGCTCTCCTCTATTAGGTCAGTGAGCTATTCTCCAAATTCAGAGATGTCCTTCAATATTCTTGGGCTTTGGTGCAGACCTAGGAGAGAAAAACCATTAGGATCCTATCCAACTCTATTTCAAACTGCCAAAAAAGATTATTCTCAATGGGAAGACTCAACAAAGTGTCTTTCCTATGGATCCCTGACCATTCTGAAAAGGAAGACTATTTTGCAAGGTAGGGTGCCCCAAGTGGTTTTATTAAATACCTAGACTGCAAAAAGAGTCTTAGACTCCTGTATTCATCTTGATGCCATCTATTTACCAAGTGAGCACTCCTCTATTAACTCAGTGAGCTATTCTCCAAATTCAGCGATGTCCTTCAATATTCTTGGGCTTTGGTGCAGACCTAGGAGAGAAAAACATAAACCTCCTTAGGATCACATGCAACTCTATTTCAAACTGCCAAAAAAGATTATTCTCAATGGGAAGACTCAACAAAGTGTCTTTCGTCTGGATCCCTGGCCATTCTGGTATGGAAAACAATGAACAGGCAGACTATTTTGCAAGATAGGGTGTCCCAAGTGGTTTTATTAAATACCTAGACTGCAAAAAGAGTCTTAGACTCCTGTATTCATCTTAAAGCCATCTATTTACCAAGTGAGCACTCCTCTATTAAGTCAGAGAGCTGTTCTCCAAATTTAGAGATGTCCTTCAATATTCTTGGGCTTTGGTACAGATCTAGGAGAGAAAAACATAAACCTCCTTAGGATCCTATGCAACTCTATTTCAAACTGCCAAAAAAGTTTATTCTCAATGGAAAGACTCAACAAAGTGTTTTTCGTCTAGATCCCTGACCATTCTGGTATGGAAAACAATGAACAGGCAGACTCTTTTGCAAGGTAGGGTGTCCCAAGTGGTTTTATTAAATACTTAGACTGCAAAAAGAGTTTTGGACTCCTGTATTCATCTTGAAGCCATCTATTTACCAAGTGAGTACTCCTCTATTAAGTCAGAGAGCTATTCTCCAAATTTAGAGATGTCCTTCAATATTCTTGGGCTTTGGTGCAGACCTAGGAGAGAAAAACCCTTAGGATCCTATCCAACTCTATTTCAAACTGCCAAAAAAGATTATTCTCAATGGGAAGACTCAACAAAGTGTCTTTCGTCTGGATCCCTGACCATTCTGAACAGGAAGACTATTTTGCAAGGTAGGGTGCCCCAAGTGGTTTTATTGAATACCTAGACTGCAAGAAGAGTCTTAGACTCCTGTATTCAGCTTGAAGCCATCTATTTACAAAGTGAGCTCTCCTCTATTAGGTCAGTGAGCTATTCTCCAAATTCAGAGATGTCCTTCAATATTCTTGGGCTTTGGTGCAGACCTAGGAGAGAAAAACCATTAGGATCCTATCCAACTCTATTTCAAACTGCCAAAAAAGATTATTCTCAATGGGAAGACTCAACAAAGTGTCTTTCCTATGGATCCCTGACCATTCTGAACAGGAAGACTATTTTGCAAGGTAGGGTGCCCCAAGTGGTTTTATTAAATACCTAGACTGCAAAAAGAGTCTTAGACTCCTGTAGTCATCTTGATGCCATCTATTTACCAAGTGAGCACTCCTCTATTAACTCAGTGAGCTATTCTCCAAATTCAGCGATGTCCTTCAATATTCTTGGGCTTTGGTGCAGACCTAGGAGAGAAAAACATAAACCTCCTTAGGATAACATGCAACTCTATTTCAAACTGCCAAAAAAGATTATTCTCAATGGGAAGACTCAACAAATTGTCTTTCGTCTGGATCCCTGACCATTCTGGTATGGTGAACAATGAACAGGAAGACTCTTTTGCAAGGTAGGGAGCCCCAAGAGGTTTCATTAAATACCTAGACTGCAAGAAGAGTCTTAGACTCCTGTATTCAGCTTGAAGCCATCTATTTACCAAGTGAGCACTCCTCTATTAAATCAGAGAGCTATTCTCCAAATTCAGAGATGTCCTTCAATATTCTTGGGCTTTGGTGCAGACCTAGGAGAGAAAAACATAAACCTCCTTACGATCCTATGCTACTCTATTTCAAACTGCCAAAAAAGATTATTCTCAATGGGAAGACTCAACAAAGTGTCTTTCGTCTGGATCCCTGGCCATTCTGGTATGGAAAACAATGAACAGGCAGACTCTTTCGCAAGGAAGGGTGTCCCAAAAGGTTTTATTAAATACCTAGACTGCAAAGAGAGTTTTGGACTCCTGTATTCATCTTGAAGCCATCTATTTACTAAGTAAGCACTCCTCTATTAAGTCAGAGAGCTATTCTTCAAATTCAGAGATGTCCTTCAACATTCTTGGGCTTGAAGTATTATGTAGATGGTTCAAAAACACTCTAAGGATTTGGTGCAGACCTAGGAGAGAAACATAACCCTCCTTAGGATTATATGCAACTCTATTTCAAACTGCCTAAAAAGATTATTCTCGATGGGAAGACTCAACAAAGTGTCTTTCGTCTGGATCCCTGACCATTCTGGTATGGAAAATAATGAACAGGCAGACTCTTTTGCAAGGTAGGGTGCCCCAAGTGGTTTTATTAAATACCTAGACTGCAAAAAGAGTCTTAGACTCCTGTATTCATCTTGAAGCCTCCTATTCACCAAGTGAGCTCTCCTCTATTAGGTCAGTGAGCTATTCTCCAAATTCAGAGATGTCCATCAACATTCTTGGGCTTGAAGTATTATGTCTTCTTAACCTGCAGATGTAGTGGAGGTAGCTATACCTCTCAAGTGGCAATCTAGACCTCCACAGAGACTGGATCATTTATATAAAATGAAGAATATCCCTAGCATGACCAAAATAAGGGAGCAGCTGTTCAAAAATCGTCAGTTCTGGTACTCGTAGAAGAAGAATTGTACCGTATTGAGTTGATTTAACAAAATTATATGTAGGATATGATATGTGGCAACGTCTGTGGATTATCAATAGCAAGCTTCCCCTAAATTTCTAGTCAGAATTACAGCTCACTTTTGAGCAGCGTTAAAGCGTCCCTGGAAATCCCTCTTGAATCTTAACATATTGAACAAGGCTCGCTTCTACTGTTACCAACTGAGAAAACTAATTTAAATTAAATCCTTGTGAATTACCACAGCTCTACGCGACGTTGCGTCGTTTTGTCGCTTTTCTCTTCTTCACTCTCTCGCGTCGCCGGTGTCGCTTTCCAACGATAATGTAGAAGCTTGTTGGCAGTGGAATAAGGGCTCAGATTTCGATAAAATCAAGTGATATTCGAAAACTTTAAGCGTATTTGTTATAATTGAAAATGAGTTTATAAAATTGGGGAGAGTTCAACTACCAAATTTTATGACTGACACTGTAAAAGGCTTCACACCAGAACGAGATTTTTTCTTATAAAAAGCTGGTTAATATTCTCTTCTTATTCTTTAAATCATTTTAAAACCAAAAAGCGAAGATCATTTCAAGAGAAAGTGTATAAATCCCCAATTTTAATAGGTACAAACAGAACACAGGTGCCAGACTTACGGTGTCTACTGTAGTCAATCAGCCATAAAAGCACTGAGCTCTTGTGTAATCAGTTCCAATATAGTCACCTTACAGTGGATTCCAGGAGACACTGGAATAAAAGGAAATGAACTAGCAAAAAAGGGGACTGAAACATCCTTTTGGGGACCGGAATCCTTTTGCGGTATCAGCTCCAATGGAAGAAATGGGCAAAGCCGAAAAGAAGAGAAGATCTGACCATTGGAAAGATCCAGTAGGGTTTAGACAATCAAAAATTCTTCTTGGTGACTACAACCTGTTGAGATCCAATGAATGGATAAAATTGCACTAAGAGTTTTAACAGGGATCCTAACGAGATATTGGGCACCTGAAAAAGCTCAAAATAGTGGAGGAAGAAGAATGTAGATTATGTGGAATGGAAGAAGGAACCTCCACCCACATACTTGCGAATTTTGCTGCAATTCGGAATCCTATGGCACAGCACCTAGTAGATTACTGGATAGAAGAGGGACTAAAGGAGCTACCAGTTTCTGAGACTTTTCTCAGGAACCAAGTAGAAGTAAGGGACACAATAGATCTTTTAGGTCTCAGTGAATGTCACCCCAATATACATACATACGGTGTCTCCATCTACATGGTCTTGTGCTTTTCCGTGGGATTGCTTAAGAAGATCGTTTTCAAACCATCAACGTCGATAGATCTTTTAATTATTGGTACTAATAAAAAATAATGAATTAATGCGAGATATTTTAACTAACTACATGTCCACAATTCATATTATGGTTAAAACAACCTTTTAATAAATAATTACATCTCATAAAATATCCCTCTCCCTGGGGAGTCGTAACTAAAAGGGAAAAGTACATACGTACACTTCATTGAAGCCAGACCCCAAATGTATCTTGTCCTTTGTAGTGGTAGATCCAACGTAATAACTTTTCATATATCTATTCGGTGGATCTTCATTCGAATCTAATGATTATTCGCATAACTTTATTCAATTATAAGGTCAATTTTATTATTGGCAGTCATTAAGAAGTTTTATTTTGATATTTTTTTGTTAATTGTCAAAATTGCTGCATTTTGAGTCGAAAGATTACTTATTAGAGTGGATTTTGGACTGGAGGTGTTTATTCATTGAGTTGTGCTCAACAGCCCAGGTACTTTGTACCGTTTCCCATAGTATCTACTTCCATTTCCTTAGTTCACATTTTCTGCACATATGTAGGTTCATTAAGATTTTTGCGATGCGATGGTACCCGGCGCGATCCGTCTAGTGGACGCTTACCTTTAGAATATGTTTCTTAAGCAGCGTTGCCGGTTTTACTAAGAAATACTTGAAACATTGTTGTTTCACTTTCCATAAATACATTTTTTGATATTCCCACAACTTTATTTGAATATTAAAAATTTGTTTTGATATTCAGCTTTGTTGAAGTATAATTTCGACGAAATCAAGTGAAGTATCGATTTTAATTTCCACAAATGTCGTGTTCGATTATCGACGAGTATATGACATACGTCTTTGATAGATTGATTATAATTCCGTCTGTTCTGACGCGTCGGTCGTAGGAAAACAACAACCATTTTGCCGATTCGAATCGAAATTCGTTAATTATGGATTCGGAATTATTGGAGCGACGGAAATTGTAATTGGATGATGAGTGAATCTAATTATTTTATTATTATTTATTTAATGGTTTACAGACAGTAAAAAAATATTTATTCTACAACCACTACACAAAGAACACTTTTCTGTACACATTTTATTTCGTAAAGTAAGGAATTGTCCATAATTCTTCTTTCTGTCTTTCAATATTTCTGTCTTTCTATATTTCTGTCATTCAATATTTCTGTCTTTCAATATTTCTGTCTTTCTATATTTCTGTCTTTCTATATTTTTGTCTTTCTATATTTCTGTCTTTTTATATATCTGTCTTTCTATATTTCTGTCTTTCTTTCCTTCAGTCTTTCTGTCAATAACATTTGAATTTTTTTATGTAGATGTATGTTGTGGAATAACGAAGAAAAAATAACGACACTCCATTTTTGAAAACATAAATTTAAATGTCCAACAATATGTTGTGCGGTTAATTCAATTTCAAATCAACAAAACAAAATAGCATCGCGCGACGGGGACGGCAAAACAAACATACGCGTCGTTGTTGAGGTGACGCAAAGGCGTCGGGGGAATTTTTGGACGAGCGTCGTCACGCCAGATGCGTCTAAGCACAACCCCAAGCCGTCTAGGGACCAAAAATTAATGAGAATTCCTGTTATTGCCGACGAGATTTTGAGGTTTTGATTCGGGGATCATCGCCTGGTGTTTATACAGGGTACTGCAACTTCATAAACTGTAGTTCTTCATGTTTTTGTTCTAAATAATTTACTTTTTACCAAAAATCAATTTTATATTTCATATTTTGCCAGGGTCGGACCGCGACCTTTGGGTGCCCTGAGCTAACGATATCCAGGGGAACCACGAAATAATTAAAATATTTGCCATTTTCCTAAAAAAAAAGGATTATGCGGGAAAATTAAACATATTTTTGATTTGTATTTTTTTACTGGTTTACTGTTTTATTATTCGGGGCCCCTAGACTGGAGCACATATACGTAGATCCGGCCCTGAGTTTTGTGATCGAATCTACCTTATTGATAGTAAATTTACTATAAAACCTTGAAATTCTACAATTTTCTTATTTTTTCTTGTGCAGGACCCTGTAGTCGATGCACCTACATCTTCTGAAACTTTATGACAAGTGGTGTTACAATTTTGCTTATTGAGGATTACGTACTTATTACTTCATACATATTTCAAAGCAGAGGGGTATTTATTGTGTCAAAAGTAACGAGAAATAATATCCTTTTTGATGAAGTCTATGACCCTAATGATCCAGAATTGCCGTACGCCCTTTTCAGATTAACACCGAAGTAGAACTACATAAAAATCTCTCATAAAAAACTAATTGTATTAATTCCAAATTCATCCACCGTACGACGCTACTGTTGAGTGTAATTTTCAATATCCTTCGATAATACGTTCTTGTTCAGTGAGAGCGACATTGCATTGTATATTATTTATTTCATTATTTCCGGTAGATATCGAAGACACTGTATAATAACGGGCTTTCGGTCATGACCTTATTTTTATTTGATTTGATATGTTGTTACGAGATTAGGTACTACCGTCACTATAAAACACTAATTACATGTTAGACTCCGTTTCACGTAAGAAGAACCCACGTGAAGTTGCAGTCGTATGCGCGAACTTGTTGTCAAAACCAGTGCCATATTGTAAAATTGACATTCGACTTCAAGTCAGTAGCGTAACGTTTTCACATTTTGTAGGTTAACACAAAATTAGAATAATGTGGATGATTTACCCTTTAACTCCAACAAGTATTTTAGGAGGCATGGTTTTAGATCAAATAAAGCACACAACACTTACAAATAAACTAGCTAAACGTCCTGAAATATTCAAAAATCAAGAATATTCGACAATAAATGACTGCTTCAGACACAACCTCAAATGTCAATAATGAAATGGCTGTCGGCATGAAAATCGTTTGTAACGCCATTAGCATGAAACGGTCGTTACGAGGCGACATAGATTAACAAGACCAATTTTGGTTTCTGCGCAAGTCAGTTGGCAAACTTCAAGTGGCTTCTTCTTATGTGGAACGGAGTCTACGTCCGCTAATCTGAGGACAATTTAAATTTTAAGTATCATTCTCAACCCAGTCCTGACCAGTGTAGCGGTAGTGCACCATGCGATTCTCTTCCTCTTAACTTTCCTGGAACGTATCCAACTTATACTGTTGCCTGTTTATCAGAAAACGCTTAACACGTTTGACGGTCTGTCATAATTGTCAGTTTATTTCCCTTACTGTATTCAATGCTTACTTATGATTGGCTAGTATTGTTCTGGCGCCAGACGCTTGGTACGAATGAAACACCAACGCCCTCTTATTATTTGAATTTATTTGTATACATGGGGTTCGTGCTTTTTATCTAGTCTCAATGATTTTGTTCATGTTCCATTCGAATTCATTTCAATGTTAATGAGTAAATCATGGATAGGAATGGAAAGAAAAGAGGCTTATAAAAACGTCACGTTTTCTCCATATTTTTCCATTACATTATCTATATATGACTTCGAAGTAAATCAGCGTTATCAAAAGCAAGAGAGGCGGATCCCGTTTAAACGAGAAATAACTGCTTTTACGTGACATAAAGTCTAATGCAATTTTCAGGGATTCTGTAATGTCATTCATCTTTTAATTTTTGGGCGGTTGATGTTCTCCAAAAAGATGATATTACCAGATTTATAGAAAAATACACGGAAAACTTTTTTAATTAATTTTGAATCTTATATTTGGAGCCAGATCTTTTTTTTTTATTTAAAGATAACTACTATGGAAAAAATTAGGGACGATATAATCATATAAGTGAAAGTTAATGATCTAATCAGAATGAATGTTTACCGACACACTCGACAATCACTTAACTACAGAGTACCTGCAATATGCTCTTAAAAGCATTAACAAATTCCCCAACGTATTGTTTTTTCCGCCTTTTATCACATTTTTTAGTTGAGGGAATTGCGAACGAAATTGGAAAATTTGCAAATCAGGTTTTCCCAAAAATAATATTTTTATAATTAAAAATTAAGGTCTCACGCCAAAAAGGAACTTAATATGCCATGAGCTCAGAAGTGTTATTAGAGCGGAACATGGATAATGAAGCCTTCTTCGTGTCATATACTGGGTTTCTCCAAAGTAATTTGAAATATTGTTGTAGGCGATTCGTCATTACACATTTATCCGCATTTTGTTGTATTAAAGCACTTTTTTTGATTTTTCGTCTTTTACTATTGGTCACTTTCAATATTATGTGTGCCAAATCCCATTGAATAGTATGCCCCTCTTTCCAAGCAACCCTGAACTCTTACACTCATACTCAAACACTCAACGTAACTATCAACTCCCAACTGCTAGCTACACATTTATCCACATTTACTTGTATTAAAGCACTTTCTTTGATTTTTCGTCTTTTACTATCCCATTGAATAGTTATGCCCCTCTTCCCAAGCACCCCCTAACTCTTAAACTCAAACACTTACACTCACACTCAAACACTCAACTCCCAACTGCTAGCTTGCTTTTATCCCCCTCTTCCCAAGCAACCCCTCTTTTACACTCAACTCTCTCTAAACTCCAAACTCTCAGCTCCCAACTCTTAACTCTTACCTCTTAACTCGCGTTGAAGTTTATATTTTTCAACCAACTATCCCTCGGACTATAAACGTAGTTTCTGTATAAACGTATAATAGTTTAATTAAATCGTATACGTACGTAATCGTCGTGGCTAATATTAAAAAAATTCGAGCTCGCTAACCCAACAACACACAAAAACTCTTTAATATATTATTAATTTGAAAACACGGTTTTTGGCCATAAGGCGCTATTGTCGCGCTTTGGTACTCGTCAAGTGCATTGTAATCATTGCTCTTTCGTTTTAAGGCCGCTTTGTCGGGTTTAACTTGGCACTTTAACTCGACACAAAATGTGCATTATCGTCGAGTTGGCACATTGGCGTTCGTTCACTAGATAATACCGTTAAATACTCTTGTTCAAATAATTATATTTAGATTAATTTATCTGGATTAATAATCGTAGCGAAAACGGATAGAGAGATCGAGTCGGTCACGTATATGTTGATACAAGGATAGCTCTAATTAGATATCTTCTGTATGTTCCTTGCGGTATATTCATTATTTATTTTTGTCATTTATTTATTAGTTCAAAAAGTCTGAACACGACCCTTTCGAAACACACTCCCAATCTAGTTTTCTTTAGTGGTGTATTTGAGGTTCCCCAAAATGCTCCTTTTAGTTTAAAATCAAGGGATAGGAATGGGAACCAGTGAAGTGCACTCAAAACTCAACCACTCATCACTCAATTCTGAACTCACCAACGCTCAACTCTGCCAACACACTCAATTCTCTCAACTCTCTCAGCATTCTAACTCTCTCAGCATTCTCAACTCTCTAAACTCTCTAACTCCCTAACACTCTCAACTGTCTCAACACTCTAACTTTCAAACTCTATCAACACTCTCAAACTCTCTCAACACTCTCAACTCTCTCAACACTCTAACTCTCTCAACATTATCAACTCCCTCTACTCTCTCAACACTCTCAGCTCTCTCAACACTCTAACCCTCTCAACACTCTCAACTATCTCATCTGTCTCAACACTCTCTAATCTCTCAACACTCTGAGCTCTCTCAACTCTCTAAGCACTCTCAACTCTCTCAATTCACTCAACTCTCTCAGCACTCTCAATTCTCTCAACTCTCTCAATACTCTCAACTCTCTCAACGCTCTCAACTCGAAAAAATTAGAGCTCTGCTTTTCGCGTCGAGTTTTGTATTTAAAAAGTTTATAGACATCTCGATTTTTAATAATAAACTAAAAGCTTGTCATCACCCAGTTTGCACAGTAATCTCTCAACTCTCCAACGCTCAACTATCTCAACACTCTCTCAACTCTCGAACTCTCTCAACTGTCTCAACACTCTCAACTCTCTCAATACTCGCAACTTTCTCAGCTCTATCAACTCTCTCAGCACTCTCAACCCTAAAAAATTAGAGCTCTGCTTGTCGCGTAGAGTGTTGTATTTGAAAATTTTCATGGATATCTCGATGCTTAACAATAATCTAAAAGCTTGTCATCAACCAGATTGTACAGTAATATCTCAACTCTCCAATGCTCATCTTTCTCAACACTCTAACACTCTCAACACTCTCCATTCTCTCAACTCTCTCAACACTCTCAACTGTCTCAAAACTCTCTAGTTCAAAAAGTCTGAACACGACCCTTTCGAAACACACTCCCAATCTAGTTTTCTTTTAGTTGTGTATTTGAGGTTTCCCAAAATGCTCAACTCAACACTCAAACCCTCCACCCTCAATTCAGAACTCTCCAACGCTCAACTCTCTCAGCACTCTAAACTCTCTCTAGTTCAAAAAGTCTGAACACGACCCTTTCGGAACACACTCTCAATATAGTTTTCTCTTAGTGGTGTATTTGAGGTTTCCCAAAATGCTCAACTCAACACTCAAACACTCAATTCTGAACTCTCAACTCTCCAACGCTCAACTCTCTCAATTTTCTCAACTCTCTCTAACTCTCTCAACACTCTCAACTCTCTCAACACTCTCAACGCTCTCAACACTCTTAACTTTAACAAATTAGAGCACTGTTTTTAGCGTAGAGTTGTGTATTTAAAAAGTTTACAGACATCTCGATTTCTAATAATAATCTAAAAGCTTGCCATCACCCAGTTTGTACAGTAATCTCTCAACTCTCCAACGCTCAACTCTCTCCACACTCTCAACACTCTCAACTGTCTCAACTCTCTCAACACTCTAATTCTATCAACACTCTCAACTCCCTCTACTCTCTCAACTGTCCCTATACTCTCAACTCTCTAAATACTCTCAACTCTCTAATTCTCTTAACACTTTCAACTGTCCCAATACTCTCAACTCTCTCAACACTCTCAGCACTCTAAACTCTCTCAACTATCCCAACTCTCTCAACACTCTCAATACTCTCAACTGTCTCAACTGTTTCAACTCTCGAACTCTCTCAACACTCTAATTCTCTCAATTTTCTCAACTGTCCCAATACTCTCAACTCTCTCAACACTCTCAACTCTCTCAGCACTCCAAACACTCTCAACTCACAACACTCTCAACTCTAAAAAATTAGAGCTCTGCTTTTAGCGTCGAGTTTTGTATTTAAAAAGTTTTTAGACATCTCGATTTTTAACAATAATCTGTCATTACCCAGTTTGTACCGTAATTAATCTCACGCATCGATGATTCTAACAGTCGGACGAAAAAAAATTGGTGACGTTCATTTGGATTCAACACGAAAACCGCCTATAAATTATATTAGTCAAAAAAAGTTAACAAATGTTGATGACTCGTTATTAATGTCGGTAGTTAATTTTCAACCTAAAAGCATTTTTATTAAAGAGTGACATAATACAACGTTTTTTAATTTTAACCCGTGTCAAGGGAAGAGACGGGAAATTGTGGAATATAAAAAGATTGCGCTTGTCAAAGGATTTAATTAGTGGCACAAACACTTATTTGCTGGAAATTTATTTGGAAGGTGAAATTTAAATGAGAGTGGAACGAGTTACAAAGGAAAGGGTACCAAAAGGTAAAAGTAATTGCAATAAAAATAGTGTAATGAAGAAAAAAAAAACAGGGAAAGTTAGGGAGAGTTTGAAATCAACAGAGCAAAAAGAACTTTCCAAAAGTCTGGATAAAATCCAAATCAAATTGTATGCCTAAAAATAGTAAAAAGACAAATTTTTCTCAATAACTTTTTAACGACAAAACTTATCACACATGTTTATAGGAACTTTTCGTCTTGAAATTTCGTCTACCATTCGAAACAACAAGATTTTTGCAGGTTTTCTATCATTACGAATATCTAGATTGATTTATTAAAACAATGAATACACCACCGAAAGCCTTCAGAATTTAAAATAAAGTTTTAGCTGGACTCACAATTTCACTTCTGTCATTATGTCACTAGTTATGTCAGTTGTCAGTGAAAAAAGCAATCAGAAGAATAAGGAGATACAACTAATTAGAACTACTACAAAAGTCTAATGGAAAATAAACATAAACGAATATCAACAAAAACAAATAAAACTGACATATGACATAACTAGTGACAGAATGACACAAGTGAAATGGTGACTTGCCAAAACGTCATTTTAAATTTTAAGAATTAGGCTTCGTTACATTTTGGATTGTAGACATTATCTGTCATTATTGTCATAAAAACCACTTTTTGTTGGCCATACTGATCTTAAACTGAACTCCTCTATTCCAGCGAATTTTTGTTCTTTGAGTAATATGCTGCTGTTTGAAAGAATGTAAAAATAAACTACAACACGTAGGAAACAATTAATTCCGAAATGAATTTTCATTATAGTGAACCCCCTGCGTTAACTACAATTGTCCCTTTTAATTATTATCCATAATTATTAAGCTTTGTTGAAGACAACGCGTATTTTTACAACATCGTTGTAATTAAACCTTGATCAATATCTTTAACCTTTACCAACGGTTCTTCAAGTTCACAGCCCATTAGAGCCATTTAGCGAAACATTTTACAGCACATAAATTCACTCAATTTTCCTTTAATCATAGACGTCCCTAGGTATATTCCATATTTTCATTAAACGACAGTTTTCATATAATATTAAGACTTAAATACTGACCAACCTCTTCTTCTGGTTTGGTCTCGGAGAACTGCACAATCAGTGTCCCAGCTTATTGAAAACTATCTCAAGAAACTTACATGTCATTTCACAAAAAAAATTTGTTTTGGTAACATTCTTCGCTGGATGTATATAAGCCTTGGAATCACCAGAAGTTTGAAACTTCTCTTGTTGTCTAGGTGTTCATTGTTTTGCCCTAAGCTGCCACCTTTCCTACCAAGGGAGTCTTGGAATTAATATTAGAAGTAATTTGTTGAATATCCTTTTTGAAGGAATAATTTTATTATTCTGAAATTAGAGCCAAAGGACACTACAGTCTCTATTTTCCCAATCTTGTGGAGGTACTTTACTCTCGACCCATGTCCAGTGAACACCTGTGTCAAGAAATACTTCACCTCCCCGAATTTCCGGTCCATCAAATCTTTCCTACTACCAATCGCTCCTTTTAACCTTCTCTCCATTTCCTCCTCCATACATTCCCCTTTCCACCAAGCCCATCACCCTGACCAGCGCCGAGATATATGATTCCCCCTTCGGAAACCCGTGTTGGTTTCCCCTTAAACCTCCATTCCTACTAACTTCCTCTTCAATCCTATCCTTTATTATCCCCTCCAACAATTTACCCATACCACACAGCAGACTGATGGGCCCGTAATCCCCCTCCCGCTTCCCCTCTCTACCCTCCTCCTTCATCAGTATCTCCCTGGCCACCTTCCATCCTTCTGGGAGCTCTTCCTCCCTCAGCCCCTGTTGTCCTACATCAAACATCCTCTTCATCATATCACCTGTCAGGCCATCTATCCTTACTTTAATGTTCCCCCCCTCTCCTCTACTTCCCACTTCTCTACCCCCTCATTTTCTCTACCCCCTTAGTATCCTGGACTTACCGAATCCTGCCCCCTACTTCTCCTTCTCCCTCTGTGAACAATTTCCCTATAATCTCCTTCTCTCAATCTTCCTCTAACACCTCATTCCTATCTCCTCCCATCCTTTTCACCGCTACCTTATACGCCTTTCCCCATTGTTTTTCCAATTCCCCCAGTAACTCTTCCCACTTCTCTAAAGGGAAGCTAAAGGAAGAAAGATTTAACTGTTCACTTTAACCCAACGTTCACAAATGCTTGGACTTTTACTACTATTAAGTTAACTCAGAGACACTTTATTGAATATTCCAATAGAAGATATCATTTTATAGCAATTTGATATATTAGTCATCTCCATTTGGTCTTAGGATGGTATAAAGCAAGTCGTAGTTTACTGCTGGAGGCATTATGGCAGAAGTCATTTCCAGAATTTAGTGACCACTATTTTATTGCAAAATGGTAATCTAGTACTCTTCTAAATCTACTTGGAGTTCTGAAACGTGGAAAAAATTTTCTCCGCCTATGGTATATCGTCTATACTTCACACAAAACGATCGAGGTGAGTTTATTAAGTTATTAAACTTTTCCCAACTGTGATCATCGGTTGGCTAAATTATATAGTAAATAAATTATAACTGAAGATACGTGGCATGTCTAAATTAGCCACATTATTGTTGTTAGGGCCTAGTGGACCGTGTTTTCATTATAATTTTGTTAGAGCGTACTTATATTGAACTGGGGGCGTTCGTTCTTCGGTATGATTACCTCTCTCAAATTATATATTTACATACTTATATAAATAGGTAGGTTGTTAGGTGCTATTATATTAACCATTAACGATTTCGATGCCATTATAGAATTTTTTTTTCATTTTCTTTTTTTCGAGCCACTATAACAGCTCTGCCGTGAAATTAAAAATTTGATCAGTTTTCAATTGTTTCCGTACAATATGCTATTAAAGTTGCGCTTGTTTTTGACACAAAACAAAACACAGTGCTGCAAGCTTTCTGTAATTTTCGTGCACCCTAAAGCTCAGTTGAACAATCTACTGATCATAAGGAACTAGAGAGCCATCACAGGTTCTATAACTGAAGCTCTGTAATGAAAACCTCTTAGATAACTGAGGTTTTATTGATAACAAAACTAATGTTGAATGAGAATATTACAAACATTTCAAAATTACTGAAAACGCCATTTAGACAACTTGTCATAGTCCAGGGGCTAGAGCCATATTAATACTACAAGCTCAACCTCCAGGAATCTTCTAGCAGCTTTTTATTCCCAAACTATCTTTTTCTTTGTTTAAGTATACTAGTACATTTTCGCCTTCTACATAGCATCTTAAAGTTCTCTTCCCTTTTTCTGATTCCACTTTTAATCTATTCCTTTCTACCTCTCGGTTTCTTATATTTGCCTGGGGTTTTAATAGAGTTAGCTTGGTTCGGGGTGGTTGACGAAACAACTCCTCACTTGGAGTCCTTTGGGTTACTGTTGTAGGTGTATTCCTGTAAATAAACAAGAAATTTGATGTTCCATGCTAATTTTATTCCCTGTTTGCTGTTCCTCATACACGATTTTCTTCAAGACTGCTTTTACAGTTCCTACTGCTCTTTCTGCTTTACCATTAGAAGTAGGGTGATATGGTGGAGAGTGCATCAATCTGATACCATTAGAACTACAAAATTAAACGGCAGTCCATTATCTGTCACTATGACTTCTGGTAACCCAAATGTTGAAAATACCTGTCTGAGTTTCTCTACCGTTTTGGGCATTGAAAATATCTCCATCCATCTGGACGAAGTGTCTATTAAAATTAAGGAATAAATTTGGTTTATTTGATAGAAATCTAAATGTAATCTTTGCCAATGTCTAGTGGTAGGTACCCAAGGTGTTAACTCGACTTCTTGAGGTTTTCGGGCACTTAGTTGACATGCCTCACATTTACCAATCATTTCTTCTATATCTGCATCTATGGCTGGCCACCAGACTGTACTACGGGCCAACAGCTTAGTTTTCACAATCCCAGATCATGTAAAATCTGCAGTACTTCACATCTTAATGCCCTAGGAATAACGACACGGTTTCCCCAAGTTAAACAACCTTCTTCGATACTTAATTCGAATCTTTTTCTGAAGTAGGGGATTAAGGTTTCATCTTTCATCTGTGATGGCCACCCAAATTTTGTTAGTTCCATAATCTTTACTAAATTCCTATCTCTTTTGGTCTCTCTCTCAATATCCTCTGCAGTTATGGGTAACTCTGAGCACAAGGTAAAGGCATGAATCTCCTCTTCAAACGTTTTATTAGTAACAGGTAGTCTAGTTAATCCATCCGCGTTTGCTATATCTCTACCTTTTTTTAAACTTTATTGTATATTGATAAGCTGATAGAATCAAGGCATATCTTTGTAACCTGGAATGTGCTTTAGTTGGTATATCTGATTTTGGGCCTAAAATTGTTCTCAATGCTTCATGATCTGTGTAGAGTGTAAACTATCTACCATAAATGTATTTGTGAAACCGCTTGACTGCAAAAATAATGGCTAACGCCTCTTTTTGGACTTGGGCATAGTTCTGTTGATGTTTATTGAGAGTGCATGAGGCAAATAAGACTGGCCTTTCTTCACCATTAATTACCATGCTTAAAACTGCTCCCAACCCATATTGTGATGAATCACATGTAACAACTAGCTCCTTAGTTGTGACAAATATATAGCTAAGGCTTTACTTGATAACAAAAGCTCTTTGCTTTTTTCAAATCCCTTTTGTTGCTCATCTGTCCACTGAAACTTTTGATTTTTACCTAGAAGCTTGTACAGACTGTGTAGTTCCGTGGAAAGCATGGGTATGAATTTTGAATAATAATTTAACAGCCCTAGATATGCCCTTAATTCTGTTATGTTTTTAGGTTGAGGGGCATCCTGGATAGCTTCCAGCTTTCTATTCATCGGTTTAATTCCCTCCTGATCCAGAACATGCCCTAGATACTCCACTGAAGTACGGAAAAAACCAACACTTACTTTGGTTTATTCTAATATTGAATTTGTTTAGTCTTTCAAACACTTTCAGCATATTATCTTTACCTGTGATTATTACTTCATCAAGGTAAATACCTACCTGGTTTATTCCTTCCAAGGCTTGTTCCATCACCATTTGAAATAATGCTGGGGCGCTAGAGACACCATATGGTAATCTCGTAAACTTGTACAACCCATTATGAGTATTAATTGTTACTAAACTCATTTACCTTTAGTTGGAAGTAGGCATTTGACAGGTCTATAATAGTAAAATCCTTACCTTTAACTAATTTTTGAAAAATCTCATGAATATCTGGAAGAGGGTAGTGATCTGTCTTTAAAATAGGGTTGAGGGTTTTTTTGAAATCCCCACAAATTCGAATTCCTCCATTATTTTTCTGAACTACTACTATAGGACTTGCAATATCTGCCTGAGTTGTACGAACTAATATGCCAGACTTTTCCATTCGACTGAGCTCAGTATTTACCTGGTCCTTCAAAGCATCATATGCTTTATGAAAAATAAACTGGGCATCCTCCTTAATAGCCAATGTAGCTGTAAACCCTTCAATTGCCTAACCGTTATCTAAGCTAAAAGCTTTTGGAAACTTTTCCTTTAACCTTTCTACCTAATCAAACTCTACCAATTTCACAGTTTCACCCAACTCTATGTCTACAAGATTCATAGTATTTAGTAACTCCCTCCAGCTGGGCTTAATTATATCTAACCATGATCTACCTAATAAGGGAGTAAACTTATTACTAGTATTTACAATGAATAGCGCTAGTTTATATACATTATTATCCAATTCTACTACTACTATTTATTTCACCTAAGACAGACAATTTATCCCCTGATACTGTTTTTAATTTACTGTTACTTGTACTTAATTTTAAATTGGAGAATAATTCCTTAAACTTGCACCACTATCTATCTCCATAGAGACATTTTTATTATTTAATTTTACATTTATAATAACTAGACTTGGTTTTACGTTTTTAGCATTTATTACCTTACCTTCTTCTTCTTGAATTGCTTGTATGGTATATTTTTCTTCTATCATTTTCTCTACTGTACTTATATTAGTATTTTCTTTTGACAACACTTTATTTGTTTCCTTGACTTCAATAATATTATTAAAAATATAGACATTTTCTGATTCACTATCGTCTGTTCCACTGTTATCTTGATCTTCCTCCATGTGATTTACATTTCTGAATCTACAAACCTTCAATGTATGACCTGGCTTTTTACATACAAAGCATTTCCACCCTTTTGCTGGGCAACTATCGGAATTTTGATATCTCGCACACCTCTTACATACTTGGAACTTACTAGCTTTACTTTTACTTTTGTTTTCTTCACTTGTACTTGGGGTTTGTTGCCATTTGTTTGTTTTTTCCTTTCAACTGGGTTTATTTTAGTAAATACTTTGTGCACATTGTCATCTTTATTTTGTTGTAGTAAATGCTTTTTAAAGATAATGCTATTTCACAGGCTTTTTGAAATGTGAGATCTTTTTCTGACTCTATCTCTTCTCTGTAATTCCACAAACAAATTTATCTTTCAGTGCTCTATCTAGATAATTTGTTACATTTTCAAAGTCACACAGTGCTGCTTGGTCTTTCAGTTCGGCTATATATTCAGCAATTGTGAACGTAGCTTGGTTTAGTTCGTAAAACTTAAATGATTCATAAATTATGGATTTCTTCGGAGCCAATCTATCTTTTAAAAGCTGTTTTAACTCCACTTTTTGGATGATACCGACTGTGGCTTACTTAGAGTTTTGACTAGCTTGTATGCTTCGCCTACCATTAATGTTATGAATAAATCTACTTTCTTGTCGTTGTCTACATCATTACATCTAAATAGATCGTCCATTCTTTCAAGGTACGCTTCTATGTCTGTTTTGTTCACATCTATCACTTCTATTCTACAGAGAACAACTAACATAAAATTATTGACAACTTTGTAACAACTGACAATGTCATGAATCCTATCAAAATGGTAATATCATGACACCTTGTTTGACCTTGTACTTTCTTGAGCTTTACTTGACTTTTGGGACTATCCCATCCTCGTCGCCAATTATTAGGTCTCTCAATAATGCGATAATTACTTAGAAGTTCAACATACATATATATATCAAAGGATGACAGATGTCAACCATTGACAATTTCTTAAGCCTAGTATTCATTTAGCATACACCACACTTCTGAGCGAACCAACGTCTGCGTTAATTGCTTGATCTTTTATTGTTTGGCGGTGATGGGTCGAGAAGGGTTATCTCTCTCTTTCATTTGTCAGTCTAGTGACACTGAAACTGTCGGTCGAGTATTTTTAATGTGTGTAGCTTCTATCCGCAGACACGCAAACCCCTTCGGCTTTTCCTTTGTGGTTACCGCAAAATAATAGCAGAAAATTAGTACTAAATAAGTAAAACTCTTCTTTTCTCGCTGAAAGGTTGCCTTTACCTATTTGTGATCTGGCCACTACTGGTTATAACGTTTAGAAATTTTTTCGCAGTCGAGTTGAATATTTTCTTTTCTAGCCTTCTTCGCTCTACCACTGACTTATCGTGTAATCGGTAACCACAAAATTACGTTAAAATAGTAATTGACCATCATTTGACAAAACATTTTTAACGGATAGAATTTAGAGTAATTGACCGGTTGTTTCAGAAGACATGTGGTTATTTTCTACTGGAAACTACTTGAGGCGTTTGACGCCAGCCTACTCATTTTAAATGTAATTTTTGTTACATTTTCAGTATGTTATATTATAGTGTAGCAGTTGTATTACATAGAAAGGAAGTGGGTAGATATGTGTGTGTGTGTGTACCTAAGTGACCAATATGTCAGAATTCTTAGTGGTTACTAAAAATATTTCATTGTTACAAAGTTGTTTATTTTGCTCTGTGCAGTTAATCTGGAAAATCCGTATAGGTAAGCCAACAGGATTATCAGCAAGGATAAAGATGTTCCTCTGGATTATGTTCACTAATTACCACTTTACCATCAGTTGTAGATACTGAGTCTTTCGGTATTATAAAAACTAGTAATCACTGAAAGTAACTGGATATAGCCGGTATAATTTTGAGCTGGAAGATGCTTGAATCTCAAAGCGATATTATGGTAATTTGGATACTTGTTTAACCTTGGGGTGAGTGACGTTATCTATCCTGGAATTATGCAGGAAATATTTGCCAGAATTGTATCAAAGCGAAACTAAGTAAGAGACATTTGGAGACAGAATCCTGGTCACTGGACACTGTTTTGGGAAATATCAGTGCAGAAAACGTGAACTAAGGGATGAAACACCTTCTCACATACTCTGCTTTTGATTTTAAATAGGTTGAACCAAAAAGAGTTTCAAGGAGTAAAAAAGAGACCCTTCGGAGGCACACGCTCAAAACTACAAATACCGATCTGCTTTAAGGGGACGTCCATTAATTACGTGAGGTGTTCAGGAGGAACGAGCAGATTCTTACCAAATCTCACCAAGGGGGATAGGGTGTCAAAAAATGCCTCACGTACTTGATGGACGCCCCCAAAAATGATTAAAAGTTAAAAAAAGGAAACTGGTAATAAAAACATTCATTTATATGTCTGTCTTTTTATACACTTTTATTCATAAATTAATATATGATTAGGTCCTAATTTGTGGTGTTGAAAGCTGAGCATGAAACCTATCTTTAAGGGTGTTTCGGCTCCACGTTGGGCGCCAATTTGTAACTTATTTTATGCTTATCACCTTTTAGAATTTAAAGAAAGGGGGGCGTCTATTAATTACGTGAGGTGTTCAGGGGAGGGAGGGGATCGAGCAAAAGGGTAAAAAAATCCTCAAAAATGCCTCACGTACTTGATGGACGCCCCCAAAGATAATTAAAAGTTAAAAAAAAGGAAACTGGCAATGGTTTTTTATTCTAAAAACATTCATTTATATTTCTGTCTATTTATACACTTTTATTCATAAATTAATATATGATTAGGTCCTAATTTGTGGTGTTGAAAGCTGAGCATGATACCTATCTTTAAGGGTGGTTCGGCACCACGTTGGGCGCCAATTTGTAACTTATTTTATGCTTATCACCTTTTAGAATTTAAAGAAAGGGGGGCGTCTATTAATTACGTGAGGTGTTCAGGGGAGGGAGGGGATCGAGCAAAAGGGTCAAAAAATCCTCACGTACTTGATGGACGCCCCCTAAATGAAACCAGATATTATTACATTTTGGGCTCATTTTAACAGTATAGAAGACACAAAGCTTCTGGAAGATTGGTTGAAGTCTGGACCCTGGACCACATCTAGGACCGCAGTGGGGTGATTTCGAAAACAAGGAAAGAGCGTCTTTAAACAAATATGTATGTAAATTTTGTCGTATTTTTGTATTCAGGTGAAATTTTCAAATTTGTATCGCTGGAAACATAGTCCTATCCTGATTTGTGTCATTAATACCATTTATGTAATAATCACCAGCGACCCTCATCAACTGAGAGTGAGTATAAAACCGAAACGAATCGTCTCTACAGCCACAAGCGCCGTGTCTATAATTAACTCTACAGAAACAACAAAATTGAAAAAACTTACAAAGAAAAAAAGCAAAAAGTTCTAGGAAAATATCAGGTCGACTAGAACAGTGTTAATTATTTTACAACCATGGCCAATGGCTTGATCCACCTGGTTCTGGACAGATTTTTTAACGTCTGATTGAAATATTTAGCAGATTTTGTATTGTTTTTGAAAATATGTTCGGTTGGGTTCATAAAAAAGTCATATATTGGAATTGTCAAAGGTAATATAACAAATTTAGATGCAACAAAATAGTCGATTATTTATCAAGGTCGTGTTATATTTATGAAGATTATTTCTTGAATCCGATTATTTATATCAGTCATATTCACAAAATGGAATAATTTGAAATAATTTATTCAAAATATCAACAAAATCCAGACAAAAACAGTACCAGCGTTATAATTTGTCAATTGAAATTAAAAAAAGGTGAGCGGTCGTCGTACCGCCGACAGAAGCTTGCTTCTTATGCACAATAGAATGCGAGGTTGGGAAAACCATCAATAAAAATACGCGCAATAGAATGCGATGTTGGGAATTACATTAGTCCCAGTACGTTCTACTAAGTTTTATATTTTTTCAAAATTTTTGACAATTTTTGACCATTTTTTCAAAATTTTTACAATTTTTTATAATTACTGGCCATTTTTTCCAAATTTCTGACAATTTTTGACCATTTTTTCAAATTTTGACAATTATTGACCATTTTTTACAATTATTGACCAATTTTGACAATGATTGGTCATTTTTGACAATTTTTCAAAAATGTTGACCCTTTTAGACCATTTTTCCAAATTTTAACTATTATTGACCATTTTTGAGCATTTTTGACAGGTTCTGACAATTAATGACCATTTTTGGCAATTTTTCAAAAATTTTGACCATTTTTCAAAAATTTTGACTATTTTTAACAGTTATTGACCATTTTTGACAGTTTTTTATAATTATCGACCATTTTGGAAAAAATTTGATAATTTTTCGAAAATTTTGACAATTTTTGACCATTTTTTTAAATTTCAACAATTATTGACATATTTTAACAGTTTTGACAATTACTGATCATTTTTTACAATTTTTCAAAAATTTTAACTATTTTAGCCCATTTTTCCAAATTTTAACTATTATTGACCATTTTTGAGCATTTTTGACAGGTTCTGATAATTATTGACCATTTTTTGCAATTTATCAAATATTTTGGCCATTTTTCAAAAATTTTGACTATTTTTAACAGTTATTGACCATTTTTGACAGTTTTTTATAATTATCGACCATTTTAGAAAAAATTTGATAATTTTTGACCATTTTTTTTAAATTTTAACAATTATTGACCATTTTTGACAATTATTGACCAATTTTAACAGTTTTGACAATTACTGATAATTTTTTACAAATTTTCAAAAATTTTGACTATTTTAGACCATTTTTCCAAATTTTAACAATTATTGACCATTTTTGACAATTATTGACCAATTTTGACAATGATCGATCATTTTTGACAATTTTTTAAAAATGTTGACCCTTTTAGACCATTTTTCCAAATTTTAACTATTATTGACCATTTTTGAGCAATTTTGACAGGCTCTGACAATTATTGACCATTTTTTGCAATTTATCAAAAATTTTGACCATTTTTCAAAAATTTTGACTATTTTTAACAGTTATTGACCATTTTTGACAGTTTTTTATAATTATCGTTCATTTTAGAAAAAATTTGATAATTTTTGACCATTTTTTCAAATTTTAACAATTATTGACCATTTTTGACAATTATTGACCAATTTTAAGTTTTGACAATTACTGATAATTTTTTACAATTTTTCAAAAATTTTGACTATTTTAGACCATTTTTCCAAATTTTAACAATTATTGACCATTTTTGACAATTTTTAAGCTTTTTGACAGGTTTTGACAATTATTGACCATTTTAGACAATTTTTCAAAAATTTTGTCTAGTTTTCAAAAAATTTGACAATTATTGACCGTTTTTGACAGTTTTTAATAATTATTGAACATTTTTTCCAAATTTTGACAATTTTTGACCATTTTTCAAAATTTTAACAATTATTGACTATTTTTGACAATTTTTCAAAAATTTTGACTATTTTTCAAGAATTTCGACAATTTTAAACAATTATTGACCATTTTGACAGTCTTTTATAATTATTGACCATTTTTTCAAAATTTTAACAATTTTTGACCATTTTTCAAAATTTTAACAATTATTGACGATATTTTGACAATCATTGAGCATTTTTTTAAATATTTAACAATTTTTGACCATTTTTCAAAATTTCAACAATTTTTGTCTATTTTTCCAAATTTTAACAATTTTTGACAATTATTGACCGTCTTTGACAATTATTGACCATTTTTGACAGTTTTTGACAATTTTTGACAATTTTTGAAAATATTTCGCAATAATTATTAACCATTTTTTCAAAATTTCAACAATTTTTGTCTATTTTTCCAAATTTTAACAATTTTTGACAACTATTGACCGTCTTTGACAATTATTGACCATTTTTGATAATTTTTCAAAAATTTTAACCATTTTTCAAAATTTTTGACAATTATTGACCATTTTTGACAGTTTTTGACAATTTTTGACAATTTTTGACAATTTTTGACAATTTTTGAAAATATTTGGCAATTATTAACCATTTTTTCAATATTTTGACAGTTTTTGACAATTATTGACCGTTTTTTCAAATTTTTGACAATTTTTGACTAGCCTTCCCAAAAGTCCTATGTCGTGCAATAAGAAGCAAGCTTCAATTTAAATTTCATTGGATTAGTGGATTATTTAGAACAACCTGAACAACCTTCACCCCCACGCCACGCTAATTCTACTGAAGCCAAATAGTAAAAATTTTTTTGAAGTCCATCTGGAGTTTTTCAATCGCATTTGTCAATAATGGCAAATATATTTTCTATACCTAAGGCCGTTGAACTCCGTTTCCATTTTTCCTGATGTTTCTGCAATTTCCGACTCTTGGCATTGCATGCGTCTTGAGAACTTTTGAATTCGCACGCTTGAAATGGATCTATTTTTATGTTGTACTTTTCGAAATACATCTCTTGAAGAGTTTTAGCTGTAAAATTCCACATATACTTCACAGTATATTCTTTATCGAGGAAAAATTAGTCAAAATCAGTCTGATATTAAAGAGGAGATAAAACGGATCCGAGAAGAGAACAAAATACTTCGACAAGAAAACTACTAAGAGATGAAAACAACAAAACTAATGATACATTATTGCAGATGAACAAAAGGGTGGAGTGGCTGGAGAAGGAAGGAAGAAAAAATAATATAGTAATCACGGGACTTAAGATAGATACTAAGATATAAATTAGAGAGTTGGCAAAAGAAGCAAGAAAGAAAGGAAAAACTATTAAAATTGGCTTACAACAAACAAACACTGGAGCCTCATCGCGGAGCAAAAAACTAGTTAATGAAAAAGTAACCAATAAGATATAATGAAAGGAAAAACAAAGAAAAGAAGGAAAAAGAGGTGAGAGAAAAAGCGAATACGGATATAGGAGAGGAACATGGAATATGAAAGGAACAGGTAAAGAGGAAAAGTTGGTGAATACCATCGAATGTAAACACAAGAATGGTTTGATAAAAACAAGAAAACAAGAAATAATTAAGATTGGACCAAATGAAGACGACACACTACAAAATAAAGAACATTTTTGGGAACAATTAACATTGAGAACAGAAGAAGCGCAAGGAAAAATCATAATACTAGGAGATTTTAATTGCAGGGTAGGAAATAAAGATGAAGAATATGCAACAGTAATTGGGACACATGGAGAAAGCTGTAGAAACAGTAATGGAGAGAGTGTTAGATGTCTGTGAGATGCATCAATTGATTGTGACGAACACAAAAACATTCATAAATTTACAAGGAACAAAAATGAGAAATCCATAATCGATTATGTGTAAATAGAACGAGAAGACAGAAAAAGTGTACTAGATGCAAAAGTGAGAAAAGGGTAAGAAATTGGTAGTGACCATTACTTGCTGCCCTAAGTATGTTAGAGGGTTATCTTTAGACTATAAGAAACTTTATAACCCCACGTTGGGCGCCAATTTGTAACTAGATGTTCACTTGAGCGATAGTTGAAAGCCAGTCAAAAATTATGACGGCATGAGATTTTTCTCAAGGGTCTTTCGACTCCATGTTTTCTGCTGCCCTAAGTATATTAGAGGGTTATCTTTAGACTATAAGAAACTTTAGATCCCCACGTTGGGCGCCAATTTTTAACTAGATGTTCACTAGAGCGATAGTTGAAAGCCAGTCAAAAATTATGCCGACATGAGATTTTTTCCAAGGGTGGTTCGACCCCATGTTTGTTGCTGCCCTAAGTATATTAGAGGGTTATCTTTAGACTATAAAAAACTGTAGAGCACAACGTTGGGCGCCAATTTGTAATTAGATGTTCACTTGAGCGATAGTGAAAGGTCACTCAAGAATTATAATTATCACTTTTCTCAAGGGTGGTTCGACTCAATGCTTATGACCTTGACACGTTCCCCTACAGCCGAACTGCCAGGCTGTGGAAAGAAAAGAAATGAAGCTTGTACTTTTTAGGTTATTCTGGGCTTTATTTCCTCGTAGAAGGGTAGAAGGAAAAGTTGAAACACTTGACCTGGAGGTCAAGGAGGTCAAGAGTTCCCTATTTCAGAGTAGCCTGAGAAGTATTCTGGGTGGGGCTGTGCTCACCACAGCAATTTATAAAAAGGGTATGTCTTTGGCTATGGCTTTGCTAGGGTAGTTAGTCGCTGGCGACGCCAAAATGGAGGTGGCTGTTGGTAGATGACAATTGTCTTATGGTCAGGGTTGGGGAGCTGGAAGTGGCTGGTGAGACGTCGACAGAGAATTAAAGGATTTGCGATATAAATTGTCTTAAAATGTGGCAAATATGGGATATTTGATTGCCAAAGTGATAATTGAAGTTTTATTGCAGTTAATCCGATATATTTTAAATATATATAATAATAACATACGGATGGTATAGACATAAAATTATCCAATACCATTAGACACTAACCGACTACACAATAAATATGAATCATTATAATTTGTAACCCATTCTAACAGACTGACAATGAAATTGTTTTGATTACTTAATGACTTATTATAGAATGAAAAATGAATTAAGACAGTGATTAGAAAGACATTGTTCACACCAGATGACGTGGCAGATTAATACACCAATCACCACAACAAGAAAAAAAAAACGATGTATCAGGCATAAAATAATAATAATCATAATTTAATCATTTCGATTTCTATAAGAAGATAAAACACAAAAAGGAACTTATAACAACACTTCATATTAATAAGTGAGCATTTCAGACAACACCATACAAATGGCTTAATAAAGACATTATCTTAATATTACTGTGTCACTCATAGGCGGTACGCCGAAATTTTAAGTGAGTTAAATTTAAGTTGGCAATAATGGATACCTGTGATTATTTTAATGATATCGCAGACTCTCTCTTTGCTAGTTCATTTGCTACTCATTTCCATGGTCTTAGCGCAGCTTTATTTATCTGACAATTGACAGTTTTGACATTTGACTGAAGAACGTTTAATCACAATATCCAATAGCACTATAGAGGTGTAAAATGTACCGCTATTGTCACAAAGATGTTGAGATATCATTAGAAACATTCATAACCACCGAGTCTACGCCAATGGTAGCGGTACCACGACAAAGAGGTGTTGGAATGATTAACGTCGGAATGTGAATATATTAAATAATTCTACGGGGCAGGTGTGAACCCCTGCGGAGACACACGGGGGGGTATGAGCTCTTCGAGCGGCACAAAATGATACGCCGACACTTTTTCGATCTATTCCTTTTGCTTTTTATTTTTGTTAAAGAAAAAAAGTTTCTTCTTTCTTTGGGTTGGCTTTGGCTAGCATCGGAGATGACTTGTTTATGAGATGACTTATTTTACTGCGGTTGTTACAAATTAATTTGGTGTGGTTGTAAAAGGTCTATTAATAATAACTTTTGTTGTAATTTAATTGAGACATCTCAGAAGCTGATTTATATTTAAAGAATTGACACCCCAGGGTTGATTGGATAGTTTTTCTTTTATGAGGGTGAATTAGTATAGAGATCTTACTGCTAATTAAATTATCTCATCTCATCATGTTTTGTTTAGTAAAGCCACACTTACGTACATTGTCTTCACTTGAATGGACAAAGCTGTGCTTAAAATCTCGTACATATAAGCTTCGCTTAGATAACGGAGCAGCGAGCTTAATTTTTTAAGCTTGGCTTACTTGTTAAGCCAAGTTGGTGCAATCGGGCATTAGGAGATTATAGCAATGTAATAAGTTTCCTTCAGATAACGTTTACTCTAATCAATACTTGACAAACTGCGGACATTACTATAAGCTAATATATTGATGACTGATCGGAACCCTCGCGTGACCGCCACCCTGTTTTACGCCTCTATTAGCTACAAAGCCCTCCATTTCACCTTTACTTGTAAGTATCTTCACTTTTGTCTCCTTCGTAGTCATTGCAATTAATCTTCTTAACTTACTTTCTATCCCCTGTTCTTTCAGTCCTCTCATCAGTTTACTTCGTCTTACTGAATCAAATGCTTGTTGGAAATCTATAAATAGCATTTCTATTTCCATTTTGTATTCATGGGCCTTTTCCATTATCTGCTTGATAGTGTGGATAGCGTCAATGGTTGACTTTCCTTGTGTGAAACCGTAGGCGACTTTAAATTATTGCTGACATTATTTTGAATGCTACATTTAAGAGAGTTATACCCCTATAGTTTTTGCTCTCCTGCTGATCCCCTTTTTTGTGTATTGTGACAATTTGCCCAGCTTCCCATTCTTCGGACATTCTCTCTTCCCTCAATATTTTCTTCATTAGCCGGTATAATCTTTCGTACAGCTCCTCTCCTCCATACATAATCAATTCCATGTTTATTTCGTCTTTGCCCGCTGCTTTCCCATTCTTACTTCTTTTAATAACTTCTATTACTTCATTTTTTGTTGGTTCCTGTATTACATTTTCTTCTTTTTCCTCTTCGCTTTCTTCCTCTGTTTTATTATCTGAGACTACCTCAGTTAGCAGTTCCTCGAAATATTCTTTCCAGATTTGCTTATACTGAGCTTCTTCTTGTAGGTATCACCTCGCCGTTTTTATTTCTTATACCTTTATAATTTATTTTTTCTACAACTGCTATGAAAAGTGACGTATTTCTCATACCTTACTTAATTTCAAAACCAAATATTGCTCATACTGTGAGAAATAATATTTCTCACGGCACTTTGCCCACGCCACATATATTTATATGGAGAATCAAATAAAATCGACAAAAACTTAGAAGGCTACTGTCATCTTTAAATACCTACTCAGTTGTCACAAAACTGTCAGATTATATTAGAGAATATGTTAAAAATTTTTAAAAATTGTCAAAAATAATGAAATATGGTCAAAAATTTGGAAAAATGGTCAATAATTGTCAAAAACTGTAAAAGTTTTGAAAAAATGGTTAATAATTGCCAAATATTTTCAAAAATTGTCAAAAATTTGGAAAAATGGTTAATAATTGTCAAAAACTGTCAAAATTTTGAAAAAATGGTCAATAATTATAAAAGACTATCAAAAATGGTCAATAATTGTCAAAAATTGTCAAAAATGGTCAATAATTGTCAGAATCTGTCAAAAATTGTCAAATATTTTAAAAAATGGTCAAAAATAGTCAATAATTGTTAAAATTTTGAAAAATGATTAAAAACTGTCAAAATTTTTGAAAGTTGTCAAAAATGGTCAATAATTGTCAGAAACTGTCAAAAATGGTCAATAATTGTTAAAATTTTGAAAAATGGTCAAAAATGGTTGAAATTTTGAAAAAATTGTCAATAATTGTAAAAAAATATCAAAAATGGTCAATAATTGTTGAAAATTGTAAAAAAAAATTGAAAAGTTGTCAAAAATGGTCAATAATTGTTGAAAATTGTCAAAATTTTTGAAAAGTTGTCAAAAATGGTCAATAATTGTTGAAAAGTTGTCAAAAATGGTCAATAATTGTCAGAACCTGTTAAAAATGCTCAAAAATTGGAAAAAATGGTCAATAATTGTTAAAATTTGGAAAAATGGTCTAAAATTGTTAAAATTTGAAAAAATGGTCAATTGTCAAAAATTGTCAAAATTTTCGAAAAAGTGTCAAAAATGGTCAAAAATTGTCAAAATTTAAAAAAAATGGTCAATAATTATAAAAAACACTGTCAAAATGGTCAATAATTGTTAAAAATTGTCAAAATTTTTGAAAAATTGTCAAAAATGGTCAATAATTGTTAAAATTTGTAAAAATGGTATAAAATGGTCAAAATTTTTAAAAAATTGTCAAAAATGATCAATAATTGTCAAAATTTGTCAATAATTATCAAAAATGGTCAATAATTTGTTGAAATTTTGATAAATGGTCAAAAATTGTCAAAATTTTGAAAAAATGGTCAATAATCATGAAAAACTGTCAAAAATGGTCAATAATTGTAAAAGATTGCCAATATTTTTGAAAAATGTTCAAAAAGTGGTCAATAATTGTCAGAACCTGTCAATAATTGTTAAAATTTGGAAAAATGGTCTAAAATGGTCAAAATTTTAGAAAAATTGTCAAAACTGTCAAAATTGGTCTATAATTGTCAAAAATGGTCAATAATTGTTAAAATTTAAAAAAATAGTCAAAAATTGTCAAAAATGTTGAAAAAATGGTCAATAATTGTCAAAAATTATTTACGAAAAATGGTCATTCTATTGTGCATAAGAAGCAAGCTTCTATCATCGGCGGTCCGACTTTTTCTTATTCTGTCATCCATCTTTTAGCTTTTCTTATCAATTTGTTGCAATTTTTCCTTATTCTCTCATATTCCTCTTTATCTCTTGGGTTGTTTGTACTTATCCATTTTATTCTAGCATTTCCTTTTGATTTTACAGTTTCTCGACACATTTCATCATTGCTTGTTTATTCCATTTTTTTCTCTTCCCAATTGACTTTCCGCTGAGCTCAGTAAACATTTTCTGATATTATACCATTCTAATTCCACATTCTCGGTTTCTTCACATTCCATTAACATATTTTCCACATGCTTCTCGTATTCGCTTCTTATGTTCTTATTTAGAATTCTATCAATATTTCTTCAAAATCATAACCTTATTTTTCTTGGTACAGATCTTTGGTTAATGTACCGAGGAGGGCAAGAAAAATGATTGAAGAAACTATACAACTGTATACGTCCTTCAATAATTTGCCTTGCCCTTCTAAATAGTGAGAGGTGCCGGTCGGAAAAATAAGCCCTCATTACAAATATATTTTGGACCTAAAATGGCGACAATGTCCCAATACGAAAAGTTCCAAGGAAAGATATCATGTTTAAGCTTCATTTTGGTTTTTTGGAACTTATTATTTTGGTTCACTCTGATTAACAATTAAATTTCGTTAAAATTAATCGTTTTTCTGTCTATTTAAAAAAAAACCATAATCACCTACATTGTCTTAATCGACCATTGTCTTCGTACAATACATTATTAATATTATATCAAATATAACAAATCTTTATTAACTTACATAGAAATTGGATTTTATTTTAAAGATAAGAGATATAAAATTATTAATTGATATTTGTTTCGTAGGATAGAAATATATGAATAAAGTTTAAGAAGGCGTCTATTTAAGGTTAAATACGATTAAAGACAAGAAATAAGACTAGACCAATTTCATACCTAACCTCAAAGCCACTACATTTACGTGCCGTTTCTTGTTTGTCTAGGTACGGTGTAGTTGATTTAATAGTACTGGGAAACAGCAGCACTGAAATCGTTAGCATGTCCCCAGATCAGATCTAGACTGGTCTGGAATGCAATGGGAATTGCCACCAAGGAACCAATACTCATAGTCATTCCAGAATCACAGACGTTATCACAAACTCGCTTCTTGAAATGAGAAGTGATAACGTGTTAGCCACAATTAACGACAACCAACCATACCATTTCCAGCTAAACTGGAATGGGTCAGGAAGGAACGTTGGAGTGGTACACAGACGGATCTAAAACTGACATAGGGACAGGAGCTGGAGTCCATGGTGCGTTGGGGAACATCGAAAGGGGTTATTGAGGCCAAAAGATCCCTATACTCTCAGTCAGGCAGCACTGAAATCAGTGATTAACGAAATATTGAACCTCAGCAGGGGCTAGATAAGGGAAGTGACGGGATTACTCACCGGTCACTGTACCCTAAGGAAGCATTGGCATATATAGGGAGGAGCCTATATGTCGGTTGTGCATGGAAGAGGAGGAAACAGCCTCTCTCATTATCTTCATTCATTATCTCCTCATTGGAGATATAGACTCCTAGGACTAGAGTATCCAAGGGAGGATTTCTCCAAGAAGGACCTATTGAAAAGTCTGTTGAGCCTGATAAGGGCTACTGGTCTCTTCTCATAAACGGTATAACCAAGAGCACAAGAGCACAAAAAGCCTAAAGGTCTCTAAGCCTCTGATTTGTGGTGCCGAACCAATCAATCAATAACTGGGAAACCTGTAATATTGTTTTTTGTACACACAATACTTATTACGTTTTTATTTGAAACTATTTCTGAACAAGGTTTTTCTTTTGCTGACTGTAAATTTTGTTGTTTCTTTAGCAATTCGTTGAGAAAATATAACTTAGTCAATGTCTAGAATGTCTTATTTTCAATATTTATAGCATAAGTTATTTCCTATAGATATTTAGAGCTTTCATCGAGTATAAGAGAACATAAAATATTAGTAAATAAATCATATTTGACTGAAATGAAGGAACGTTTCAATCAGACTCCATTCTAAATGATAATTATTCCATTTT
Source organism: Lochmaea crataegi (assembly GCA_947563755.1). NCBI lineage: Eukaryota > Metazoa > Arthropoda > Insecta > Coleoptera > Chrysomelidae > Lochmaea > Lochmaea crataegi. The sequence goes on along the minus strand of OX387432.1, from coordinate 37,094,900 downwards.
CTCCGGTACAGAGACGTACCGAATATATTTTTATCATTATTATTCATTTATAGACAGGCTAGAACCCATTGAAATACAATAGAATACAATAGGTTTAATTGATATACAGAAAAATAGAATAATACAAATATATATATATATATATATATATATATATATATATATATATACACTGTGTTCATTTGAAAAGGACCCCCCTTAATATTTCAGAAATGGGACATATTAGAAAGAAATGCCGAAACACGTCAACTTTTAACTTGAGGGGGACACTTTTTAGCGCTAATGCCATAAACGTCAGATTCACCCCCTCCCTACTGGAGATACCCCTTGAATTTTTTCAAATAGCATTAGGTGTCAAGTCATACCTCATTTAAAAGGTCTGGTAAATCTCTATTCAATCAATTTGTTTTGCCTTTGATTCCAGCCTTCCATTGTTATTTAATCATTGTTTAAGATTGGCTATCTTTCAACTTTTCGTATGCCCCCGTGTAGACTCTTTAAAGAATAAAAAATTTACAAATAGTAAAAATACAACTGGTAACAAGAAAAAACTGCTATTTAATCATGTGTGCAAAGTGACCACCGTTAACATTCAGGCAATAAAAGTTGAAAAAGAGCCAATTTTAAACAACGATTAGATAACAATGGAAGGCTGGTTCAAAGGCAAAACAAAATGATTGGATAGACCAGACCAACTTTACCAGACCTTTTGAATGAGGTGTGACTTGATACCTAATGCCATTTGAAAAAACTCAAGAGGTGTCTCCAGTAGGGAGGAGGTGAATCTGACGTTTATGACATTAGCACCAAAAAGTGTCCCCCTCAAGTTGACGTGTTTCGGCATTTCCTTATAATATGTCCCACTTTTGAAATATTGATAGTGGGTCCTTCTCAAATGAACACAGTGTATATATATATAAATATAAAATACCATAATCGATTGGCCAATCTTGTGGACCTGGGGATGAACGAATTATTGCGATAATTAGTATAGTAGTGTGGTTGTGAAAAAGTACCACTATTTCTAGTAGATCTAGTTGGTGCGGAAAAACCAATATTGAACAATAGAGTAGGACAATCGAGAGTAGAATTGACTATGTCAAATAGAATGAAAAGATCTTTGCAATTCCTTCTGTAACGAAGAGGCTCCAACATAAACTGGGAATGCAATTCATGGTAATTTAAGTGGTAGGTGTTAACAGAATGAATTCCAGATTTATAGGCAATGTGTCTTAGAAATTTTCTTTGTATTTGTTCAATGTTGTGAATATGGTTCGTATAGAAGGGATTCCAAACAGAAGATGCATATTCAATAAGAGGTCTAACAAGGGAGAAGTAAAGTATTCTAAGACATTGCACGTTTCGAAAGTCACAAGTTATCCTTCTGATTGAACCAAGCATCCTTCATGCCTTATTAATTGAAGCATATATATGGGGCCGAAAAGACATGGTAGAGTCAATCATAACACCAAGATCTTTAACTTCTAATAAGAGGTGTTTGGTTTATGTTGTAGATAAAAACAATAAGGTGACGCTTTCTACTAAAGTAAATAAACTGACATTTTGCTGGATTCAGTTCCATGCCATTGGCAGTACACCACCGAGATAAATTGTCCAAATCTGCTTGAAGATTCTGACAATCCTCTAATGATCGTGCAGTCATATACAATTTTAAATCATCAGCAAAACATAAGAATTGACAGTTTATAAAACAGTTCTGGATTTCGTTGACGAAAATGTTAAACAAAAGTGGTCCTATGTGTGATCCTTGGGGAACACCTGAAGGAACTACAAAGCCAGATGATAAGAAGCCAAACATAAACAAAACTAGGTTCAACAGTAACAACAGTAACAACAGTAACAACAGTAACAACAGTAACAACAGTAACAACAGTAACAACAGTAACAACAGTAACAACAGTAACAACAGTAACAACAGTAACAACAGTAACAACAGTAACAACAGTAACAACAGTAACAACAGTAACAACAGTAACAACAGTAACAACAGTAACAACAGTAACAACAGTAACAACAGTAACAACAGTAACAACAGTAACAACAGTAACAACAGTAACAACAGTAACAACAGTAACAACAGTAACAACAGTAACAACAGTAACAACAGTAACAACAGTAACAACAGTAACAACAGTAACAACAGTAACAACAGTAACAACAGTAACAACAGTAACAACAGTAACAACAGTAACAACAGTAACAACAGTAACAACAGTAACAACAGTAACAACAGTAACAACAGTAACAACAGTAACAACAGTAACAACAGTAACAACAGTAACGTGACATCTCTGTTAATGGGTCTTGTATAATAAATATACAAAATAGAAATATGAAATATAACATTAAATTTCTTAATAATTTCTTAAAAATTTCTTAAAAATTTCTAAAAAATTTCTAAAAAATTTCTAAAAAATTTCTAAAAAATTTCTTGAAAATTTCTTAAAAATTTCTTAAAAATTTCTTAAAAATTTCTAAAAAATCTGTCGTAAAGCTCATATCTGTAAATTACAGTTTCCTTGAGATACAGCGATAAAGAGTTGAAAAAACAATTTAAACATCAAACAAAAACTGTCTATAAAATTAAATTTTTCCCATAAAATCTTCTTTAGAAACAAAAATTTCAAGTCAAAAAACCAAAATAAATCAAACAAAGAAAATATTTCCATACGTTTGTCGGTAGATCAATTCTAAGACTCAGTTTGACCCTGCGTCTTTAAAATTCTTTTTATTTTTGTTTTATTTCGGTTTTAATTTTCGACTCGTAGCAGGACTTGGTAAAATTAAAACGTCTACCCATGCCCAGTAACAATTGAAGTGAACATTCCGACACTTTCCCAATTAACACCTGGTTAGAAGAATAGCCAGTGACGGAGATTAAGAGTGTTTTATATTCATTACAACTGTTGAAAAGGCGTTAAATAATTGAGTGATCGACAGCCTCGAGTATTTTTCAAATTTTGAAGCAGCGAGAATATATTTAAGATTTTTGAGTTATGCTTTGCTTCACTAATATAGTACCTACATACCCCTCTGGGAGTTGTTTTGTGTATTAATTTAATTTTATTAATTACTTGCTAATACCCGGCCACGAGTTGTTCTGGTTAGATTATATTTAACTCATATGATCGGCATCGATAATAATAATAATATTTTTTTGTTGATTGACAGCATCTTGTATATATGACTTATCATTATCAAAGAGAGAATATCTGAGTACTTCTGGTGTTTTACTAATTGAAGATTACTCGTGCAGATTTACGTACAATAAGTTATTAACAATGCTATACGTTTCTTTTGCGTTGCTATTGGACCAACTTTCCTCTTGTTGCAGTTACTTCACCTTCAGTCAAACTGGACATTATAAAACACAAAATTTGCTGTTGTTATTTTTAAAGTAAACAATTGTGTTTTGATGAAATTTTATATATGAATAAGTAGAAAATTTCTATGAATATGAACCGCCACGTATAAACGAATGTCTGGAAGAGGTGGCGTCAAGGCATAATCAATCATCCCCTATCTTTTAGATTGAAAGACATTGAATTAGCAGGAAATGGGAGCCGGCTCCGAGTTAACTCCGAACACCAACACAGACTTTTTCCTCATTACTCTTTGTCACACGAATTTTTTTTCATGTTCCAACTTAGTTTTTCCTGTTTTCTTCCACGGGGAAAAATATGTTTCCATGCACGTGCATCGTCGTGTGTCGATAACCGCCGCGCTTCCGAAAAGAAAATGTTCACATGAAATCACATCGAATCATTAAATTTATTCTGTTAATGGACTTTTTTAATTGGTTTTTTTATTGGGGTATTTTTGCAATTTTTTTTATTACTCGTATCAGTCAATAAAAAAACTTTTAATTGGCTTTTATTCTTTATTTTTTACTCGAAAGTTGACGGTTTTCACCGACGTCTGTACGTGTACATGGTTGCCAAATAATGGCCTGAACGAGTTTCAATATATATTATATACACGTTAGGAATTGAAACTCACTACAACCCCACTACCAGGTTTATATTTTATTACAACGTTTTCAACACAAAAATTATACTACAATCTCCGATAATATTTTATAAAGCCTTTTACAATCATTATAAAACAACATTACTCTTAGGAACGATTACAGTTTCTTTATAAGGAATAAGTGCAAAATTTGCACCACTTTATAAAATACTATAGTGTCTGTTATTATTTTATGAACCCTTTTACAATAATCATAAAACAACATTACTCTTAGGAACGCTTACAATTTCTTTATAAGACAGCTATAATTGCAAAATTGGGATCACTTGATAAAATACTACAGTCTCCGTTAATATTTTATAAAGGCTTTTACAATCATTATAAAACAACCTTACTCTTGGAAACGATTACAATTTCTTCATAAGACTGCTATAAGTGCAAAATTTGCACCACTTTATAAAATACCACAGTCTCAGTTAATATTTTATAAAGCCTTTTACAATCATGATAAAACACCATTACTCTCAGGAACAATTAAAGTTTCTTTATAAGAAAGCTATAAGTGCAAAATTTGCACCACTTTATAGAATACTACAGTGTCTGTTAATATTTTATAAAGGCTTTTCAATCATTATACAACAATATCACTCTTAGGAACGATTACAGTTTCTTTATAAGAAGTAAGTGCAAAATTTGCACCACTTTATAAAATACTCTAGTGTCTGTTAATATTTTATGAACCCTTTTACAATAATTATAAAACAACATTACTCTTGGGAACGCTTACAATTTCTTTATAAGACAGCTATAAATGTAAAATTTGCACCACATTATAAAATACTACAGTCTCCGTTATTATTTTATGAACCCTTTTACAATAATTATAAAACAACATTACTCTTGGGAACAATTACAGTTTGCACCACTTTATAAAATACTACAGTGCCTGTTAATATTTTATAAAGGCTTTTCGATGATTATAAAACAATATCACTCTTAGGAACGATTACGTGCAAAATTTGCACCACTTTATGAAATACTATAGTGTCTGTTGAAATTTTATAAACCCTTTTACAATAATTATAAAACAACATTACTCTTAGGAACGCTTACAATTTCTTCATAAGACAGCTATTAGTGCAAAGTTTGCACCACTTTATAAAATACTACAGTCTCCGGTAATATTTTATGTAGCCTTTTACAATCATTATAAAACAACATTACTCTTGGGAACTATTACAATTTCTTCATAAGACAGCTATAAGTGCAAAATTTGCACCACTATATAAAATACCACAGTCTTAGTTAATATTTTATAAAGCCTTTTACAATCATTATAAAACAACATTACTCTTGGGAACAATTACAGCTTGCACCACTTTATAAAATACTACAGTGCCTGTTAATATTTTATAAAGGCTTTTCAATCATTATAAAACAATATCACTCTTAGGAACGATTACGTGCAAAATTTGCACCACTTTATAAAATACTACAGTCTCCGGTAATATTTTATGAAGCCTTTTACAATCATTATAAAACAACATTACTCTTGAGAACGATTACAATTTCTTCATAAGACAGCTATAAGTGCAAAATTTGCACCACTATATAAAATACCACAGTCTCAGTTAATATTTTATAAAGCCTTTTACAATCATGATAAAACACCATTACTCTCAGGAACAATTAAAGTTTCTTTATAAGAAAGCTATAAGTGCAACATTTGCACCACTTTATAGAATACTACAGTGTCTGTTAATATTTTATAAAGGCTTTTCAATCATTATAAAACAATATCACTCTTAGGAACGATTACAGTTTCTTTATAAGGAATAAGTGCAAAATTTGCACCACTTTATAAAATACTATAGTGTCTGTTAATATTTTATGAACCCTTTTACAATAATTATAAAACAACATTACTCTTAGGAACGCTTACAATTTCTTTATAAGACAGCTATAAATGTAAAATTTGCACCCCTTTATAAAATACTACAGTCTCCGTTATTATTTTATGAACCCTTTTACAATAATTATGAAACAACATTACTCTTAGGAACGCTTACAATTTCTTTATAAGACAGCTATAAGTGTAAAATTTGCAACACTTTATAAAATACTATAGTCTCCGTTAATATTTTATAAAGCCTTTTACAATCATTATAAAACAACATTACTCTTGAGAACGATTACAATTTCTTCATAAGACAGCTATAAATGCAAAATTTGCACCACTATATAAAATACCACAGTCTCAGTCAATATTTTATAAAACCTTTTACAATCATTATAAAACAACATTACTCTTGGGAACAATTACAGTTTGCACCACTTTATAAAATACTATAGTGTCTGTTAAAATTTTATGAACCCTTTTACAATAATTATAAAACAACATTACTCTTAGGAACGCTTACAATTTCTTAATAAGACAGCTATTACTGCAAAGTTTGCACCACTTTATAAAATACTACAGTCTCCGGTAATATTTTATGTAGCCTTTTACAATCATTATAAAACAACATTACTCTTGGGAACTATTACAATTTCTTCATAAGACAGGTATAAGTGCAAAATTTGCACCACTATATAAAATACCGCAGTCTCAGTTAATATTTTATAAAGCCTTTTACAATCATTATAAAACAACATTACTCTTGGGAACAATTACAGCTTGCACCACTTTATAAAATACTACAGTGCCTGTTAATATTTTATAAAGGCTTTTCAATCATTATAAAACAATATCACTCTTAGGAACGATTACGTGCAAAATTTGCACCACTTTATAAAATACTATAGTCTTTGTTATTATTTTATGAACCCTTTTACAATAATTATAAAACAACATTACTCTTAGAAACGCTTACAATTTCTTCATAAGACAGCTATTAGTGCAAAGTTTGCACCACTTTATAAAATACTACAGTCTCCGGTAATATTTTATGTAGCCATTTACAATCATTATAAAACAACATTACTCTTGGGAACGATTACAATTTCTTCATAAGACAGCTATAAGTGCAAAATCTGCACCACTTTATAAAATACCACAGTCTCAGTTAATATTTTATAAAGCCTTTTACAATCATTATAAAACAACATTACTCTTGGGGTCAATTACAGTTTGCACCACTATATAAAATACCACAGTCTCAGTTAATATTTTATAAAGCCTTTTACAATCATTATAAAACAACATTACTCTTGGGGTCAATTACAGTTTGCACCACTATATAAAATACCACAGTCTCAGTTAATATTTTATAAAGCCTTTTACAATCATTATAAAACAACATTACTCTTGGGGTCAATTACAGTTTGCACCACATTATAAAATACTACAGTCTCCGTTATTATTTTATGAACCCTTTTACAATAATTATAAAACAACATTACTCTTGGGAACAATTACAGCTTGCACCACTTTATAAAATACTACAGTGCCTGTTAATATTTTATAAAGGCTTTTCAATCATTATAAAACAATATCACTCTTAGGAACGATTACGTGCAAAATTTGCACCACTTTATAAAATACTATAGTCTTTGTTATTATTTTATGAACCCTTTTACAATAATTATAAAACAACATTACTTTTAGAAACGCTTACAATTTCTTCATAAGACAGCTATTAGTGCAAAGTTTGCACCACTTTATAAAATACTACAATCTCCGGTAATATTTTATGCAACCTTTTACAATAATTATAAAACAACATTACTCTTAGGAACGCTTACAATTTTTTTATAAGACAGCTATAAGTGCAAAATTTGCAGCACTTTATAAAATACTACAGTGCCTGTTAATATTTTATAAAGGCTTTTACAATCATTATAAAACAATATCACTCTTAGGAACGATTGCAGTTTCTTTATAAGAAATAAGTGCAAAATTTGCACCACTTAAACTTACACTTAAACCTCAGCAGTGGCCAGATAAGGAAACTGACGGGATCACTCACCGGTCAATGTACCCTAAGGAAGCACATGCATACAATTGGCATATATAGGGAGGAACCTATCTGTCGGTTGTGCATGGAAAAGGAGGAAACAGCCTCTCACATTATCTTCTAACGTGAAGCACTGTCTCATTGGAGATATAGACTCCTAGGACTAGAGTATCCAAGGGAGGATTTCTCCAAGAAGGACCTAGTGAAAAGACTGTTGAGCCTGATAAGGGCTACTGGTCTCTTCACATAAACAGTATAACCAAGAGCACAAAAAGCCTAAAGGCTCTGACTGGTGGTGCCGAACCAATCAATCTATCAAGCACGAAGCCATTTTGGTAATTCTGCTTCCACCTTCCAAACTTTATATTGTTGAGGGACGTTGTTTCCAATACTGAAACCAACATTTCTACTGCAATGAAAAATTGATCGTGAAATACCTCAATTTTTATGATTCTATTCAGTGTTAAATGTGATATGTGATTAGAAGGGGAAGGGTAAATAAAATGATTATTTTTCCCTCCCCTTCTTGAAGAATATTGGTATTGGAAATTTGGCAGCAGCACAACAGTCAAAAATACTAACTACTTCTTTTATGGTCTGCATAATAGTATATACAGGGTAATGAATTTAAACCTTGATAGTATCTGTGCTATGGACCGTATAGAATGAAAGGAGCTAAGTAATCATTTGTTTCATGAAACGTGAGTTAAAAACACTCAAAATCTACTGATTATTTTTTACACTTTTATATAAAATATTACGAAATTTCTTATAATAAATGTCCAATTTAGAACGAGTTATCGAATCAGCTAGAAAAGAATAGCTCAATTTGTGAGAATCTCGTTTCAGAAAGCATAAGTAATACCTACATTTCTATTCAGAAAAGGAAGCTGTATCATCGAAATATTTCTGTACCTCAAATTTTCCGGATTTCAATGCATGCAATACTGAATCATGATTTTGTTCGATAATAGTCTAGGGCGGAAGTTTATTTTTTAACAAGAAAAAAAAATTTTCGTGTATCCGAAATATCCGACAGAATGCTGTATAAAAGGTCGAAACTCACTTATCAGCACCTCATAGGAACAACAACTAATCATCACCAGCAGATTTTATTTCGTATGTGTATTTAAATGTAATCTAATAACATCAGCACAGCACCGACAAGGCACGTCAACGCCTCAACCACAACACATTTATCAGAGAGAATATTTTGCGGACGGCGTGCTGATCCTTTGCCGACGTCGTACACTCACCTATCAGTACATTTCGGTTAGTACAGTACAATCTAAAGTGAAGCCTATAGTCGGGTATCACGGCGGTGGTGATTCCGTGTCGATGCGTTAAGTGAACACATACACAACCGTCAAGTTGACTCGACGGTGCTGTGACGATGCTTGTCAGGTGCTGTGCTGTTACGTGATTTTCGGTCTTAAAGTGCAGGTTACTCACTCTCGACAATCTGAGCTCTTGGAAGAAAAGTTAGCTTCACTAGAATTTATCAAAATTATTATCCAGTACCCGTTTACAAGAGTACTGGAGAAATTTTTGTCGTCAGATGTCGGAACAACGGTGAAGTTTGGCAACGCTTGAAGTGCACCCGTTTTGAAAATTCTAACAAAGAGACACAGAGATTATTAGACTATTCTTCTATTTATATTATGACGCGCGCTGATTTTGTTTATTCAACAAGTTCATCGTCGTTCATGTACCTTGAAACAATGGGTTTCTTTTAACTATTCTTTGTAGCCAAAAAAAAATCACATCAACCTTTCTGTTTATACAGGATTCGCAAAAAGTACGATATTTGTTGAATTTGCCAAAATATTCCTCCACTAACGAAAAATGATGAGGTTGGTTGAATTGGAACATGAAATAGAAGAAGCTGTCAAGTTGATGATGGTGTTCTGTGAAAATTTAACCGATTTCTGGTCTCTCCCTCCACCGCAAGTTTGAACTTTTTTAGATGCCCACTCAAGCATCACAGTCTCGTTTAGTCACCTGTCAAAACTCTTAGTAACAACCTCACCTTGTTGTAGTTGCCCCAAAAGGGTTCCGGTACCCAAAAGGGTAACTTGCTGCCGGTACATAAATTGTTTCATAAATTTTGACGTTATTGACATATACGCTTGCGCAAAAGGCGATATAAACATAACCTGCACAATATTATACAAAACCGACAATTATTTACAATTTTTATCGTATCTGAAGCCAACAAAATATGAATTAAATTTTAACGATTTCGAATATATTCCAAGGCTATATTTATACTGTTTCACCTCAACAACTTATTCCGTATTTCAATGTATGCGATACTGTGCGGAATCATGATTTTTCTTATTACGTACGATTCAGATTCAAACGTTCACGTTTTGGGTAGTTCCATCTATTTTCAGCTGACGCAGTCCAATACTCTAACCACCATTGTTGGAGGCTGGAGAATTTACGAATTTACTACCTTGGAATTCTCTTTTATCACTTTATTTGCATCCAGTGGCGTTACACAAAAAAAATAGACATATTAAAGTTTATGTAACCTTCTCTTTGAACCTGAACTTTCCATTGCAATTAAGGATAATCTAGGAAGCCACTAAATCCAGATTTTCATAAAGAATTGCAGTGCTGTCAATAAAAAATGTAATTTACCCCGTTATTTTCGATCTTGAGAGGATGAATGCCGAGGAGAGGATTCGTTGTGGATTGTTGAGTCGGTCTAATCGTCTCGAAGCCATTCAAAGATGGGATTCACGAATTCATTACGGTCAACGTAGCCCTCCGTAGAGCGTCCAACGGAGGATTTCTCCAAGAAGGAATCAGTAAACATTCTGTTGAGCATGCTTCTACCTGGAACCCAATTGCAGGCTCTGGTAAGATAAAACCACCTGCAATTCTACTTCTCTTCTTTCGAGAGCAATGAACAAGTCATCCAGAGTGATGACAGTAGATGGGATAGTATTTCGCCTTGTGGGTAACCTCTGGAAACCTCAAAGCTGACGGTCTCATTCTGAAGAGGTGCATTGTGAGCATAGCATATGCCCAGCCTGTAATGGTTGGTTTTATGTCCAAGCTTTCTCCAGAGGAACACAACAGCTGACCGGGGAAGAACCTGTACAGACTGGTACAGGGTACTGTAGAAAAAGCCCAAGAGACTGAGGTGTTGCTGGTGATTAGAGCAAAAAAAACTGTTATTTATTCTATTTTTCTTGATCTTGCACAGTTTGTTTGTAAATTCTCTAAAAAGTTTAAGTTAAACAGTAGAGATGGTGTATTGGTTTGTAAACATGTCATTCATTCGTTTGGGTTGTGCTTCAAGCTCCAGGTACCTGAACTGAATCTTTGTACAATTTCCCATGTTATCTACTTCCATTCCAGAAGCTTCGTGTCTTCAATAAAGACCACTAGTTTGACTGGAGGGATTTTTAGTAGTTGTAATGGTTGTATTAATTCCTCTCCAAAGTGCTCGCAGCAGCAGACTATGTGAGTGGGTGTTTCATCATCAAGTTCACATTTTCTGCACTAACTTGGCCCATTTTGTGCAGATGTTTCCTCAGGGTGAAGTGTCTTCGAATGTCTCTTACCCAGTTACAATAGCCTGGTTGAGAGTTCCTTGTCTACCTTGTTTAGTAAACTCTTTGTATGGAGGTTGACCCATTTGAGGTGTTGGTGTTCCCTATCTAGCCAGCTCCCGATTTCCTCTCTTATGCAATCTTTTGTTATTCCACAAAACGGTTCCGGACCTAAGAAGTCTCCTTCAGAGCCTTCTTTAGCTAACTGATCCGCTATTTCATTGCCTGCAATCCCTTCATGTGCCGGAATCCATATTAGAGACACATTGTTGTCTCTGGCCAGCCTATTAAGAAGGGCTTGTCCTTGGATTGCAGTTAATATATTAACTGCAAAGGACACTTCTGTCTTCCTCCACCAGAATATTGTTCCATTGGAGATCGTTGGCCTTATCACAGCTGTGTAAAGCCAGTGAACCACCTTCCAGGTTTTGCCCATAATTCTTCTGCATTGCCAGAAAAGCCTAGTCGCACTGGTAGTCATTTTTTCCAGGTGTGTCTTCCAATTCAGTTTAGAATTAAGGGTCACTCCCAGATATTTGTAAACATGTCAAATGTCAACGATCTCATTGTTCTTTGATTTACCATTAAAAAGAAGAATGAAATAAGATTTATTTTTTATTTTGTGATGTACGGCAATGGTTGCTTCCTTATATTTACATCAAAAAGGGGAGAAATATCTGTTCTATTTGTCAGTTACAGCACGTTGTCTGTTCATTGCAATCCATCAGAAAGAAACGACCAGAAAAATGTTTAGATTATTTAAATTCTTGCTGTGTCTACAGTAAATATACCGATACTTGAAGGGTTTTACGAAAGCTGGGCTTTTAATGATTATAATTTTGAGGTTTTAATAGTGTCCAGAATTTATTTTCTCAGTGTATATTTATATTTGGCGATATAAATTAAGAAGCGAAAACCAGTTTTTAAGAAAAAAATTATTAAAATTACCTTTAATAAATGAAAATAGCTTCCATGTCGATGGTTGGAGAACAAAAATTGTTTTTTAATATGGGGTTCCAGCTTAAAAAAATAAAAATCATTGGTATCTTTTTTAATTTTCTATCCAACAAAAAGCGGGCTGATTGAGCTGTCAGCCTCAGGGGGAACAGAGCCTCTTTAATCACCTAATTACATGTCTGGTTCTCTAGTTGGCGGTATTATAGCAACTCAATTGTTTTCTTCTATTATACAGAATGTCCTATTATATAAAAAAAAATTTTTCAATATTAGTTAGAAATTTTCAATTATTTACAGTTTTAATGAAAAATATTGTTAATGAAAACTTTCAAATGAAATTAAACACATCATGTATTTTCTACTTAAAATTTAAGGGACTGCAGAAGTGAAAAAAAGTTAAATAATTCTTCTGGATTAAAAATGGACGTCTTTGAATCCAATTAACTACTTTCAGTGCTCCACTCTGTATTTATTTACGTAGGTGAATTTTAACGACATCTTTAACATCTTTAACATCTTTAACATCTTTAACATCTTTAACATCTTTAACATCTTTAACATCTTTAACATCTTTAACATCTTTAACATCTTTAACATCTTTAACATCTTTAACATCTTTAACATCTTTAACATCTTTAACATCTTTAACATCTTTAACATCTTTAACATCTTTAACATCTTTAACATCTTTAACATCTTTAACATCTTTAACATCTTTAACATCTTTAACATCTTTAACATCTTTAACATCTTTAACATCTTTAACATCTTTAACATCTTTAACATCTTTAACATCTTTAACATCTTTAACATCTTTAACATCTTTAACATCTTTAACATCTTTAACATCTTTAACATCTTTAACATCTTTAACATCTTTAACATCTTTAACATCTTTAACATCTTTAACATCTTTAACATCTTTAACATCTTTAACATCTTTAACATCTTTAACATCTTTAACATCTTTAACATCTTTAACATCTTTAACATCTTTAACATATTTAACATATTTAACATCTTTAACATATTTAACATATTTAACATCTTTAACATCTTTAACATCTTTAACATATTTAACATATTTAACATCTTTAACATATTTAACATATTTAACATCTTTAACATCTTTAACATCTTTAACATCTTTAACATCTTTAACATCTTTAACATCTTTAACATCTTTAACATCTTTAACATCTTTAACATCTTTAACATCTTTAACATCTTTAACATCTTTAACATATTTAACATATTTAACATATTTAACATATTTAACATCTTTAACATCTTTAACATCTTTAACATCTTTAACATCTTTAACATCTTTAACATCTTTAACATCTTTAACATCTTTAACATCTTTAACATCTTTAACATCTTTAACATCTTTAACATCTTTAACATCTTTAACATCTTTAACATCTTTAACATCTTTAACATCTTTAACATCTTTAACATCTTTAACATCTTTAACATCTTTAACATCTTTAACATCTTTAACATCTTTAACATCTTTAACATCTTTAACATCTTTAACATCTTTAACATCTTTAACATCTTTAACATCTTTAACATCTTTAACATCTTTAACATCTTTAACATCTTTAACATCTTTAACATCTTTAACATCTTTAACATCTTTAACATCTTTAACATCTTTAACATCTTTAACATCTTTAACATCTTTAACATCTTTAACATCTTTAACATCTTTAACATCTTTAACATCTTTAACATCTTTAACATCTTTAACATCTTTAACATCTTTAACATCTTTAACATCTTTAACATCTTTAACATCTTTAACATCTTTAACATCTTTAACATCTTTAACATCTTTAACATCTTTAACATCTTTAACATCTTTAACATCTTTAACATCTTTAACATCTTTAACATCTTTAACATCTTTAACATCTTTAACATCTTTAACATCTTTAACATCTTTAACATCTTTAACATCTTTAACATCTTTAACATATTTAACATATTTAACATCTTTAACATATTTAACATCTTTAACATCTTTAACATCTTTAACATCTTTAACATCTTTAACATCTTTAACATCTTTAACATCTTTAACATCTTTAACATCTTTAACATCTTTAACATCTTTAACATCTTTAACATCTTTAACATCTTTAACATATTTAACATCTTTAACATCTTTAACATCTTTAACATCTTTAACATCTTTAACATCTTTAACATCTTTAACATCTTTAACATCTTTAACATCTTTAACATCTTTAACATCTTTAACATCTTTAACATCTTTAACATCTTTAACATCTTTAACATCTTTAACATCTTTAACATCTTTAACATCTTTAACATCTTTAACATCTTTAACATCTTTAACATCTTTAACATCTTTAACATCTTTAACATCTTTAACATCTTTAACATCTTTAACATCTTTAACATCTTTAACATCTTTAACATCTTTAACATCTTTAACATCTTTAACATCTTTAACATCTTTAACATCTTTAACATCTTTAACATCTTTAACATCTTTAACATCTTTAACATCTTTAACATCTTTAACATCTTTAACATCTTTAACATCTTTAACATCTTTAACATCTTTAACATCTTTAACATCTTTAACATCTTTAACATCTTTAACATCTTTAACATCTTTAACATCTTTAACATCTTTAACATCTTTAACATCTT
The DNA here is from genome assembly GCA_947563755.1 of Lochmaea crataegi. Classification (NCBI taxonomy): domain Eukaryota; kingdom Metazoa; phylum Arthropoda; class Insecta; order Coleoptera; family Chrysomelidae; genus Lochmaea; species Lochmaea crataegi. The sequence goes on along the minus strand of OX387432.1, from coordinate 37,079,743 downwards.
TAACATCTTTAACATCTTTAACATCTTTAACATCTTTAACATCTTTAACATCTTTAACATCTTTAACATCTTTAACATCTTTAACATCTTTAACATCTTTAACATCTTTAACATCTTTAACATCTTTAACATCTTTAACATCTTTAACATCTTTAACATCTTTAACATCTTTAACATATTTAACATATTTAACATCTTTAACATCTTCAACTATCTAAACTGCTCTGCTACTGCTGCTACTTTGAAGTATTTCAACGACCTTGATCGAGTTGTCTCCAAAGTTGGGGTAAAAGTTCTTGGAGTATCTGTGTTGGTGGTTCATGGTAATTGAAGGCTTTTTGTAGCTGGTCCCAAGCATTGGGTGATCCAGCACTGTGAAGCTTTGAAAAATAAATTCTAAATAATGAATTCATCTTCAAAATGGATACGTCCTGTATAAACACTGACGGCTGTTGGAGATTGTTAAGATACCGAATTAAATTTCAAATAGAAATTTATTTATTTTTATCAAGATTGAAATTTCGGATGTGATTTATGAATATTAAGCGAGATAATAAAATAAGGATTAATTTGTTTCTCACCGTAGAACCAGATGGTGTTTTTTGATATGATCAGCAGTTGCGGTCAGATTGGCAAAGAAACGATATTAAATAATTTTTGAGCACCAAATGTTTTCAAATAGAAAAAAAATTGGTTATTTTTGCTGTACCCAAATAATAAAATGTAGATTGGGGTCAAATATAAGGCCCCTTCCTCTGAAATATCCAGGAATTAATCATTTTCGTCCCTTTGTTCTCCTAGTTTTCGAAAGTATTTCAAATAATAGCTCAGCAATGTCCAACTTCAACGTAATGTAAATTTTAATTATTCCTTTAATAGTGCTACTTGGCAAATAATCCACAGAGGCATCCAGGAGAGCCTTATCGGTTTGATATCGTCTTACCTGTCTGAGAGAGAGAGATAATCCTAGAGGCAGAACACTCATCAAAGGCCATAACAATAAACAGTGGAGAGATCAGTACTAGGACCAGCCTTGTGGAATATCCTCTATGATAACATCTTTCGGATAGACCTACCAACTGTGGTGACCCTAATAGGGTTTACAGACGACGTGGCGATGGTTGTGGTCGCAGAAAATGAGAATATTCTAATTGATAAATGGCTGCAAACCAACAAACTGGAACTTGCGCCGAAGAAGACAGAAGCAGTATTATTGACCACAAGAAAAAAGATTACACCAAGGTCAAAGATGCAATTATTAAGTCCAGTAGAGCGCTGAAGTATCTGGGAGTATAGCTAGACCAAGCTAAAACTAAACTCAGCTTCGTAGAACAAAAGTAGAGAAAACTGTACCAGCTCTGGCAAACCTGTTGTGGAATATTAGAGGCCCTCGGGCGTCTAAAAGGAAAATACTGTCAAGCTGGCATAAAATCATAAACAATGAGAGACTCACTAAAAAACTGAAACGGGTCCAGCGAACAACAACAACATCAACAATGGGGGTAGGAATCATTTCGGGCGTTTCACCGATAGAACTGCTGATCAAGGAAAAATACGAAATATATACAGGAGTAGCTAAAAAGAGAAGCCAGAGCTATAACCTGATGGATGCATGGCAGGCTAAATGGGACTTTGAAACGTATGGCATATGGACTTTCAAGTGGCTTATATTATTACTGTTAGTATATCCAAACAATTTAGGTACGTTCGTTGGCCGAGCGGGCTAAGGCGCGGGACTTCGATGACGTCGGATTCACCGGTTGTGGGTTCTAATCCCGTTCACGGCTAAAGAAATTTTTTTTTTGCGTGTTGAAAAATATATAGGGTGTTTAATTTATAAAGCAGCCTTTAAACTCGATTTTTAGTCACTTTAAACGCTCAGATTAATTCGAAATTTTGCGCACACGGCAAGCACCGATGACAATACAATATAGTAGTAAAATATAGGCTAAAAGCAGTAATAGCACCAGTATTAAAAGCCATGAAGCCAAAGAAATAATTTTAGGTAAAAAGTATTTAAAAAAAAATGGAAAACTTATTTGTTCTTTGTTTTAGGACCAGTAAAGCGAAGAAACAATAAGGGAAGCCTATTAAGAAAAAATGCCTTGGAATACCCCCACCAATAGGAGGACAAAGACAGGCAAATTAGGCTAAGAGAACTGGATTTAGGTGGAAGAAAACTTGCATTAGAAGAAAGGAAGATGAATTTGGAAGAAAAGAGATTCGAGTAGGAAGAAGCTGAGAGAAAAAAAAAGTTAAACATTGAAAAAGAGAGAATGCGATTGGAAATGGGAGAAAGGGAAAATATATCAGCAACAATTGCATCCCAACAACAATTCATTCAGTCTTTAATGAATAAATCGAGCAAATCTTAAACTTTTTTTTTAATTTTACTGGTTATAATTTTGTTATGAAAATAAAGATACATAATTCGACTTTTTTATTCGTTTATTAACCAAGTTCTTCAGTCTACATTTGTCTAAAGAATATATAAATGTATTTAAAATATATTATGATAAATAAAATACAAAAACGCTAGAAAACAACCCTTAATGTTCTTTGGAAACGTTTAAATCATTATTAGTCTCTGTCTGTGTACTTTGGTTTATAATTTTTCCCTTTTTTTAAATTTTAATTTCCCAAATATTCTTCAAGTGAGGCTGGTCTCAAATTAAAAAAAAGGTGAGCGGTCGTCGGACCGCCGACAGAAGCTTACTTCTTATGCACAATAGAATGACCATTTTTCGTGAATTTTTCACCATTTTGACAGTTTTTGACGAATTTTGACAATTATTGACCGTCTTCGACAATTATTGACCGTTTTTGACAATTTTTCAAAAACTTTAACATATTTGGCAATTATTGACAATTTTTTCAAATTTTAAAAATTATTGACCATTTTTGACAATTATTGACCAATTTTGACAGTTTTGACAATTATTGATCATTTTTGACAACTTTTCAAAAATTTTGACCATTTTTCCAAATTTTAACAATTATTGACCATTTTTGAGCATTTTTGACAGGTTCTGACAATTATTGACCATTTTTGACAATTTTTCAAAAATTTTCAATAATTATTGACCATTTTTGACAGTTTTTTATAATTATTGACCATTTTTTCAAAATTTTGACAATTTTTCGAAAAATTTAACCATTTCTAAAAAATTTTGACAATTATTGACCATTTTTCCAAATGTTTTACAATTTTTGGAGATATTTGGCAATTATAAACCATTTTTTCAAAATTTTGACAATTTTTTACGATTTTTCCAAATTCTTGACAATTATTGTCCATTTTTGACAGTTTTTGACGAATTTTGACAATTATTGATCATTTTTGATAACTTTTCAAAAATTTTGACCATTTTAGAGCATTTTTCCAAATTTTAATAATTATTGACCATTTTTGAGCATTTTTGACAGGTTCTAACAATTATTGACCATTTTTGATAATTTTTCAAAAATTTTGACAATTTTTAATAATTATTGACCATTTTTTACAGTTTTTTATAATTATTGACCATTTTTCCAAAATTTTGATAATTTTTGATCATTTTTGACAATTTTTCAAAAAATTTGACCATTTCTAAAAAATTTTGACAATTCTTGACCATTTTTCCAAATTTTTTACAATTTTTGGAAATATTTGGCAATTATTAACCATTTTTTCAAAATTTTGACAATTTTTTACGATTTTTCCAAATTCTTGACAATTATTGTCCATTTTTGACAGTTTTTGACGAATTTTGACAATTATTGACCATCTTTGACAATTATTGACCAATTTTGACAATCATTGATCATTTTTGACAATTTTTCAAAAAATTTGACCATTTCTAAAAAATTTTGACAATTCTTGACCATTTTTTCAAAATTTTGACAATTTTTGACAATATTTCACACCTCAGTGCAGCTCAGTGCAGCAAGAGAGATTGCGCACAGTCGCTTGAACGAGTTATCGCGTGACGAACGCTTTTTCGTAACATCACACGTTTCACGAATTCACTAGCCTTCCCAAAAGTCCTATGTCGTGCAATAAGAAGCAAGCTACAATTTAAATTTCATTGGATTAGTAGATTATTCAGAAATCTGGCAACACTATTGCGTGACGAACCCTTATTCGCTTTTTCGTAACATTACACGTTTCACGAGTTCAATAACCTTTTCAGAAATATGGCAACACTGTTGCGTGACGGACTTTTCGTAACGCAATTTTTTGAAAACCCCACTCAACACTAGCCCTTATGATCTTCATTGAATTATTAAATTGCTGTAGATATTCTGGTAGTCCATTCTGTCGAGTAGGAAAAGGACACAGAAGTAGCTCCCTAATTCCATAGGCTTGGTCGCCATAAAGAACAAATTTCTGATCATTTGGAAATACTGCTACTTGCTCTAACTCTGCGTACAAATTGGACTCCCTAAATAATCTCGCGTCGTGTTATCTGCCTGGAAAGCTCACAATTATTCCATCGGGACATAAAACTGATTGGAATTTTAAGCAATGCACTCTTTTGTGTCCAGAATAATATTCTTGTTGGTCAATGGAAGGTCTTGCAGTCCCATCTATAAAACCCCAGCAATTCTGAACTGCTCCACCCCTTGCGCGAACAGCCTACAAATAAAATATTTTGATTGATGATTTACAAATATTTACATATAGGTTGTTTGGTTTTTGATTTTTTTTTTAAATTATAAGTATACACAGAAAAAGACAGGTTATGTCACTTCCTACATAACGCAGCGCTACGTTATTAAATTATAGTGATGGCAATATCTCTTATTTCCAAAAAAATTTTAAATATTGCAATTGGCAATATCTCTCTATTATCCCGTAATGCATTCCCACTTCCTCCCAAAAAAAAGGTGGCACAGCTCTTGAAGAGAAGAAAATTATGTTAAAAAAAATTAAAACGATATTTTGGTACTTAAGTCCCGCCTAATTCTTATACGTTTTTTAATAAATAATTATACCTATTTTAATGATAATATCGTTATTTATAAAAAAAAAACCGGCACGATAAACACACACACACACATATGTATAACATCAAGTGTTTTATATGTATCTATTAAATCTTTAAAACAATTTCCCATCTCACTGTTAACCTGACGCAAAATGAGATTACAAGATGAGATGGGATACGGCAAGGATGTAATTATGAACAGGTACATATAATAACATATCAATCAACTTCTAATTATATAGGTGGGCCAAGATAGTTTGTATACAGCTTAGGATATACAGAGTGATCTATAAGCATATCTCTCGTCGATATTTTATTTACTACAAAAAGTATTGACAATTAAGTATTTGTCCTTTTTTTTTAACAAACTGTATGTTTTTAGATTTATTATATCCTGGCAGGGTCACCATGTGATGTTGGATGTGTTGTTAGGAAGGCGTCTTTATATGGTTGTCCTCCATGTCCTTTCTGACTACAATATTAACTACTATAAGTATCTATCTATCATCTTAGATTATTTATAATATATTTTGTAGAATAAATATAAAGAATATACTAGAATCTGAATAAAATATAAGAGTATATTATCGTCTGCTTCTAAGCTATATATATATATTTAACAAGGTGTGAATCTAGATTTGTCAACTCGAACGGAAGAAAGGACATGGCAACTGAAATTAAAACAGATGTCAAATAATTTTAAAATTTTTTAACTAAAAGATAAAAACAATAATAAATTATTTGGAGACATTAAAAATAAACTTTCATATCAGAAAAAGAACAAATTATAAAACAATCAAGTCAAATAACAGAAATCAAAAATTATTAAATGAATTTGATTGGTCAGCAAATATAGAAAAACTTAAAAGTAAAGAGACATATGGTTGTTGAATAAAAAAATTTGATACGTTGCTATTGATTAGAAACGGGTAGTTACAAAAAAAAGATACAGAATTGAGAAGTATAAGCTTTTTAATGTTACAAAATTGAGTTAAAATTGGGCTACGTTATGTTAAAAGGTGAAACTATGAAGTGAATTTGTGTTACTAACCTTCCTTACAAGTGCCTCTGTAAATATTAAATTCCTCAAATAAACCATGAGTGAAAACTCCGAGAGGTAAGCAGAACTGAAAATCTTCCCAAGCCGACCCCAGAAGCCATATCGAAGCCACTTCTACGAGGGACTCCAAGGCCCAGAAAGGTCTAAAACACAGAAAAGAAGTAATTATCCAATCTTCAAAAAGTAATACAAGATAAAAGGTATTCCATAAACTATAAATTAAATCATTAAACTTACGTGTGTGTGAATAAATCCAGAACTTGATATTTATTCCTCTTCGTTACGATTACAATATCGTCCATTTTGAATATAAAATCTGTCAGAAACAGATGTTCTATTTTGTCTTCGGTTTTTAGTCGTACATATAAAAAGAGTTGCATAATTTCATATGTTTATTAGATATAAAAACTTCATTTAGTGAGAATGTTGAGCGAAAGATCATTTAGATAAGTGTTTTAAATTGTTTCTTATGTCCTTATTTATCAATTCTGTATAAATACGCCGCACAATAGAGAATAAATTAAAAATATTTTTCATAAATTTCAAATATAAAGAGTTTTCTTCCTATAAAGTTGGCAAAACTGCTTCACAATTAGATAGTTCCTATTATTCAAGGGCAAGGACACAGGATATGTTAAATAATAAAATAAAAAAAAAGAAACTAAGTGAGCATTAGGCCCATGAACCCAACCTGAGGTGAAGAGTCATCATAAAAGGTGAGTGATGTATGATATCACTAAAATTTAAATTAAAATTCATATTAATTGGCGCCCAAATAAATATATTACAACAAATAAATTAGAATACATATCAACACTTTAAATTAAAAATTCATAACAATATATATATATATTTCTGGCCAAGTTCATATTATTATTTACTATTGAATGTTATATAATTAAATGCAGTAAACATACGTGATGAACTTGACTTTCGGTATCTGTCGACCTCGTGGGTTTTATTTATGCATTCTTTAATTTATTTCTCATTTTATTTTATGCAAAAACATGCAGAACATGTCTATCGAAATCAATGACCAGTTTTGAAATCGAATTTCAAAATGAAAAAATCAGTTTCTTCAACATCTTCTTCGTACTTTAAATCAAGGATCTAAGGGTCTCTGTTAAAATTTGGCGAAGAAATATTTGCTTGAAACTGTTTATGAACAGACCAAGGAGGGAAAAATGTACAGGAATTTAAGGACCTACATGGCAAGGTGGCTAAGGGAAGAACAAAAAGAGGCCTTAAGAGCTTTAAAGTGTAATCTTACCGTGTTATATCACCCTGTAGTTTGTTCGAAAAAAGGTTGCATTAATTTTAGGTTACAGCTTGTATCATAACAATTTAAAAGATGCTTTTGTGTATCAGTCACTATTGTTTGAAAAACCGGTGGAGTGTTTTGTATTTAGACAGGGAATTAATAGATTTTTATTGGCCTCTTTAATAATCAGTTATGAATAAATGAAGAATATATATATTGATTTTCTTACACGATCTAAATATCTGCACGTATTAGCCATTACGAGACATGAATATTGAGAAGGAATCGTTATTTGGTTTTAATTTTTCGTTTGGTGAATTAAGTGAATTAATTAACAGTTAACAGTTAACAATCCCAACTCCTTTCTACCAGATGAGAATGACTACAGTGGTGAATTGTAAAAAAATTATTAATGTTGAGCCACTTTTAGAATGTCTAACATATATACAGATACATTCAAACACAAACGGAACATAGGGATTTTAAGCATTGTATCAGAACTGCTTTTGAACTAGACGACCAACATCCAGCTTCAATAGATTAAAAACACGATTATTACAATCGTTTATTTGGACATCTATAACTTATCGTACAATTCCTACCACTCCGTATTCTCAACGGTGGGCGGTCCTTAATTAGCGTCAGACAGTCAGTCAGTCAGTCGATCGGTGAGAGTGTTCAAGCCCATATAACTTTGTTTCAATTTAAAGAATCCTATTTTGTGTATTTACGAATTTATTTTTATTTTTAAAGCCGTTATGGGCAAAATAAATCAAAACATAGTATTTTAACTCGAATTTAACAATTAATTTTCAATTTTAACCACATAAAACGTAAGCATATTGTTTCAATATGTAGCGACGTTTACTACCCCCGTCCAATAATTATTCAATACTAAATCGCAGTTCGCACACCTCGCACATAACTAACAAATATTGGAAGGAGAAGGGTTTCTTACATTGATTCTGAATCCAGCTGTCCAGATCAATACTTGATATTCATTGAAGTGAACTTATAGAAATGTTATGTTGGTGGACTATTTAGATCGGCGAATACACTAAATCCCTATGTTCCGTTTTTATTTGAATGTATCTGTATATATTTCAATATATTTAATAAAAGCTACCAGTAAATGGAGAAAACTTCTCGAAATTGTCTCGATAAGAATGCCTTGCCGAGTTGTTTTCTGTTTTCGGCAATGATGATGGAAACTTAACTTATGCTTACTATTAGGTTTAGTTGTTCGTGGTAGTTTGATTGAAAAAAAAGGTGAGCGGTCGTCGGACCGCCGACAGAAGCTTGCTTCTTATGCATAATGGAATGACCATTTTTCGTGAATTTTTCACCATTTTTCAAAAATTTTGACCATTTTTGACGAATTTTGACAATTATTAACCGTCTTTGACCATTATTGACCATTATTGACCATTTTTGACAATTTTTCAAAAATTTTAACATATTTGACAATTATTGACCATTTTTTCAAAATTTTGACAATTTTTTCAAATTTTAACAATTATTGACCATTTTTGAAAATTATTGACCAATTTTGACAGTTTTGACAATTATTAATCAGTTTTGACAATTTTTCAAAAATTTTGACCATTTTAGACAATTTTTCCAAATTTTAACAATTATTGACCATTTTTGAGCATTTTTGACAGGTTCTGACAATTATTGACCATTTTTCAAAATTTTTGACAATTTTTAATAATTATTGACCATTTTTGACAGTTTTTCATAATTATTGACCATTTTTTCAAAATTTTGACAATTTTTGACAATTTTTTCAAATTTCAACAATTATTGACCATTTTTGACAATTATTGACCATTTTAGACCATTTTTACAAATTTTAACAATTATTGACCATTTTTGAGCATTTTTGACAGGTTCTGACAATTATTGACCATTTTTGACATTTTTTCAAAAATTTTGACAATTTTTAATAATTATTGACCATTTTTGACAGTTTTTCATAATTATTGACCATTTTTTCAAAATTTTGACAATTTTTGACAATTTTTTCAAATTTTCTCAAATTTCAACAATTATCGACCATTTTTGACAATTATTGACCAATTTTGACAGTTTTGACAATTATTCACCATTTTAGACCATTTTTCCAAATTTTAACAATTATTGACCATTTTTGAGCATTTTTGACAGGGTCTGACAATTATTGACCATTTTTGACAATTTTTCAAAAATTTTAACAAATTTTAATAATTACTGACCATTTTTGTCATAACTGTGGAAAAAATTTTTTTACATTTCCACCTTCTATCTTTTTTATCATCAATATTTTATTCAAGCGAGTGATATTTTGAAGCCATTTTATTACTTACGGACATCCCTGTATATTAAGAAACTCGTTAAAAAAAATAGCCTTTTCGATTTAATAAAATATACTTAACCAAATTGTTTAATTAAATTTTTATGAATTAATAAAACTTATCCATTGTTTCTTATCAATTTATTTCCAATAAAATTGTCACTTGCTTTTCATATAAAAACCAAGCAGATCCAGACATAATCAGTTTAAATTTGTGATTCGAATTTACACAGAAACAAAACGAAAATGAAATTCCTGTTCTTTTTGTTCGCTGTCGCTTCCTGCAGCGTTTTAGCCATCAATGCTGATTTTTGGTAAGAAAATTTTTTTTATTCAAATATTTCTGTGCCTCAATCCAAATTGGATTATCATTCTAAATTCAATCTTCCCATCGCTGCTCCTAAGGTATGTAATCTGACTCGTTCAGAAGCTCAGAATTTCCACCAGCTCCACTTCATCCAGATGATAGTTCAGCCTGAAGCGTCGAGTAAGAATTCCTGTTAGACCTGTCCCAGTTTAACAAGGCTTCTTCTTTTGAAGTCATTGGCTTGCCTTAAGCCTGGTATCTTATTCTAGTAGGTCCTTGCTTTCTGGTCTTTCCGGTACATATTTAATGGGATTCCTAGTCGATTCCTGGGACTGACCTTATTTCCCGAAAAACGAGTCCACTACTTCCTTACCAGGATAAACTTCTCTTTTGTAATATTGGTATTTGATGATGAGAATTTTTAAATTTGTTATTTTTTACAGCCAAAGCTTCGACGACGCAAAAGAAGGATTAGAAGTAATCAGTGAAAAGCCTGAGCAATTCTTTCGTGTAGTTCTGGATAAGTAAGTTGAACAATTTCTACAATTTCTATGTATGTCAGTTTAAGACGCTCTGACATTTTTGCTTATAGAACAATTAAACCTTAGTATAAATCTATTATTCGACACGCTTTACTAAATACGACAATTTACAGGAAACTGTAATAATCCGTTGATAATACAAACATATGTTTGTGTCAATTGGAATTTTAGTTTGCGGTTGGCTGTTATTACAACTTTAACATTTCCTTTACTTGAGTCCGAGATTATGCTCTCAGGGCTTCTGGACGGATAGCATCTACCTTGTACTGATAAGGCGCAAATACGCCGAAACCGGTGATGCTGTTCCTTCTAATTGCAAACCAGAATGGTTGGTTAATTCAATGTCTGTAGAGGCATATAGCCCGACAAGTAGTTGTTTCTTCCAAGTAAACGGTCATTGTTTTTGAAAATATTTTCAAAACTTTGTAAGGCGTTAATAGTATAAATCTATTATTCGATTGAATTGATCCAGGATGTCGTTGAACAAACTCTACTGATAAAAATTGGAATCAAACTTCGATACAAACTTATAACAAAATTAAATTACAGAACCTCAACTGAAGGAAAATTAGCAGCTAACGCCAGTCAATAGAATATAAATTTCCTTCCTATATACACAACAAATCTCTTATCTGTTGATATTTTGTAATAAAAGTACTTTCAACTCATATTTCATAGTGGTCCTTCGAGCCGGATATGGACAAGGCGAAGTATTTAGACCCCTGAGTTATACTTTTTTCAACTGAAACTTTTTCTGTTTTTGTTTATTGATGTATTTTTCACTTTTTTCCAGAATCGCACACAGAATTCATGGAAAAAAAAGTATCATATTATCCATCTTGGCTCCGATTGCACTTCTAGTCAAAGGAATTATAGAAGTTGTTGATGCTATTGTGACTTTCAGACTCCCCAATGGAGAAACGGTTTTCGAAGTAAGTATACATGTCCATATTTATTTATAACTATATATAATAATTAATGTATGTTATTTCTTTAGGTCATTCGTGAAGCAATTCTCTTCGCTTTGAAACTGTTCGTGGGCCATAACGCAGCTGCCATGGATAGCTGGACCAGTTTTATTGGCTTCGTATTTACAGCCTTACGGAAGATATACCGCTCATTCAAGCCTCTTCTCATGAGACTGGTTACTAATCTAGGCCCACAATAATTGAAAATGAATAAAGAGTAAATTTCTTGGGTAAACCGTTTTTATCTAACTTTAACCTTAACACTTCCTGCTCCATTTGTACAGGGCGATTCATTAAGGGTGGCGACCAGCCAGGGGAGAAAAATGATTAAAAATGTTTTTGACTCCATAGTTTTTCGTTGGGTGGCGCAATCTATCAACTTTAGATACCTATTCTAAAGTAGTGGGAGAAAGTGTTCTTTCGTTGACATAAAAAATATAGTCTCCAGATATAGAGCATTAGAGGTAGATTCCAGAAACAAATATCAACAATTTTAATTTTTCAGTCATCAACTAGAGGGCGTTATGTAATACCTAGCTCTATTTATAATTTTTTCTGAGAAATTTCAAATTAAAAAAACTCTAACCAGCTTATAAACAGGCAAATAAGATGACTTATTAACCTGTCAAAACCGCAAACTGATATCTCTTATCATTCCAAGGATATAGGCATTTTTTGGTGAGTGTTGATGATTGTTGGCTCACCCAGTAAGATGTAAGAGAAATTATGTTTCTAAAATTGTTTTGAAAATAAAATAACAAGTAAAAGCTATTCATATCAGATATTTACTAAACGCACTTTATGTAGGTCGACCACAACAGCTAGAGTGGTGAGTGGTCAGCAAACTTCTTGGAGCTCAGTCGGTAAAAGTTTGTCAGTCAAATTTGCAGTGGCGTAGTTACATTTTTAGTTAATTACTGACCTTAGAAAACCAATATTAGAGTTTCTTCACGTCTCTGAACAAAGAATACCTACTTTAAAGCAGGTTCACGCAAAATTTCATTCCGAATATGATTATGAGGGAGTCTCAAAAACTATTTGCTTTAGTGCAAAGAGTTATATACAGAGTGTCAATTTTAAAACTTACAATGGGCTGTACCTCGTGTCGAAAAGAGATTTCAAAAAAATTTCAAAACCGTTTCTAGATTAGAGAGGGAGAACTAAAATGACTTGAGAGAGAACGCACCCCTTCAACCCCCTATGCCCACCTACCCCACCTACAAAAATTTAAATGATAACCCCCTACTTGTGATACGTCGTTAGAAAGCCCGTAGAAAATGCTTTCCAACGGTCTTAATTATACAGGGTGTAACAATAAAGCAGAAATATTTATTTGACAACAAAAATAACAATTAATTGTGGAACGATACTTCGCTTTGAAAGTGCAAGTGTTAAGTGTTAAATGTTCTATTAGTTGTATATATTTTAATGAGCATTTTTTAAAAATTTTGACCATTTTTGATAATTATTGACCATTTTTTCCAAATTTCTGACCATTTTTGTCAATTTTTCAAAAACTTTGACTATTTTTAACAAGTATTGACCATTTTTGACAGTTTTTTATAATTATCGACCATTTTACAAAAAAATTGACAATTTTTGACCATTTTTGATAATTTTTCGAAAATTTTTACCATTTTTCAAAAATTTTGACAATTATTGACCATTTTTGACAATTATTGACCACTTTCTCAAAAATTTTGACAATTATTGTCCATTTTTGACAATTATTGTCCATTTTTGACAATTATTGACCATTTTCTCAAAAATTTTGACAACTTTTGACCATTTTTTCAAATTTTAACAATTATTGACTATTTTTGGCAATTATTGACCAATTTTAACAGTTTTGACGATTATTGATCATTTTTTAAAATATTGACTATTTTAGACCATTTTTCCTTATTTTAACAATTATTGACCATTTTTGACAATTATTGACCAATTTTGACAGTTTTGACAATTATTGATCATTTTTACAATTTTTCAAAAATGGTGACCATTTGAGACCATTTTTCCAAATTTTAACTATTATTGACCATTTTTGACAATTTTTGACCATTTTTCAAAAATTTTGACTATTTTTAACAATTATTGACCATTTTTGACAGTTTTTATAAATTGTTAGAAATTGTCAATGATGGTTAAAAACTGTCAAAATATTTGAAAACTTGTCAAAAATGGTCAATAATTGTCAAAAAATGGCCAATCATTGTCAAAACTTTTAGAAAAATTGTTAAAAATTTCGAAAAATGGTCAATAATTGTCAAAAATCGTTAAAAACTGTCAAAATATTTGAAAAATGTTCAAAAATTCTCGAAATTGATCAATAATTGTCAGAAGTGGTCAATAATTGTCAAAAATGATCAATAATTCTCAAAATTGATCAATAATTATCAAAAATGGTCGATAATTCTCAAAATTGATCAATAATTGTCAAAAAAGGTCAATAATTATCAAAACTTTCAGAAAAATTGTCAAACATTTTAAAAAATGGTCGATACTTGTCAAAAATCGTTAAAAACTGTCAAAATATTTGAAAAATTGTCAAAAATTCTCAAAATTGATCAATAATTGTCAAAAATGTTCAATAATTGTCAAAAAATGGTCAATAATTGACAACACTTTTAGACAAATTGTCAAAAATTTCGAAAAATGGTCAATAATTGTTAAAAATCCTTAAAAACTGTCAAATTATTTGAAAAAATGGTCAATAATTGTCAAAAATTATTAAAAATTTTGGAATATGGTTAATAATTGTTAGAAACTGTCAAAATTTTGAAAAAATGGTTAATAATTGCCAAATATTTTCAAAAATTGTCTAAATATTTGAAAAATTGTCAAAAATGTTCAAAAATTCTCAAAATTTAGGAAAAATGGTTAATAATTGCCAAATATTTTCAAAAATTGTCTATATATTTGAATAATTGTCAAAAATGGACAATGATTGTCAAAACTTTTAGAAAAATTGTCAAAAATTTCGAAAAATGGTCAATAATTGTCAAAAATCGTTAAAAACTGTCAAAATTGATCGATAATTGTTAAAAATGGTCAATAATTGTCAAAAATGTTCAATAATTGTCAAAACTTTTAGAAAAATTGTTAAAAATCTCGAAAAATGGTCAATAAATTGTCAAAAATCGTTAAAAACTGTCAAAATAATTGAAAAATTGTCAAAATTTTTCAAAATTGATCAATAATTGTCAAAAATGGTCAATGATTGTCGAAAAATGGTCAATAATTGAGAAAAATCGTTAAAAACTGTCAAAATATTTGAAAAATTGTCTAAAATTTACGAAAAATTGTCAAAAATAGTTGATAATTGTCAAAAATTGTCAAGTTTTTTGAAACATTTTCAAAAATGGTCAAAAATAGTCAAAAATTTGGAAAAATGGTCTATAATTGTCAATAATTGACAAAAATTTTGAAAAAATGGTCAAAAATTAGCAAAAATTTTTAAATATTGTTAAAAACTGTCAAAAATGGACATTTATTGTCAAAAACTGTCCAAAAATGGTTAAAAATTGTCATTATTTTGAAAAATGGTCAAATATTGTCCAAAATTCTCAAAATTGATCAATATTTGTAGAAAATGGTCAATAATTGTTGTTGCTCAAATCCAGTACATGTAGCTGTTATAAATAAATATCAGTTGTCATTATTTGTGGTAATTGGTACTATTACAAAGTGACAGAAATGGCTCTTTCTGGAATTAAACTAAGAAGATCACGTAGTTTTACTTTTTATACATATGGTGAATGTCATCTAGAACATCTGTTATATTTGCTACAAGATATCCAGATAAACCACGACCCAAGATACCGTGAAGAGAATACTGAAAAATTCAATACATTTGGTTGTTTTCAACCAAAACTTGATAAAGTGAAGCATATTATTAGAAGTTATTAAAAGCCTTCAAAAGTTCGTCCTTGAACTTCCAAGAATCCAGCTATCCTTCTTTGTTTCACGCCTAATCCTTTGTTGTTAGAGGATAGATAGTTACTCCATGTTTTATGTAAACCCATATAAAAAAATCTAAAGGTGTTATGTCTGGTGATCGAGGAGGCCACCGGAAAGGACCCCCACCTATCTTCAAACGTCTCATCTAAAAATGTGTTTACCAATCTAGAACAATGAGGAGGAGTTCCATCGTGAAGAAAAAACAATTTGAATTAACTCAAGAGAATCCGCAAATTGAAACAAAGAGAATATTTCGTTCAAAAAAACTGGTTCTGATATCATTATTTGAAAATTATTCACCCTGTATGATAGATTATTCCTTTGAAAAACAGTAATTTTGCTGTGTATTTAGCAAATAATGAAAATACGCGCTATATAACCAAACATTGTAATTTCGCTAAGACAAATATACCGGGTGTCCCATTATATTTTTCTCTTTTCTGTTTAACCAAAGGGCAGAATGACGTTTTTTTTTTAAATTTTATTTGTTCGACCTTTAAATATAACACCCCGTGTACTTTCTGATGAAAGAAAAGCCACTTCTTCCAGCTATCTGGGGGTATGAGGTTTTTTTAAAATCAGTGCAGAACTGACTAACCCAATAAGGCTTAAACAAAATCAGCTATTAATAATTTTTTAGTAGGCCCTGGAATATATTTGAAGTGGGTTTTCTTCCATTAGAAAATATACAGGGTGTTACATTTAAGGATATAATCAAAATTTTAAAATAAAAACGCCACTCAGCTTAAAGGTTAACTGAAAGTGAGAAAAAACTCTTTATTGGATTTTCAAATACTAGAATTATGGGACACCCGGTATTTTATCTGTGAACACGCTGCAAAAGGTTTCTGTGATTCTAGCTTAGTCGATAATTTTCGAGTATCAATTACGAATCAACGTAGAAGACCAGCTGGGAAGCTGAAGAAATTTATGTTTAAAAAAAGACCAGAAGGCAGGCAAATGAGATGAGTTTAAATTTAGAAAAAAAACTAAATCCTCTGCGTTCATCCCACATTCTATTTTATAATAGGGTTGCCAAACAAAAGACAATTATTTTAATATTTAACTTTTATAATTATTATTAACCTACGTAGAAATATTAATTTTTAGATCTCGAATTAAATTTTACTGCAATAGTAAATGAGCCATTGTTCCTTATCGCTATAACTTTTTAATTTTTTATATAAATATCTGGAAAAATAAAGTTTGTAGTACTCTCACAGTTTGGTACAGTTTAGAACCAACATGAAGATTTTCATTGTCTTTTTCATCGCTGCAGTAGGATTCTGCTTATGTGAAAACGGATATGATGGGGATGATGAAGATGGATTTTTTCAAAGGGATGCATTGTCATGGTAAGCAATACTTTTTTTTAAACTGTATCTATCCTCGAACTTAAACAATTTTTTTAGTATTCAAATATTCAATATTAAATACTGCTAAAATTATCACTTGTAATCTCCAGAAATTTTTTCAGTACATAAAAATTCAGTCTAATTTTTTTAAGAATCATCAATAGTTGGAGATTTCTGTCTCCCATGTTCCTTTGAATCGTTTAAATCTGCCCCAGAATTAATAAAAATTATCGAACGAAAATAATTTAGGTGTATATGGCGAATTTAAAAATTTTCCGACAATTTGAGGCATTTTGTCTAACAAAATTCAACGAATTGAAGAGGAATATGAAATATTATATTGTTTAAAAAATTTAGCTTGGCATTTTGTACTAAAGTTTCATATTTTGTTAATTACAGCAATCAACTTCGAAATGTTGCAGCATCTGCGGATTTCCTCTTCGATGATACCCCAGCACTTGCCAATGAAATAGCCAATCAGTAAGTTAAAAATTCTTTATTCTGTCCATATAAAATTCTCAAATTTTTTTGAAGTTTGAAGTCGAAGATTCGATAAGTAGACAATAATTATTAATAATAAAATATCAAGAACCCGTCACATTTGAGCACATTTCATTACATGGGAGGATTGATTGATTAGTTCGGCACCACCAGTCAGAGGCTTAGAGACCTGGGCACCTCAGCCTTTTGGCTTTTTGTGCTCAACAGCCTCTTCACTAGGTCCTTCTTGGAGAAATCCTCCTTTGGGTACTCTAGTCCTAAGAGTCCATATCTCCAATGAGACAATGCGTCGCATCCGAAGATGATGTGAGAGACTGTTTCCTCCTCTTCCATGCACAACCGACAGATAGGTTCCTCCCTATATATGCCAATGCTTCCTTAGGGTACAGTGACCGGTGAGTAATCCCGTCACTTTCCTCATCTGGCCCCTGCTGAGGTTTAGTATTTCCGATATAACGATAGAGTATTTCCCCAGTACAAGTATTGTCAGATCATCTGCATACCCCTGGGTGTATATCCCCTTCCTGTTCAATTCCTGCAGGAGATCGTCAATGGGACTCCTCCGTGTGGGCATCCCTTCATTATCTATACCTCAATGGAGTCTCCAAATAAGATTGTCGTTGCTGTCCTGTTGAAAAGCATGTTTTTCAAGTGGTGTCGTGTGTTCCACGCCTTGCAACAGCAGCTGTCATGGAGTCGAAGGAGGAATTGTCGAACGCTCCTTCTATATCAAGAAATGCTCCGAGAGCTATTTCTTGATTTCCTACGACAGCCTCAATTTTCGACACCAGTTGGTGTAAGGCTGTTTCACAGGATTTTCCTGATTGATAGGCATGTTAGTTATAATGTAGTGGCCTTTCAAGGAGAAAGTTGTCCCTAACATGCCTATCAATAAGTTTCTCCATTATCCTCAACATGAAAGAAGACAGAGTTATTGGTGTGAATGACTTTGCCTGGGAATAATCCTTACCTGATTTGGGAATAAAGACGATTCAAGCAATTGGAATGTATCCAGTTGCTAGTGATGCTCTGAAGAGTTTACAAAGTACTGCTGCAGATGCGCTGGGATTATTGTATGGCTCAACCGAGTTAATAGCTCAGTTTAATTTGCGCTGGGTTATTACTTTATTAGCAGCACTCCAATCCTTTTTCCTCGCACGAGCCAGGGAAGTTGGAGGTCTGACGGATAGCTCTGTTCCTATTTCTACAGAATCTGGTAAATGTGCCTGCAGTAGAATCTGCAGGGTCTCGCTGTATGATCCATTAGGTTTTAAAATATTTCCTATGGGATTGATAGGATCTTTGGCGAGGATTTTCTGGAGACGAGCCGTTTATGAGGTTGTTTCCACCTCATCATAGAATTTCCTCCAGGACTCCCTTTTTGCCTTCCTGATCAGTTTGTTGTAAGCAGTCAGAGTGGAATAATTTATTTTTGACATTCCCTGTATTTATCCCAGTTCGTGCTTATCGGATCACGGTACCTCATTGCTCAGAGCATTCTTCTTGTTCCAACGCCTTCATTCTTGGAAAGGGAAAAGCAAATCGCACATCTACGAAATGAAATGAAAATAGGTTTTAGTTCTAATGTCATTATATTTTCAGAGTTCAGAGAAGAGCCTTCCGAAGTGGATTAACTCGAGCAAATACACGCAATATTCTTCAGCCCCTTTTAGGTCTACTTAAGAAACTACTTGCATTAGTAGACAAAATCATCAATTTCGAATTTCCAGATGGCGCCAATATAATAATTGTAAGTACTTAATTAGTATAATCATTCTATGAAATACGAGTGATTTGATACGAGCAATTAAATGCGAGTTATATACACTATTTCTTCTACGCCCATGCTTTAATTTTATCATATCACCAGCGGATCCGGCAGACATTTTCCACTCCTAAGCCGATTTTTCTGTTTTTTATTCTTATTTTTCTATAAAACAATGTTAGGGTCACTAAACTTGGCAGGAAAAAGTTCAATATTTTACAAGTAAACTGTCAAATTTAAGATCTGTCAGATAGATATTAATAGCCATATCGGGCTTTGATGTTGCATTCTCATTGGATGTAAACTATTTCTGCATATCTAATGATAAAATTGAAGCATTGAAGTGAAAATATATATTTCATATTCATTCAATTACCTTATAAAACATTTATTTTGCAGGTCGCCAAGGAAACTATTTTCAAAGCAATCTATGCAATTTCCGGTGATAAAATAAAAGCTATTGTGAAAGCCATAGAACCTATAGCTACCGTGATTGTTAACACTTTTAATACCTTGTTGAAGACAGCTTTGCCGAAATTATTGAGTGTTCTGGGAGATTAACTGATCATGAATAAATTGTTGTAACCTATTTTTTTTATCGTTTTTATTATTATATACTTACCTTAAAGTAAGATGTGCAGTTGTTTTGAAAGAAATCAGCGTCTAATCGCTTCTGAACTGATGCAGGGTTGCCATGATGTAAGTAAAATAGGAAATTTGAGGATATATAGAGAATTTGTGATAGAAAATGTGATTATGGAAAGGCCTTTTTAATTGGTGGTCCTCCAGGTCACTCTTATTAATTATAGATCATCGTTATGTATCCTTTATGTTCGACATGAATCATAAAAACAAGATAAAGAATGAAAAAATTTAAAGGTGGCGTCTAGAACTTTCTTGTTTTACTTTTGACATTTTGGCTCCTAACGGTGAAGGAGATTTAGAACCGGAGTTTCAACCGCTTTCTTATGAAGACCAAGACCAAGCAGAGGAGAAATTCTATAAGGTGAAATACTTGGAGACTCATCTGCTGATGAAAGTAGTTCAGAAGAAGATTGTTCTATTCCTAATAATAATACTTTTCATCGTGCAACCAGAGAACGTCGACTGCCTGAACGATTCAAGAACATGAATTAATGAAGAGTGTAAGAATGTATATGGCTCCAGCCCCAGGACTATGACGTATTTGTTAAGTTGTCTAAATGTGATTGTTATTTCAAAATAATTCGAAATTACATTGTTATAAGATCCCACTTGACGAATTTTAATTTTCGCTTCTTCATGCGATATCAAAATTGTAAGTTCTTAAACCAGCCTGTCGGGAAAAATTCGATTTCTTCAATTCCAAGTAAAATTGCTAACAGAAAAGATGGTTAAAGATGGAGAAATTATGGAGTCAAAACATTTCATACAAAAAACGATAAAATATTTATCGAAGAATAAAAATATATTATTCCAACGCTTACAACAATGTTTTGAAAAATATTTTTCAAAAACAGTGACCGTTCAACGAAGAAGAAATAACTACTTCCCGGGCTACATGCCCCGACAGACATTGAATTACACTTCTAAGTGTCAAACGAGGTTGGTAAATCTAAAAGATTTAAACCAACCATTCTGGTTTGCAACTAGAAGGGACAACATAGCTTGTAGACCGGTTTCGGCGTATTGCGTCTCATCAGTACAAGGTAAATGGTAATTAAACTGAAATGTGCCCATGGACACTTTTATTCCGGACAATTTCCAAAATTTATGAAATTTAACAGAGATTCATTTTGCATAAAAAAAGTGCAGAATCCTTTAGATACAACAAATATCCCTCTGCGTTGATCCTACATTATTTTGTGGCATGGTTAACAAACAAAAAACAACTATCTTAATATTGTACTCTTATAATATAGTCCAGTCTATAAGCTTAAAATGGTGTTAATTCTACATACTTTTATTAAAATTATATGGTTTAGCTCGATCGATCCGGAATAATGTCTAGATCATTGTGCCAAATAATTAAATTAGCCCATAAAAAATTCCAAAAGTTATAAACAATTAAACACCTTCAAAAAATAGTGTTTGGTTTGTACCTTATTGTTCGTAAATTATAAATATTTTCGAAATTTGAAAAAAAGATTTAGTAAAAAAAAGTTCCAACTCCCGGAACTGTACCTCCATTATTTATAATTATAATTTAACGCCGAAAATAGCCCTCCGCGCTCCATTATTAGGTTGCGCGCACTACCTCGAAAGCGAGTATGTCACTTGAAAATTTTTTTCAAGTACTTAAAGTTAATTGAAAAATCCAAAAAAATTATAGTATAATCTAAACACTTCAAAGAATTGATTCCCGTTGGAATTTTTCATAAAAACAAATTTTTCAATATGCTAGACGATTGTTAATTAACAAAATTTTTTCAAACTTCCTCCATCGTTCTAAACTAAAAAAAATATTTAAATAATTGCCGTAAAATTCTATACATAAAAAACAAGATTGAGTCATCAAAGTTTTAAAAATGTTAATATTTTGTTTATAATAAGTAATGTAAGTTAGCAAAAAATGGCAAATTAGTCATTTATTGTTAACTGGAAAAATTATTATAAACAAAGTATTAACATTTTTTAAACTTTGATGACGCAATCTTGTTTTGTATGTATATAAGAAGAGCTCCAGGGAGCGAAATAATTTTAGGGCATTTTTTTTAGTTTACAATAAACAAGGAAGTCCAAGAAAATTTTGTTAATTAACAATCGTCTAGCATATTAAAAAATTCGTTATTATGAAAAATTCCAACGGGAATCAATTCTTTAAAGTGTTCAGATTATGTTATAATTTTTTTAGATTTTTCAATTAACTTTAAGTACTTTTTTAAGTGACGTACTCGCTTTCGAGGCCGTGCGCGCAACCTAATAATGGCTCGCGGAGGGCTATTTTCAGAGTTAAATTAAAATTATAAATAATGGAGGTACAGTTTCAGGAGTTGGAACTTTTTTTACTAAATTTCCTCCTCTTTAAGGATCTTTTTTTCAAATTTCCAAAATATTTATAATTTACGAACCATAAGCTACAAACCAAACACTATTTTTTGAAGGTGTTTAATTGTTTATAACTTTTGGAATTTTTTATGGGCTAATTTAATTATTTGGCACAAAGATCTAGACATTAGCCCGGATCGAATGAGCTTTTAATAAAAGTATGTAGAATTAACACCATTTTTAATAATTATTAAACTCCATAAAAAATTACTTTTTAATTAATTTTTAAAGCTCAAATTCAATTTGATTACAATAGTAAATTAGCTATTGTTTCTCCTCGCTATAATTTTTCTACTTCGAATAAATATTATGTGAAATAATAAACTTTGTAGCACAATCACAACATGAAATTTTTTTCTGTTTTTTTGATCGCTGCTGTAAGCTTTTGCTTGTGTTATCCCACAGATGAGGGAGATGATCACATATCATGGTAAGCAAGATATTTTTTAAACACTCGCATCTATCATCGAATTATCACATGTTTTTAGTATTTAAACAATTAACATTTTGGTGAACCTGGGATGTTGTTATGGAAAGGCCTCTTTAATTGTTGGTCCTCCAGGACTCTCGGAGAGTTATCTGACTTCAATAAAACTACGACTTCTTGCATTTATATTGTGGTTCTAGTTCAGGCTGATATTTACTATTTAATGTTATATGTTTATTTACGTGATGAATTTGTCTCTCGATACCTGTCGGCATCGTGGTTTTTATTTATGCATTCTTTAACGTTCAATGATTTATTGAAAATAGTTTCAAGGGAGTTTCGTTCTTATTTTATTTTATGCCAAAAGGCATAAGCTGTCGACACATTCACTTCTGTTAATTACTAACGATGTAAATGGCCATCAATTTACTTTTTTACAAAAATCAGGTGTACCTATATAAGATGAAATTTTCTCATTATAATGTAGTTTATATGTGTACCAAGTGGTGTAAGTAACTAAACATCTTGAAGTTCTATTATGTCCACTGCAAGAGTCACGAAAAATTACTAGGTGTTTTCTGCCATCTCTAATGAAGTTGTAGATGAAGTGGTGAAGTAGAGAGCAAACGTTTCTCGCCTTCGGTTCCTGGGTACAAGTAGAAAATGCTTCTTAATGAACCTACCACTTGGATATTGAAGACGTATTCAAAAAGCAAAAATATTTTTCCATAGTCCAGGCAAACAGCTTCAGTTTCAATGGTTGGATTTCTACTGTGAATCCGTGAATCTGTGAATTCGTTTCCTATCATAAAAAGTGGATGCTTTCAATTTGACTTTTAATTTCGTCGTCCAGCTTTGCGCTTTCCGCGTTTCTCTCTTTTATCCCCCGTAATTGGGCATAAAATTTGCTATATAAAGGCACTATTAGGATAAAAATCCCTTTTATTTCTGTACCCTTCAAATATTATTATGAATCGACTCTGTAATGAACGTACTATTATTAATTGATATTGTATTATATGGCTAGTCTTTGCCGCAATTTTTGCATTTAATACCTACTGACAAAAAACCTAAAGATACGGCTATGGCTACAATTACAAGCGACCCGAAGATGGGATTTCTATTGTATAAAGGCGTTGTACAGGGTAGGGTAGGCAAATAAAAAAATAAAGATGTGAATTATATAGATGTGACAGTAGAGAGTGGAGAGTAGAGAGTAGAGAGTGGGGAGTAGAGAGTAGAGAGTAGAGAGTAGAGAGTAGAGAGTAGAGAGTAGAGAGTATAGAGTAGAGAGTAGAGAGTAGAGAGTAGAGAGTAGAGAGTAGAGAGTAGAGAGTAGAGAGTAGAGAGTAGAGAGTAGAGAGTAGAGAGTAGAGAGTAGAGAGTAGAGAGTAGAGAGTAGAGAGTAGAGAGTAGAGAGTAGAGAGTAGAGAGTAGAGAGTAGAGAGTAGAGAGTAGAGAGTAGAGAGTAGAGAGTAGAGAGTAGAGAGTAGAGAGTAGAGAGTAGAGAGTAGAGAGTAGAGAGTAGAGAGTAGAGAGTAGAGAGTAGAGAGTAGAGAGTAGAGAGTAGAGAGTAGAGAGTAGAGAGTAGAGAGTAGAGAGTAGAGAGTAGAGAGTAGAGAGTAGAGAGTAGAGAGTAGAGAGTAGAGAGTAGAGAGTAGAGAGTAGAGAGTAGAGAGTAGAGAGTAGAGAGTAGAGAGTAGAGAGTAGAGAGTAGAGAGTAGAGAGTAGAGAGTAGAGAGTAGAGAGTAGAGAGTAGAGAGTAGAGAGTAGAGAGTAGAGAGTAGAGAGTAGAGAGTAGAGAGTAGAGAGTAGAGAGTAGAGAGTAGAGAGTAGAGAGTAGAGAGTAGAGAGTAGAGAGTAGAGAGTAGAGAGTAGAGAGTAGAGAGTAGAGAGTAGAGAGTAGAGAGTAGAGAGTAGAGAGTAGAGAGTAGAGAGTAGAGAGTAGAGAGTAGAGAGTAGAGAGTAGAGAGTAGAGAGTAGAGAGTAGAGAGTAG
This sequence comes from Lochmaea crataegi, assembly GCA_947563755.1. Taxonomy (NCBI): domain Eukaryota; kingdom Metazoa; phylum Arthropoda; class Insecta; order Coleoptera; family Chrysomelidae; genus Lochmaea; species Lochmaea crataegi. The sequence goes on along the minus strand of OX387432.1, from coordinate 37,055,268 downwards.
AGAGTAGAGAGTAGAGAGTAGAGAGTAGAGAGTAGAGAGTAGAGAGTAGAGAGTAGAGAGTAGAGAGTAGAGAGTAGAGAGTAGAGAGTAGAGAGTAGAGAGTAGAGAGTAGAGAGTAGAGAGTAGAGAGTAGAGAGTAGAGAGTAGAGAGTAGAGAGTAGAGAGTAGAGAGTAGAGAGTAGAGAGTAGAGAGTAGAGAGTAGAGAGTAGAGAGTAGAGAGTAGAGAGTAGAGAGTAGAGAGTAGAGAGTAGAGAGTAGAGAGTAGAGAGTAGAGAGTAGAGAGTAGAGAGTAGAGAGTAGAGAGTAGAGAGTAGAGAGTAGAGAGTAGAGAGTAGAGAGTAGAGAGTAGAGAGTAGAGAGTAGAGAGTAGAGAGTAGAGAGTAGAGAGTAGAGAGTAGAGAGTAGAGAGTAGAGAGTAGAGAGTAGAGAGTAGAGAGTAGAGAGTAGAGAGTAGAGAGTAGAGAGTAGAGAGTAGAGAGTAGAGAGTAGAGAGTAGAGAGTAGAGAGTAGAGAGTAGAGAGTAGAGAGTAGAGAGTAGAGAGTAGAGAGTAGAGAGTAGAGAGTAGAGAGTAGAGAGTAGAGAGTAGAGAGTAGAGAGTAGAGAGTAGAGAGTAGAGAGTAGAGAGTAGAGAGTAGAGAGTAGAGAGTAGAGAGTAGAGAGTAGAGAGTAGAGAGTAGAGAGTAGAGAGTAGAGAGTAGAGAGTAGAGAGTAGAGAGTAGAGAGTAGAGAGTAGAGAGTAGAGAGTAGAGAGTAGAGAGTAGAGAGTAGAGAGTAGAGAGTAGAGAGTAGAGAGTAGAGAGTAGAGAGTAGAGAGTAGAGAGTAGAGAGTAGAGAGTAGAGAGTAGAGAGTAGAGAGTAGAGAGTAGAGAGTAGAGAGTAGAGAGTAGAGAGTAGAGAGTAGAGAGTAGAGAGTAGAGAGTAGAGAGTAGAGAGTAGAGAGTAGAGAGTAGAGAGTAGAGAGTAGAGAGTAGAGAGTAGAGAGTAGAGAGTAGAGAGTAGAGAGTAGAGAGTAGAGAGTAGAGAGTAGAGAGTAGAGAGTAGAGAGTAGAGAGTAGAGAGTAGAGAGTAGAGAGTAGAGAGTAGAGAGTAGAGAGTAGAGAGTAGAGAGTAGAGAGTAGAGAGTAGAGAGTAGAGAGTAGAGAGTAGAGAGTAGAGAGTAGAGAGTAGAGAGTAGAGAGTAGAGAGTAGAGAGTAGAGAGTAGAGAGTAGAGAGTAGAGAGTAGAGAGTAGAGAGTAGAGAGTAGAGAGTAGAGAGTAGAGAGTAGAGAGTAGAGAGTAGAGAGTAGAGAGTAGAGAGTAGAGAGTAGAGAGTAGAGAGTAGAGAGTAGAGAGTAGAGAGTAGAGAGTAGAGAGTAGAGAGTAGAGAGTAGAGAGTAGAGAGTAGAGAGTAGAGAGTAGAGAGTAGAGAGTAGAGAGTAGAGAGTAGAGAGTAGAGAGTAGAGAGTAGAGAGTAGAGAGTAGAGAGTAGAGAGTAGAGAGTAGAGAGTAGAGAGTAGAGAGTAGAGAGTAGAGAGTAGAGAGTAGAGAGTAGAGAGTAGAGAGTAGAGAGTAGAGAGTAGAGAGTAGAGAGTAGAGAGTAGAGAGTAGAGAGTAGAGAGTAGAGAGTAGAGAGTAGAGAGTAGAGAGTAGAGAGTAGAGAGTAGAGAGTAGAGAGTAGAGAGTAGAGAGTAGAGAGTAGAGAGTAGAGAGTAGAGAGTAGAGAGTAGAGAGTAGAGAGTAGAGAGTAGAGAGTAGAGAGTAGAGAGTAGAGAGTAGAGAGTAGAGAGTAGAGAGTAGAGAGTAGAGAGTAGAGAGTAGAGAGTAGAGAGTAGAGAGTAGAGAGTAGAGAGTAGAGAGTAGAGAGTAGAGAGTAGAGAGTAGAGAGTAGAGAGTAGAGAGTAGAGAGTAGAGAGTAGAGAGTAGAGAGTAGAGAGTAGAGAGTAGAGAGTAGAGAGTAGAGAGTAGAGAGTAGAGAGTAGAGAGTAGAGAGTAGAGAGTAGAGAGTAGAGAGTAGAGAGTAGAGAGTAGAGAGTAGAGAGTAGAGAGTAGAGAGTAGAGAGTAGAGAGTAGAGAGTAGAGAGTAGAGAGTAGAGAGTAGAGAGTAGAGAGTAGAGAGTAGAGAGTAGAGAGTAGAGAGTAGAGAGTAGAGAGTAGAGAGTAGAGAGTAGAGAGTAGAGAGTAGAGAGTAGAGAGTAGAGAGTAGAGAGTAGAGAGTAGAGAGTAGAGAGTAGAGAGTAGAGAGTAGAGAGTAGAGAGTAGAGAGTAGAGAGTAGAGAGTAGAGAGTAGAGAGTAGAGAGTAGAGAGTAGAGAGTAGAGAGTAGAGAGTAGAGAGTAGAGAGTAGAGAGTAGAGAGTAGAGAGTAGAGAGTAGAGAGTAGAGAGTAGAGAGTAGAGAGTAGAGAGTAGAGAGTAGAGAGTAGAGAGTAGAGAGTAGAGAGTAGAGAGTAGAGAGTAGAGAGTAGAGAGTAGAGAGTAGAGAGTAGAGAGTAGAGAGTAGAGAGTAGAGAGTAGAGAGTAGAGAGTAGAGAGTAGAGAGTAGAGAGTAGAGAGTAGAGAGTAGAGAGTAGAGAGTAGAGAGTAGAGAGTAGAGAGTAGAGAGTAGAGAGTAGAGAGTAGAGAGTAGAGAGTAGAGAGTAGAGAGTAGAGAGTAGAGAGTAGAGAGTAGAGAGTAGAGAGTAGAGAGTAGAGAGTAGAGAGTAGAGAGTAGAGAGTAGAGAGTAGAGAGTAGAGAGTAGAGAGTAGAGAGTAGAGAGTAGAGAGTGGAGAGAGAGTAGAGAGAGTAGAGAGAGTAGAGAGAGTAGAGAGAGTAGAGAGAGTAGAGAGAGTAGAGAGAGTAGAGAGAGTAGAGAGAGTAGAGAGAGTAGAGAGAGTAGAGAGAGTAGAGAGAGTAGAGAGAGTAGAGAGAGTAGAGAGAGTAGAGAGAGTAGAGAGAGTAGAGAGAGTAGAGAGAGTAGAGAGAGTAGAGAGAGTAGAGAGAGTAGAGAGAGTAGAGAGAGTAGAGAGAGTAGAGAGAGTAGAGAGAGTAGAGAGAGTAGAGAGAGTAGAGAGAGTAGAGAGAGTAGAGAGAGTAGAGAGAGTAGAGAGAGTAGAGAGAGTAGAGAGAGTAGAGAGAGTAGAGAGAGTAGAGAGAGTAGAGAGTAGAGAGTAGAGAGTGGAGAGAGAGTAGAGAGAGTAGAGAGAGTAGAGAGAGTAGAGAGAGTAGAGAGAGTAGAGAGAGTAGAGAGAGTAGAGAGAGTAGAGAGAGTAGAGAGAGTAGAGAGAGTAGAGAGAGTAGAGAGAGAGTAGAGAGAGAGAAGAGAGAGAGTAGAGAGAGTAGAGAGTAGAGGGTAAAGTGTAGACAGTAGACAGTTGGAAGTTGGGAGCTGGCAGTTGGGAGTTGGGAGATAATGTAAATCGGTTTAAAATTCTGGAGCTATAATTGCCCACCCGGTAAGGGTTTTGCGTGTTAAATTAGGTTTTATTACTCTTTGTCTATTTCAAACAAACTATAGCATATTAGATGATGGAAAATCTTGATATTACATATTTAAAAAATATTGGACCTAATGTTTTTTTTTTGGTTAATAGTGGACAATTACAAGATGTTGCTTCATCTATTGATGTTCTTTCCCAAGATGCTCCTGCATTTGCCGATGAAATAGTGAATCAGTAAGTTAAAAAATTCTATGGTTTGTTACACCTCTACGAAATAATATGATGATGATAATTCTAATGTCAAATTATTTTCAGAGTTCAAAAAAGAGTCTTGCAAAGTGGATTACAAGTAAATACACGAACTTTCGCTAAACCCCTCTTAGGTCTAATCAGAAAACTCGATGAGTTAATAATCAAAATGTCGAGTTTCCAAAATCCGAAAGGCGGAAATACGTTGATTGTAAGTACACAATGATTAGTATATTATGCAATCAACTTTTAATGAAGGATATTAATGAATGAAAATGAATACGAGTGACTTGGTTGCCATTAAATGCGAGTTACATACACCATTTTTTCTTCTCTCTTGTATTTTTTGTAACAAAAAAAATATAGATTCGATAAAAGCAAATTACCCCATCGTTACGAGACAAGGCTCGTATAAATTTGAGCATATTAATTGACTTTTACATTTTTTATTTTACAGGTTGCTAAAAATATTATGTTGCAACAATTAGCACGATTGCCGATGTTAGAGCACAGGAACGAACAATCTAAATAACTATTACCAATATTAGAATCGGGTACAAGATAATCATGCATCTTTTATTAAAAGCACTAGAATAACTAATATCGAATAAATTGTTATAAAATTAACATTTTTGAGCGTTTTTATTATATCCTTACCGTAGTTTGATGCCAAAATTCCAACATCTGATGCCTACTAGTCACATATGTAAAATATTAATTTATTTATCAATACAATTAATATATTATTATAAATATTTCGATTTCCTACAATACCCTTGTGCCCCGGGTAGGGATGTGAGATTAATGGAAAAGAACCAATTAAATAAAAATCGATTTTTCGTTATTCAAAATTAATCGATTTGTCAAAAAACGATTCTAATAAAAATAAATCGATTTCTGTGAAAAAATCGATTTTTTTGTATTATTTAAAAGTACATGCTTTTTATTAATAAACCTAGGAGATTCATATTAACAATCTATCAGATTAAAAATCAAAGAAAATTATATGAAAAATTTTGAAAAATAGTCAATAATTGTCAAAAATGGTTAAAGATTGTCAAGATTTTGAAAAATGGTCAAAAATTTTCAATAATTGTCAAAAATGGTCAAAAATTATCAAAAATTGTCAAATATTGTCTAACATTATCAAAAATTTTGAAAAATTGTATAAAATGGTCAATAATTATAAAAAATTGTAAAAAAATTTGAAATATGGTCAATAATTGTCTAAAATTGTCAAAATTTTTGAAAAATTATCAAAAAGTGTCAAAAATCTTGAAATATGGCCAATAATTGTCAAAAATTGTAAAGAAATTTGGAAAAATGGTCAATAATTATCAAAAATTGTCAAAAATGGTCTATAATTGTCAAAAATGGTCAATGTTTGCCAAAAATGATCAAAAAATAACAAAATTTTTGAAAAATTGTCAAAAATTGTCAATAATTATCAAAAGTTGTAAATTTTTTCGAAATATGGTCTAAAATGGTCAATAATTGTCTAAAATTGTCAAAGTTTACGAAAAATTGTCAATAATTGTCAAAAAATTTGGAAAACTTGTAAAAAAAATTTGGAAAAATTGTAAAAAAAATTTGGAATGGTCAAAAATGGTCAATAATTGTCAAAATGGTTCAAGATTGTCAAGATTTTGAAAAATGCTTAAAAATTTTGAAAAATTGTCTAAAATGGTCAAAAGTTGTCAAATATTGTCTAGAATTATCAAAAATTTTGAAAAATTGTCTAAAATGGTCAATAATTATAAAAAATTGTAAAAAAATTTGAAATATGGTCAATAATTGTCAAAATTTTTGAAAAATTATCAAAAAGTGTCAAAAATCTTGAAATATGGTCAATAATTGTCAAAAATTGTAAAGAAATTTGGAAAAATGGTCAATAATTATCAAAAATTGTCAAAAATGGTCTATAATTGTCAAAAATGGTCTATAATTGTCAAAAATGGTCTATAATTGTCAAAAATGGTCAATGTTTGCCAAAAATGATCAAAAAATAACAAATTTTTTGAAAAATTGTCAAAAATGGTCAATAATTATCAAAAGTTGTAAAAATTTTCGAAATATGGTCAAAAATGGTCAATAATTGTCTAAAATTGTCAAAGTTTACGAAAAATTGTCAATAATTGTCAAAAAATTTGGAAACATTGAAAAAAATTTGGAATGGTCAAAAATGGTCAACAAATTTGGAAAAATTGTAAAAAATTTGGAATGGTCAAAAATGGCCGATAAATGTCAAAAATAATCAAAATTTTTGAAAAATGGTCAAAAATGGTCAATTATCAAAAATTTTGAAATATGGTCAAAAATGGTCAATAATTTTCTAAAACTGTGAAAATTTTTGAAATACTGTCAAAAATGGTCAATAATTGTCAAAAATTATCAAAATATTTGAAAAATTGTCAATAATTATCAAAAATTGACAAAAATTTTGAAATTTGGTCAAAAATGGTTGATAATTGTCTAAAAGTGTCAAAAATTTTGAAATATAGTCAAAACTTGGAAAAATGGTAAACAATTGTCAAAAGTTGTCAAAAATGGTAAATGATTGTCAAAATTTTGAAAAATGGTCAAAAATTTTGAAAATTTGTTAAAATGGTCAAAAATTGTTAATAATGGTCAAAAATCGCTAAAAATGGTCAAAAATGGTCAATGATTGCCAAAATTTAGAAAAATGTTTAATAACTGTCAAAAGTTGTCAAAATTTTGAAAAATAGTCAATAATCGTCAGAAAAGGGCCAATGATTGTCAAAATTTTGAAAAATAGTCAATGATGATTGTCAAAATTTTGAAAAATGGTCAAAAATTGTCAAAAATGGTCAATAATTATCAATAATTTTTAAATATTGTCAAAAATGGTCGATACTTGTCAAAATTTTGAAAAATGGTCAATAATACGAGCTGTTTCTGAACATCTATTTAAACTAAAAATCGATTAATATTACTACAAAATCGATAATAAAAAATCGATTTTAAGAAAATAATAATCGATTTAAATAAAAATCGATTATTTTTTTACATCCATAGCCCCGGAACCCACTTAAGAGTTACTCTATTACGGTTTGCCAGGGTTAAAAGTTTTTGTAGGCAGTCCCAGACCAGTCTAGATCGGGTCTGGGAAAATGCTATACCCCCTTTCGATGTTCATTTGCAAACACGTGTCGATAGCGTAGATTTCTGCCTGGAATACAAATGCAAACTTTCACAACGATGCGTGGACATTGCACCTGGGTCTGACACCATGGTGTCCAGCTCCTGTTCCTATGTCTACGTAACACATCAACGTTCCTTCCTGGCTGAATGCTTCCAACCCCTCCCAGTTTAGCTGGATATGGTAAGGTTGGTTGTCGTTAATTTTGACCAACATGTTAGCACTTCTCATTTCATGAAGCGAGTTTGTGATAACATCTGTGATTCTGGAATGACTATGGGTGCTGGTTCCTTCGTGCCAATACCCATTGCATTCCAGCCGGTATGGAGCCATTCTCGCTTTCGCCTTAACATGCAGAGCAAGAGGTGGAAGATTGAGAATGGTTTCCATTAAGTTAGTAGTTTTTGTTGTATTTTCTTAAGAAATTAAATTTTGTTAAAAAAGTTTCATTGTGTCAAAACTCAAAAAAATTAACAAGTTTTTTTCCGATTTCTTTATTGTGGAATATTTTTTTAAGAAAAGGGAATAATATTAGATTAGTTGAAGCATTAAAGCGAATATTTACACTAAAAGTATAAAACTTGTAAATGTAATTTGACCTTTTTGGACCATATAATTATTGAGGTAGAAATAATAAAGGAGGATGTTGTTACAATAAATTCATCATAAAAAAAGCAGTTCTACATAAATCAACACAACAATATTGTTATTAACCGCAATTAACAAAATGTAATTAGGAATAATCTTTATTTTGTTTATCAACAAAGACTTACTGTTATAACTTATTAATACTATCAATAACAAGATATTAGCTCTCAATAATCAATAAACATATTGTTCTTATTAAATTAAATTACACCATTTTATTAATTTCGATTTTATCAAATTGACCTCCGGCCCTTTCGGTAACTTTACAAGAAATCCCGCTATAAACGGTTGATACTCGTTATCCGGCAATTTGTACATATTCCGATAACCTCACTTCCTCAAAAGAAATAAACCATGATTTGTATAATATCGTGGTAAACAATTAAAATAAGTTTTAATAAATGATACTTTAAATAATCAAGATTTGGATGAATTTAAGTATTTCTAGATGAGTTCACGCAAAGATGTTAAAGTTACCAGGAGAAATCTCTGGAATAACTTTCAAGTTTCTAGTTTGACCGCTAGAGAGCGTATTCGATGGAAAAAACTATAAAACGACGAGCTTATAATATATATATGACTCTGATAGCCAAATGGCCGATGGTCGGGATTCATACAGCAACAGCTGTACCCAATTCCCGAAAACATTAAATTTACAAAAAAATTAAAATTAAAATAAGAGGGGAACTTTTTTTCCTCCTGGCATAACCAAACTGAGTTAACTTAGAGCACGTTCTCCTCCTCTTCGCTACCACACACCAAAAAATAGATAAGGGAATAGCAGGGGAGGGAATAGCAGGGGACTTGGAAAGTCACGGCAGAAACAAACACTTCTTCTTCTCTACCAAAAAAAGCCCCCCTAAACTACCCTCTGCAGAGGACAATTTCCTATATCAGGGACAAAACAACACCAAAATCAAATCTACCAAAAAACTTCCATCCCTAAAAACAGCCCCCAAAATAAAATTGGCATAGATGGAGAACAATTTATGGAAAATCAAAGAATGTTTGGACTTAAAATGTACGAATAATTCGGTATATCCAATAAGCATCCATATTTTTACGTACAATGGACGTATGGTGCTGTATGGGACCCCTCTAGCGGACAAGCTAGAAACTTGAAAGCCAAATATCTCTCCTGGTTACTTTCACGAGAATTTTTCTGTTCCTAGAGTTATAAGATGTCGAGAGATCGGATTGGTGGTCCACTCGGTACAAGTGCTTTTGGCTTTTCCATCATCTTTAGCAGAGGTTCGTTCGTTTTTTTTTTTGTGTTGCAAATGGAGAATTAATTAACCGAAAATTCAATAACGATATACCAAATAATTTGAATTAATGAAAAAATTTTGAACGCGTTTCAATTATATTTTTAATAATTTTCAGTGAAACTAATTGAAATAATAAAAGCCGGCTAGTCTATAAAAGAGAATGGAACATAAATATTTATATGGCGTACTTAAATTATTGTACGTTTTAACTCAATAAAAAAATATTTCTAATTGGAAGTTTGCACTTGGTTTATTTTGTAACATAAATTGTGCAAAATCAAAAATGAAAATTATTTGTTTTTTACTGGTAATTTCTGTGTTCTTTTACAGTAGCTACGCTGATGAAGATGATGGACCTTTAAAAATGTTAGTATAGTTTTTGAAATTGAAAGAATAACATTAATCACCAGCCAAAACGACAAAAAACAATTTTTTTATTATAACTGTGACATTACAATATTTATTTATTGATTTTGGATTGTTTTTAGAGGAGATATCGGCGTAGTACTCAAAGGATTCAAAAAATTACTAGAGAATCATGCCAAATTTTTCGACATGATGAGTCAAGCGTAAGTAAAAGTGTTTTTCTATTAGAAATTTAACCACAATGTTTATTTTGAAAAATAAGACACATTTGTATATATAAATTATTCACCTACCTTTTTTACAGATTAAAGAACCCACAAATTAAAAAGGCACAACTCAATTCAGATGGAAGCGCTTCAGCCCTAACCAATTTTAAAAATACGAATATAAAATCAAAATTCACAGCTGTAAGTGAAATTTCTTTTGCTCTACTTCATTCTTCTTTCATCAAATTTCTTTTTCTAAATACTTGTTATCTCATTTTAATACTCATTCTCGGTCACCTGGCAGGTAGAACGTCCCACCGAAAAGATCTGTATTTTTTTAAATATTTATTTTCTATTATAAATAATATCCTGTTGAAATTTTTTGCAAAATAATTCTGAAAGCACCTGGCAAAGTTTGAGATATCTTTTCACTTTTTAAATATTAAACTTAAAGGTATAAAAATTCCAAAATGCCTCAAAATTTTTTTTTCAAATAACAGACACCGTTCACTAAGAAGCAACAACTACTTCTCGGGCTACATGCCCCAACAGACATTGAATAAACTTCTATGTTAAACGGGGTTGGTATATCCGCAAGATATAACCAACCATTCTGGTTTGTAATTTGAAGGGCTGTTGCTTCTTAGTGAACGGTCTCTGTTTTTTTTTAAAGTATTTTACAAAAACTTTGTAAGGCGTTATAATAGTATTAAATTATTGACATCTATTGATAACACAGTTTACTAAAATATGACAATATTTACAGGAAATGTAATTAAGAAAATAATTCGTGTCTTTAAAAATATAATGGTTGATTTAACCCCGCCACCCCCCAAGCCAGGTCTGCGGTTCTCTGTTTGGGTATTCTAGGAGAAGTATCGGACAAGTTTTCAGAGTACCTTAAATACCTACTCCAAAATGTCTACTAGCTCTCGGACTATAAAGATAAATTCTAAAATTAGATCGTATAGAACTATTCTAAGGGCCACTCGTATAAACTTTTTTTTTTCGGGTCGAGATGGGAAACTCATGTTCGAATGGGTCCTAACCAGGACTCATCCCCAAGGGGATGCCTACCAACCAAACCCACCTCAAACTAGCCGTTACCCCCGCATCGGAATTACTTCCCTAAAACACTTCGAGACAGGCGGCGGTCCCTTACACACTCTCCGCTCAAACCGTCGTCTTCTCCATACTATCACTCCTACCTCTCATGCCACATCGAGTCCTTCTCTCCCCCTAACCATGCTCTCTACTACGCCACTCACCTCCATCCATTCCTCCTCCTCATCAACATTATCTCCACCATGTTCTCCCAGAACACCGCCTCCCCTAGTTTCCTCTCCAGCGTCTTCAGCACTTCCTCGTTCCTCTAGCATCTAAACACTTCACTCCAATTCACACCTCTCGCACACTCCAGTCTCTCTTTTCCCAATCTTGTGGAGGTAGTCCACTCTCTACCCATGTCCAGTGAACACCTGTGTCAAGAAGTAGTTCACCTCCCCGAATCCAATCTCTCCTATACCCAATCGCTCCTTTTAGCGCGCCCTCCTACTCCTCCCACCTTCTCACCATTTCCTCCTCCATCCATTCCTGTACTTCCTCTCTGGTCGTACCCCTCCAGCTTCCGCTGGCGCGAGTTTTAAACATAGAGGTTGTCCCTGCCCATAGACATGTCATTTATCTGCAAACCAGATGATTCTTTTGTAATAACCATATAAAACTAAATACTTATACTTTTTTAGGCTCTAGTTTGGGTTTTGGAGATGTTAGTGGGTCGTCGATTCGCTAATATTACAATAAAGATTTTATGTTTGGAGCGTGTGATTTGGAATTTGATTTCTCCCTGGATTAAGCCGTTATTGTAAGGAACATAACATAATATTTTTTTTTGTAAAATTTGAGCAATAAACAATGTATATTCAACGTTTAACTTATTTAAACTAATATGTATTGTATTGGGCGATTCGTCATTCAAATTTAAGATGAAAAGTTAAAATAATAAAAACATTGAGCACCCTGTATCTCATTAACGATAAAAATGTGCTCTATCGTATCAATTTGCAAACGTAAATGTTCGTTTCTGCTGTTGTAATATTATAAGTGGCAAATAAAAGAAGAATGTCTTCGTAGCAGAGTGGTATAGAGGTCTGGCTGCGAAAATGAAGAATTGTAGGGGTAATGTTCGAATCCGGGTTGCGGTGATAATTTTGATCGGAGAGATTGTGGAGAAGATAGAGCGGTGCGGACTGGAAGTGGCGGAAGAAAAGACGATGGGGTTGCTAGTGAAGGAATGGAGCAGGTAGGGGGAAGTGGAGGTGATGGTGAAGGGAAGGATAATTCGTATGGAGGAGTCTTTGTTGGATAGTGAATTATCCTTCAGAACGTATATGCTAGAGGCGGCACAGTAAGGGAAAGTAAGGGAAGCATTGATGTGAAATGTGAAAGGGCCGGGAAAGTGGAAGAGGAGGGTAATTGGTAGGACGGTAGAGCAGAGTATGCTGTACGGTGTGGATGTGTGGGATGAAAAAGCGGAGGTGAATGCCAGGGCTAGGCCACTCCTGCGGGTGCAGAGAGAGATACTCCTGAGAGTGGTGCAGGAATACGGGACAGTGGGTGGACTGGCAGCAGCGGCGTTGTCAAGGTCCTACTCATTGGACGTGATTGCTAGAGCCAAGAACAAACACTGGAGGGGTGCGACCAGAGAGGTAGTACAGATATGGATGGAGGAGGAAATGGAGAGAAAAAGGGCACGCTAAAAGGATCAATTGGGGGTAAGAGGAATTGGATGGACTGGAAATTCGGGGAGGTTACACAGGTGCTCAATGGATTAGGGTACCTACACAAGAAAATGAAGAGAAAGAGACTGGAGTGTGCGAGAGGAGTGAAGTGGAGAATTGTGTGGGGCATGTGCTTAGATGCTGGAAGAACGAGTAAGTGCTGAAGAAGCTGGAGAGGAAACTAGGGGAGGCGGTGTATTGGGAGAACATGGTGGTAATAATGTTGAGGGGGGAGGAGAAATAGGAGGAGGTAAGTGGCTTGATGGAGAGCATGTTTAGGGGGAGAGAAGGACTCGATAGGGCATGAGAGGTAGGAGTGATAGGTAGGGAGGAGAGGACGGTGTAAGCGGAGAGTGTGCGAGGGACCGCTGCCCAACTCGAAGTATGTTAGGGTGATAATGACGAGTTTGAGATGAGTTTGGTTTGTAGGCATCTCCTTAGGGATTAGTCCAGCACTGTTTGGGTCCTGGATAGGACCCTTTCAAACATGAGTTTCCCATCTTGACCCGAAAAAGAATAAGATAAAAGAAGTTTTTTGAGAAAAGATTTATTATCCTAAATAGCTCCATCAAATTTACAATTCATATTTCAAGTTTCCTCTTTATTAAAGTTCTACTTTCTCATTTTTAACAAAATTTTCATCTAATCCTTGGAGATCGTTGAAATTCCAATTTAACTCGTTTTTCAAAACTATATCGTTCAAAAAACGACTGAAATGCTGCAAAATGAAACATGTTAAAAAGAAATTAAAAAAATTATCTCGAAGCACTCACGTCTATAATCTTCTTCAAATCTTTATCACCCTCATCCAATTTTTTGTTATTAACAGAAATTTTTCTGATCAATTTAAAAACTGGTTTTACCCCGTTTTTAAAAGATTCTACAAAAAGCTCCAAATTCGGTGAGGAAGCAATCGATTGTATCAAAGGTATCATGGAAAATATAGATTCCATAGCTGATGGAAAACTTTGAAGATTTTTATTCAAATCGTTGATAATTGGTGTGACGGCATTTTTAATCACCTTCCGAAGTATTCTAAAACAGACTCTAAATCAGCTCCGGTGCATTAAAAAAAAAGTTGGTTGAACCTCGGTCATTTCTAACAATTGTGTATATGAGATGAGGTTGTAATATTTGTTAACATTTCATTCTGTAGAAAACGTAGCGAGAATCGATCATTTAAAAATCCTACTAGGAAATATTGTCGAAAGAGATGTGGTGAAAGATTTGCCTCGCTCAGACCGGCTATGAACGCTGAAGACATTTTAGAACGACCCAATTTCCAACCATCTTCATAAAAAGCATTGTAATGGCATCTTCTAGCTGAGCCGAAATAGAAAAAAAATCGATCAAAAGTTGTGATGTGCACACGGAATACTTGGAAAACGCTTGGATTCTGCTCCACGATAAAGCACCTTCTCACAAGGCTATTATTGTGAAAAAATTCCTTGGCCAAAACTCATATAACTGTTGTATCCCCCTTTGACTTGTCTGGCTACTACTGACGAGATGATGCCCAAGAATATCTTCAAAACAGTCATAACAGGCAGAGAGGCATGGGAAGAAGGACCTCCAATTAATGCAGAAATGACCTGCTACGCAGATGGCTCAAAAACCGAGGAAGGTGTAAGAGCAGGAATATATATATATATATATATATATATATATATATATAGCCAAGTCAAAGATAAGAGTCTCACTGTGCTTAGGCAAACATGTGACGATATTCCAGGCAGAAGTTGCAGCAATACAGCACTGTGCAGGAGAGCTATTAAGGCAAGAGTTTGAGGAAAAGACTCAATAGATCTGCAAAGGTTTTAGTGGAAAGGTTCTTAGAAGCCCATATTTATCTTCTTATCTTATCTTATCTCCCTTTGAGGCATCCTCTTTCAATCGATAGAAGACATAAAAGAGAATTCCCGGTGAGACTCAAGACGATTCGTAAACAGTACCAGGTTCAACCCATTGATGAGAAAGTAGTTTTCATGAAAAATACTGAAAAAAAGTTTATTCTTACGTAAATAGCACATCAAAAAAAGCTTCTGCTTCCTTTATTTGTTTGGGTGTGTATGCATCCAACTCATCCCTGAAAATAACATAAATATTGATATGTATGTATCTCTTTTTGTTGCTTGCAATTAGAAAGGGATCGAAGCACGGTTTTTGAACTTGCGTCTAGCGCCACCGTTTAATTTTCTAGCCCGCAGGCACGCATGCGCATTTAATGATCAGTTTGCCTTCTAATTTATCGAGAAGGGCAAGAAGCCATTTTTTCAACACTGATGTATAGCTTTTTCAATGATTTTCCTTGCCCTTCTCGATAAATTAACCAATTGATCTGTTTTAACAAAGCAAAATTAGAAACAAAAACAAGTATTAGTTCCTAATTATTCTAACCTAAAAATTGAAAATGACAAGACAAGGCAAACTGATCATGAAATGCGCATGCGTGCCTGCGGGCACGAAAATTAAACGGTGGCGCTAGACGCAAGTGGTTTTTGGTAGATATTTGAGGAAAGTGTGGTGTGAGGGGTGTGAAGAATTTTATGAAAATTGAGACTTACTCTAAAATATCTTCGCTGGTAACACCAACAAAAAGGCATATCAAAATAAAACAAAGTCCTGGAGGAAATTTACTACCAACAATCATCATAAAAAACATGGAGTGACTAATATTTATTGTAATAACAAATATTGGTGCAGATAAAAAAAACAAAGGAATATAAATAATAATTTTTACAACAAATTAAAATCACAATTTTATTAGTAATTTAAAAAGTACGTCCGTAGGTTGTGTAGACACGTGTGTATATTACAATTTAACAATATCTCGACCGTTTTTCGATTATACAGGGTGTCAATTTTAAAACTTTGAAACAATCGTGAACGAAAAGAGATTTCAAAAAAAATTTCAATCAATTTCAAAAAATAGAGAGGGGGAACTAAAATGATATGAGAGAGAACGCATCCCTATCAACCCTCTATGCCCCACCTACAAAAACTTAAACGGCAACCCCCTACTTGTGATACGTCGTTAGAAAACCCGTAGAAAATGCTTTCCAACGGTGTAAGTCATAATTATACAGGGTGTAACTATAAAGCGGAAACATTTATTTGTACTATTTCAAAAATAATGTGACAGTGAATAATTTTTGCCATCTATTGTACTTTTAATCGCTTATTTTATCCACACTTATAAAACATGTAAAGTACCATTTTATCCACTAGTGGAATAATGAAAAATACAATCATAAATCAACAGCTTCCAAAAATTTTTAAATTAATTTCAATGATTTTTGACGTTTCAGCTGCTGACTGAGCGAAATGTCAAATCACTTTGTGATGATAAATGACTGTGATTATGGATAAAACGTTGTATTGCATTCGTGTTTTAGTTGCGTTTTATCCACGCAAAAATTTTCAATTTTCCCATACAATAAATAACTATTATTCAATAAAATAAATTAAATGAGTAATCTTGAAGCGTTCACGAATCGATTTCAATTTTATTTTAATTTATTAAGAGGGCGATTAATTGCCTATTGTAATATTTGCATAGTGGGAAGGAGTATTTAAGTGATTTTTTCATTTATATATCAAAGTGTTACTGAATCTACCAATTAAGTACATCATTTCCATAATTCAACATGGCCTGCAAACATATTTTAGTAGCTTTTTTCTTTCTTAACGTTATTTTATACTCAGCTGCTCAGAAGTTGACAGAGTAAGTTTTATTTATTTTTTTATATCAATCAACCTTAAAATACACACAACGCAAAAGTCTAGGGATATTTTTATAAGTAGTCGTGTTTAGATTGTTGTTTAATATTAACTTTTTTGCAAAAAATAACAGAAAGCTGAACAAAAAAAATATTATAAAAACCACTTTTTTTTCAAACATCAAAAAAATACAAAAAATAAACTTAAAATAAAGTATGGCCACCACGTTGGTTTACCACAGCTCTACATCTAGCATTCATCCTCAAAATTACATTGTTAATGTCTACTTGAGGTATCTCGCTCTCGTGTGAAGCCCTAGTCTCGTCTCGTCTCGTTTCGCTTTTTCGAGACGAGAACGAGTCGAGACGAGAAAAATCTCGCTCTCGTGTGAAGCCCTAGTCTCGTCTCGTCTCGTTTCGATTTTTCGAGACGAGAACGAGTCGAGACGAGAAAAATCTCGCTCTCTTGTGAAGCCCTAGTTCTTCTTTAGGTATGATTTCGCTTGTTCTATGTAGGAGGATTCTTTCGAAGAGTTTGGATAGTTTTGGTAGTAGGCCAATTATCCTATATGAGCTGGGTTCATGGTGAGGTTTTCCTGGCTTCCCTAACATGATTATCTGTGCATACTTCCATTGTATTGGAAAATGATTAATTAGTAGTATTCTATTGAATATTGTGGTAGTTAGTACGATGGCTTTCATTGAAAGATGTTTTAATACTTTCCCGGTGATGAGATCGTATCCTGGAACTTTATGTGGGTTTAACAACTGGATTTGGAGTTAAAATTCAATTTTTTTTCGAAGCTTGCTTCTTTTTGCACGACATAGGAGTTTTGGGAAGGCAAGTGAACTCGTGAAACGTGTGATGTTACGAAAAAGCGTTCGTTACGCGATAACTCATTCAAGCGACTGTTCGCAATCTCTTTTGCCGCACTGAGCTCGCACACCTATAGGTGTGAAAAATTGTCAAAAATTGTGAAAATTTTGAAAAAATGGTTAATAATTGCTAAAAATTTGGAAAAATGATCAAAAATTGTCAAAAACTGTCAAAATTTTGAAAAAATGGTTAATAATTGCCAAATGTTCTCAAAAATTCTCAAAAACTGTCAAAAATGGTCAATAATTGTCAAAAATTTTGAAAAATGTTAAAAATTATTGAAAAATTGTCAAAAATGGTCGATAATTGTCAAAGACGGTCAATAATTAACAAAACCAATCAAAATTCGTCAAAAATGGTCCAAAAGGATCAATACTTGTTAAAATTTTGAAAAATGGTAAAAAATTGTCAAAATCTTGAAAAAATGGTCAATAATTGCCAAATATTTTCAAAAATTGTCAAAAATTTGGAAAAATGGTCAATAATTGCCAAAAATTTTGAAAAAGGTTTAAAAATTTTCAAAAATTGTCAAAAATGATCAATAATTGTCAAAGACGGTCAATAATTGTCAAAACCAATCAAAATTCGTCAAAAATTGTCAAAGATGGTCCAAAAGGATCGATGATTGTTAAAATTTCGAATATGGTCAAAAAACTATCAAAATTTTGAAAAAATGGTTAATAATTGCCAAATATTTTCAAAAATTTGAAAAAATGGTCAATAATTGTCAAAAGGTTTGAAAAATGTTTGAAAATTTTTAAAAATTGTCAAAAATGGTCAATAATTGTCAAAGACGGTCAATAATTGTCAAAACCAATCAAAATTCTTCAAAAATTGTCAGAAATGGTCCAAAAGGATCAATAATTGTTAAAATTTCGAAAAATGGTCAAAAATTGTCAAAATCTTGAAAAGATGGCCAATAATTGCCAAATATGTTGAATTTTTTGAAAAATGGTCAATAATTGTCAAAGACGGTCAATAATTGTCAAAATTTGTCAAAAACTGTCAAAAATGGTCAATAATTGTTAAAATTTTTGAAAAATAGTCAACTTTTTCGAAAAATTATCAAAAACTGTCAAAAATTTGTCGAAATTTTGAAAAAATGGTCAATAATTATAAAAAAACTGTCAAAAATGGCCAATAATTATTAAAAATTGTCAAAATTTTTGAAAAATGGTCTAAAATGGTCAAAATTTTTGAAAAATAGTCAAATTTTTCGAAAAATTATCAAAAACTGTCAAAAATTTGTCGAAATTTTGAAAAAATGGTCAATAATTATAAAAAAACTGTCAAAAATGGCCAATAATTATTAAAAATTGTCAAAATTTTTGAAAAATGGTCTAAAATGGTCAAAATTTTTGAAAAATTGTCAATAATGATCAATAATGTTCAACAATTGTCAAAACTGTCAAAATTGGTCAATAATTGTCAAAAATGGTCAATAATTATTAAAATTTGAAAAAATGGTCAAAAATTGTCAAAATTTTGAAAAAATGGTCAATAATTACCAGAGACGAAAAATGCTCATTCTATTGTGCATGAGAAGCAAGCTTCTGTCGGCGGTCCGACTACCGCTCACCTTTTTTTGCAATTTATGTTTATAGGTGAAGTAAAATAGCTCTGTGATTTTTTTCAAAATTTTATTTTCTATATTAGAAAAAACAAAACAAAATTGGACTTTTAAGTACCGTCAGGAACTAACAAGATGCTTTTTTAATATTAATTAATTTCATGGTATTCAAGAATACAGTTTTTATTTTGAATGCAACATAGAAATACACCACATGAAAAACATTTGCTATGAACAGGACGAGAACTGCACATTTCACATCTCCCTCTACTATCCACATAGATAGCCCAGTGGGATCCACGATTTCCAAGCCTCACATCCTTAGGGACACTATAGCTTTGTTTGCGTCTTTTTACTATAGGTCCTGATCGTCTAGGATCAGCTCTGCAACAGTTAATTGCCATAAAACCCATACTGATTGACCTTCTAAATTCAAGTGTTGAAATTTTTTCGAACTGCATGTTATATACTACATAAGCATTAACAAAAGCTATATCGATAAAACCCCAAAATAGCCTATGCCACCATTTTCGAGATCTACGAATCATACCATAAGAACTTCGCAAATGTGTATTGTATGTCGGTAATGCGGAGTTCCACAGGGACTAATGGAAGCCCGGGTCCTGATGGAATTCTCTACTTACGGAAACTACAGTATTCACTGGGATAAGCTTTATTGTATACTTAACTATTTACAATAGTTTTATATATGTGTTACTTAAGATGATCATGTTACTGGTATAACATAGTGTTAGATCTGATATCGATGAACTACATTGATTCAGTGCTTTTTGAGATAACCATTTGATTCCTTCTTTCTCCATAATTCCTGAGGGTACTTTTCATCTGTATCTGTCTTCTTCCATCTTCTGTTTGCTTGTTTTCCTTGTATTTTTCTTTTTTCTGTCTCCTCCTGTTCTGGAATTTGAGATGACTGTTCAGGATTATGAGACCAACTTTGTTTAGGAACTGTGGAATTATTAGATGCAGAATGACTTTCTGCTGATATGGTGTCCATAAAATTATTTTTTGACTCAAGTTCCGTATCTATCTGTCAACAAATTATTATCTAAAGGAATTCTTCTGTCAATATTTGATCAGCAATCTGCTCTAGTTCTTTTTGACTCAGTGCCTTTTGAGATAACCATTTGATTCCTTCTTTCTCCATAATTCCTGAGGGTACTTTTCATCTGTATCTGTCTTCTTCCATCTTCTGTTTGCCTGTTCTCTTTGTACGTTTCTTTCTTCTGTCTCCTCCTGTTCTGGAATTTGAGATGACCGTTCAGGATTATGAGAACAACTTCGTCGGAAGCTAAAGGGTTAAAGAGAAGTATCGAATCAGATCCTTGAGGATCTTCACAAGCAATAAATTCCATGAATATTCCATCTGATACTTTATATTTTGACTTACATTTACCTTTTACTTACATTTACATTAAAAATACAACTATATATATTTTCTAATTATTATTTCTTTTAGGTCAGATTTAGATCAACTTAAATCGGCATGGTCGAAAGTAGAAAAAAATTCAGTGGAGTACGCCAAAACTCTGACGAAAAGGTATGTATGTATGTATATTGGGGTGATATTCACTGAGACCTAAAATATCTATTCTGCCCATTCTACTAAGTTCCTGAGGAAAGTCTCAGAGACTAGTAGCTCCTTTAATCCTATTTCCTGGAGGAATTTCAGAATATCTGGAGGATTTAACTTAGGTAAATGTCCCTCTTCTATCCAATAATCTCCCAGGATTCTGAATTGCTGTGCAACTCGCAGGTATGTGGATGGAGGTTTCTTCTTCCATACCACAGAATCTACATTCTTCTTCCTCCACTGTTTTGAGCTTTTTCAGGTGCCCATTCAGGCGACAATGTCCAGTTGGTGCAGTTTTATTTCTACTTGATCTCAACAAGTTGTAGTCACCCAGAAGAATCTTTCATTGTCTAAGTCCTAGTAGATCTTTCCAATGGTCACATCTTCTCTTTTTTGTCAGCCTTGTCTATTTCTTCCAATATTACATTGGAGCTGATACAGCAAAAGAGTTCAGGCCCCCTCTTTGCTAGTTCATCTGCTATTTCATGTCCTTCTATTCCAGTGTGTCCTGGAATCCACAGTAAGGTGACTATATTGTTAATTGAGTTTGCCTAGGCATTCCAACACCATTTTGGAACTGATTACACAAGAGCTCATTGCTTTAATGGCTTGCTTTGGTTCCAATCCCAGTTCCTTCTATTGCTTTTGAGCCGTCTGTGTACCATTAAATGACATTATTTCCAAGTCTGGTAATGGTATTTAGATCCCATTCTATCTTGTTGCTTAATTCCGTGACGAATTTCTATACCATACCATCTTGTGGCATGTCCCAGGTTTTCGGATTTCTAAGAAGCAAGGAGGTGGTTTTTTTTTAATGATTCCCTCTCTACTTAGTCTGTATCTTGTTCTTTCTGCATCACTTTCCATCACCATATGTAGTGGTGTGAGGTAGAGAATCACTTCCATGGCTGCCGTTAGGGCATGTTCTCATTGCTCCTGTAATGCACATACAGGCTAGTCTTTGAATTTTGGAGAGTTTTCTCTCGTTGACGAAAAGGTAAGTCTGAGGTTTAATTTATTTAAATACTAGTCCAAAAAAAATTATTTTTCTACAGTCGCGCGTAAAATGACTAATTTCTATATTCAAATGAAATCGTAAAGTCGACAAATGCCGAATTAACTCAATTGGTGAATATTTAACAATTTATCAGATTAAAAATCAAATAAAATTAAATGAAAATTGTCAAAAATTTTGAAGTATGGTCAATAATTGTCAATTATTGTCACATACTGTTAAAAATGGACACCTTTTGTCAAAAATGGTCAATAATGGTCAAAAATTATCAAAAACTGTCAATAATTGTTAAAAATTTGAAAAATGGGCGATAATTGTCAAAAATTGAAAAAAAATGAAAAATGGTCAAAAATTTTGAAAAATTGTCAAAAATGGCCAAACATTTTCAAAAATTTTAAAAAAAATTTGAAAAAGGGTAAAAAACTATCAAAAATTGTCAAAAATGGACAATTATTGTTAAAATTGGTCAATAATTGTTAAAATTTTGAAAAATGGTCGATAATTATTGTCAAAAACTATCAAAAAAGGTCAATAATTTTTAAAAATGCACGATTGTCAAAAATTTTAAAAAAATTTTGAAAAATGGTAAAAAACTATCAAAAATTGTCAAAAATGGACAATTATTGTTAAAATTGGTCAATAATTATTAAAATTGGTCAATAATTGTTAAAATTTTGAAAAATGGTCGATAATTATTGTCAAAAACTATCAAAAATGGTCAATAATTTTCAAAAATGGTCAATTGTCAAAAATTTTAAAAATGGTAAAAAACTATCAAAAATTGTCAAAAATGGACAATTATTGTTAAAATTGGTCAATAATTGTTAAAATTTTAAAAAATGTTCGATAATTATTGTCAAAAACTATCAAAAATGGTCAATAATTTTCAAAAATGGTCAATTGTCAAAAATTTGAAAAATGGTAAAAAACTATCAAAAACGGACAATTATTGTTAAAATTGGTCAATAATTGTTAAAATTTTAAAAAATGGTCGATAATTATTGTCAAAAACTATCAAAAATGGTCAATAATTTTCAAAATGGTCAATTGTCAAAAATTTTGAATAAATTTTGAAAAATGGTAAAAAACTATCAAAAATGGACAATTATTGTTAAAATTGGTCAATAATTGTTAAAATTTTGAAAAATGGTCGATAATTATTGTCAAAAACTATCAAAAATGGTCAATAATTTTCAAAAATAGTCAATTGTCAAAAATTTTAAAAAATTTTGAAAAATGGTAAAAAACTATCAAAAATTGTCAAAAATGGACAATTATTGTTAAAATTGGTCAATAATTGTTAAAATTTTGAAAAATGGTCAAAAATTTTTGAAAAATTGTCAAAAATGGCCAATAATAGTCAAAAACTATCAAAAATGGTCAAAAATGGACAATTATTGTTAAAAATTGTAAAAATTTTGAAAAATAGTTGATAATTGTCAAAAATTGTTAAAGTTTTTGAAAAACTGTCACATATTTTGAAATATGGACAAAAATGGTCAAAAATTTGGAAAAATGGTCCATAATTGTCAACAATTGTCAATAATTATCAAAAATGGTCAATAATTATCAAAAATGGTCAATAATTTTGAAAAATGGTCAAAAATCTTGAAAAATAGTCAAAAACGGTTAAAAATTGTCAAAAATAGACAATTATTGTCAAAATTGGTCAATAATTGTCAAAAATTGTTAAAATTCTGAAAAATGGTCGATAATTGTCAAAAACTGTCAAAAATGATCAATAATTTTGAAAAATGGTCAAAAATTTTGAAAAACTGTTAAAGTTTTTGAAAAATTGTCAAAAATTTTGAAAAATTGTCAATAATGGCCAATAATTGACAAAAACTATGAAAAATTTTCAATTATTGTTAAAAATTTTCAAAATTTTGAAAAACAGTCAATAAATAAATAATACGAGCCGTTTCCGAAAATCGATTTAAACACGTAATTTATAAAATCGATTTACTAAAAATCGATTATTATTACTATAAAAATCGATAACTAAAAATCGATTAATATTACTATAAAAATCGATAACTAAAAATCGATTATAAGAAAATAATAATCGATTTATATAAAAATCGATTATTTTTTAACTTTTCTAGTCAGTAGATCTTTTAAGGTTAATCATGATGAATAGCGAAAATGACTATTATTCTAGCACTCCTATTATAACCTAAGATAATATAAAAAACTGTTTTAATTATTAAAAGGGACACTGTAGAAAAAATTGTGTGTTTTTCGAGCGTAAAGTAAAATTGCCGCCTTCGAAAGATCGCCACGCTCCGCTCCGCGTCGCGCGGCAACATTCTTTCTCAAGCGGCAATCTGTTACTTTACGCTCTAAATACACAAATAACTATTTTATATTCTTGAAAAGAGAATTTAAAGAAACGTTAAAACATTAAATGTTGCAAAGTGGTCTTGTTTATTGGATCACTTGCTCAGCATCAAACGAAAAGCTAGGCTAGAAAAATATATTATGCCGGAGCCACAAAGGGAAAAAGTAGCTTAACATTTTGCAAACGGAGATTAGGTACGATTTTAGAAGCTCAAAGGGTTTTATTTTGTTCCGTTTTTTTTTCAGGCTGGTTGACGAAGTTGCTGTACCAATCACAACGGAAACGCTTGAACTGGTTAGTTTCATTCTAACTGAAGATTCAAGAGAAAAAATAGTTAATATGGTCAGCCAATTTAAAACCTTCACCGATTTGCCGCAATTCGCCGAATATGTCAAATCCATCACCGGTATTATTACCAAAAGTTTGATACCTAATTTGAAATTGGTGGGTTACGTTTTTAATAATCCCGATGAGTTTGCGAAAGAACATGCCGAACTGATTTTGGATATAGGACTTCAAATTTACCATTCAAATTTGGAGGTAAATTCCATAAATATTTTTAAACCGTAAACTTAGGAGCTCGCGTCACCGACATGCATATTGGACTCTTTTTGTATGGGTAATTGATTGATTGATTGGCCCGGCACCTCAATCTTTGGGCTTTTTGTGTTCTTGGTTATACCGTTTATGTGAAGAGACCAGGTTCAACAGTCTTTTCACTAGGTCCTTCTTGGAGAAATCCTTCCTTGGATACTCTATTCCTAGGAGTCTATATCTCCAATGAGAAGATTCGAAGATAATGTGAGAGGCTGTTTCCTCCTCTTCAATGCACAACCGACAGATAGGTTCCTCCCTATATATGCCAATGCTTCCTTAGGGTACAGTGATCGGTGAGTATTCCCGTCACTTTCCTTATCTAACCCTTGCTGAGGTTTAATATTTCGTTAGTCAGCGACTCTACGGGTTTTCTGACCAAGAGTTTGCTGGGTTCCTGTTTTGGTTCGTATCTCCAGAACATCTGAGTCCACCAAGATGTACAACCACGTGCGGTATATTTTGATATTCCAAATACTGGTTCAGGACCAATGAACGCAGTTTCAGACCATAGCTTTGCTAGAGTGTCATTGCCTACAATACCCTTGTGCCCCAGGACCCCCTTAAGAGTTACTGTATTATGGTTTGCCAGGGTTAAAAGTTTTTGTAGGCAGTCCCAGCTGATCTGGGGACATGTTAAAGATTTCAGTGCTGCCTGAGAGTATGAGGATCTCTTGGCCTCTTCTTACGATGTTTATTTGCAAACGCGTGTCGATAGCGAAGATTTCTGCCTGGAATGCAGATGCAAACTTCCCCAACGATTCGTGGACATTGCACCTAGTTCCTGGAACAATGGACTCCAGCTCCTGTTCCTTTGTCAGTGTACCACACCAACGTTCCTTCCTGGCTGAATGCTTCCAACCCATCCCAGTTTAGCTGGATTTCGTATGATTGGTTGTCGTTAATTGTGATACCATCTGTAATTCTGGAATGACTATGGGTGTTGGTTCCTTCGTGCCAATTCCCATTGCATTCCAGCCTGTATGCAGCCATTCTCGCTTCCGTCTTTTGTATGGATAATTGAGATCTAATTGAGAAATATTTCCTTCTATCATAGGCGTACGAAAAATCTTTCAGAAGTAATTAATTTATTTGTGAAAATTTTTATGTCATAGCCGTACGATGAAATATTTGAAAGGGGTTAATTTCTTTGAGAAAATTTTTATAGGGGGTAATTTTAAAGGGGTTCATTCTTCTGTCGTCATCTTTTTTACTTTGTTGTTGTTTTTAGAGAGCTAAGCCTGTGCTAGATGACTTTATGTCCAAGGACTGGACCGCCGAAGAAATTGCAGCTGTCGACAAGGTGATAACCTTATTGGGAGAGGTCGATAAGGATATGATCAAGAGATGGATTTCTTCAATTTAATTCCACCAAAACATATGTTAAGATAAAATAAATAATTTATGAAAAAACTTGTTTTCTCTATTTTCCCTTGTTTTTGGCGTAGGAGAAACTGAAATTTAACGTGTAGAAGTCAGACCCAAAAATATTTATGATTTTATTTAAAATTTAAATGAATTCTAACCGAAACCCAGCGGAAAAATCTGCTGTGAAAGTTGAACTTATTGGTATTCTGTTGACAAAAACGCAGTTTCACAGGTGCTTGATCCTTCTTTTTGCATCTCATAAAACGGAGGGTGCTTTTTTTTCCAAACGAACATAATTGAGAGAGGATCCTGGAAACTTTATTATATTTTTCGGTGTACTGTATTTACATTTTAAATCTGTATTATACAAAGCACAATTATACAGACTGTCCCGTAAATAAGTAGTCTTTATTGATCAGAATAGACATTTATCGTTACCAATACATAACAATGTTTAAATTTTATCTTAGTGTGCTGTAATGAGTTAAAAAAAAAGTTTCCTGTATAAAATGAACTGTCAAACTGCACCAACTTTAAGTTGTACTTATACAAAATTTTTTTTTTAAGCTATTTCTTTATTTTAATTTCAATAATAAAATCTTCAGTTTCCGTCTCGAAATTAAGAGAGACAAATCCGATTTTCACCTATCCCCATTCGCCTATTCTATTACGACGTTTGTCGACAAAAACCCAATTATGCAAGTTATCCAACCAATTACTAAGTTAGGCAACCCCCGTTTATTTTACGACACTAGATGTTGCACTAACAAACTGAAAGCCCTATTAATTCGCGGTGTAATTCGTTTTTCCTCACGTGGTGTCGTCGAGGAATATAAAGGGATGTTTCGGATGATGCTACGATAGTATAGAAGGGGACAATGATAAAGAAAAATCGTTTGTATAATTACTTTATGTAGGTACGTTGAGCTGCTTTACACAAAAGTGATCATGAAAAAAAAAACTCATTTGAAATTATACATTGAAGAGTGAGACCTAAAAGATCTATTGAGACCCCCGTTTCTACTCAATTCCTGAGGAAAGTCTTAAAAACCAGTAGATCCTTTGGTCCCTTTTCTTGAAGGAGTTTTAGGATATATCCCCAGGCTTCTTTTTAGGTAAACGTCCCTCGTCTCCATGGCTTAGGCTTTTATTTGCTTCCACCTGGTTGTAATTTTCCAACAGTATCTTTGATTGTTTCACCTTGTTCTTTGCTCTATTAGAATTCGAGATTTTACTTCTACCAGAGTTCTTCTTAAAGAGGACAGCTCAACAGGTTTACTTAGAGCCTGACCAAGCAGCCATTAAAGCACTGAGATCTTGTTTAATAAGTTCCAAAATGGTATGGGAATGCCTAGGGAGAACTTTGGAACAGTGGATTCCAGGACACACTGGAATAGAAGGAAAAGAGGAGGACTGAAACACCCGTTTGGAGGCCGGAAGCCTTTTGAGGTATCAGCTGCAATGTAATATTGGAAGAAATAGGTAAAGTCGAAAAAAAGAGAAGATCTGACCATTGGAAAGATCTAGTAGGATTTGGATAATCAAAGATTCTTCTGGATGACTACAACCTGTTGAGGCCAAATGAATGCCTAAGTCAAAGTAAAACTGCACTAAGAGTTTTAACAGGGATCCTAAAGGGACATTGTCGCCTGAATGGGCACCTGAAAAAGCTCAAAATAGTGGAGGATGATAAATGGCATTGAAGAAGAAACCTCCATCCACATATCCTAGGGCACAACACCTAGGAGATTACTGGATAGAAGAGGGATATTTATCTGGAGATATCCTAAAATTCCTCCAGGAAATAGGTCTCAAGGAGTCTCTGAGACTTTCCTCAGGAACTAAGTAGAAGTAAGGGGGCACAATAGGACTTTTGAATGTCACCCCAATATAGAGCCTGATCAGGTTATAGACCTTTCTCCAAAAGTGATAATGGGCTTTCTCATAAGCATAGATCTCTTGGACTAAAATACAGATGTAGATCTAATAGGTGGCAGTGCGGTAAGGCCAACCGAACCAATTGACCTTCTTGTCTAAAAACGTCTTTGTTACAAATGTGGTGGTATTCCCTATATTGTAGCCTGGAAGCTACTCATCTTTCTGATTGGTATTGCTGCAGTTTAGTGTGCATCAGTATCACATGCTAGAAGTAGATATATCTCCTATACTAGCGATTGCACCAGCCCACCTCCTAAAAAGTAGCATGAAGCTATTCCTATCTCCTTGTCCTCCTTGTTGCGTTCGAAGTGTACTCTCGAACTGGAACTTGAGTCATGTATTTTGCACCCTATATTCATAATAATTAAACGTATAAAGAAACTAATTTCACACTAGATATTAGGAAATAAAGTCTCACCCCCTAAAATTTCCTAATTCCCGAACCCCACTTTTTTTTTATCGAGCATCAAACCCCGTAATCCCACCGGTGTGTATCTAATTTTCACAATGAAACCACTTAGTTTCGCAAACACAAAATACAAAAAAACCCCTCCAGATAATCCAGTCTAAGAATCGTCATAAATCAAGTTATCCATCTATCAAACGACGTCAAAATGAGCCGGTATCACCGAGTCACGTGACCGACGCGTGACTAGCATCGTCTCTTTTGCGTGGATTAGGCTAATAGTGTTGTTAATCTGTGAAGAGATGCGCCCACCCAGGCTTGAGAATTGTCGACCCCTTTTAAGCGTTGTGTGCGAGTTCGGTTACTGAGTAGGTACATTGGAAAAAATTCTGATCAAATTTCATCCATATATACTATTGTAATGCCTTTTGGCATAAAATAAAATAAGAAATGAAACTATTTTCAATAAAAAATTTGAATGTTAAAAAATGCATAAATAAAGCCCATGAGGCCGACAGGTATCGAGAGTCAAGTTCATCACGTAAATAAGCATATAACATTAAATAGTAAATATCAGCCTGACCTGGAGGACCACCAATTAAAGAGGCCTTTCCTTAACAACATCCCAACATCACAATATTGTCGAATTTATAAAATTTAGCGGTGACTCTTCTGTCATTGTCGTCAGTGGCGGCTCGTGAACTTTTTAAGAGAGGAGGCTGGACATAAAAATTGTTGAAAATTGTCAAAATTTTTGAAAAATGGTCAAAAATGGACAAAATTTTGAGAAAATGGTCAATAATTTTGAAAAAACTGTCAAAAATGGTCAATAACTGTTGAAAATTGTCAAAATTTTTGAAAATTGTTCAAAATTTTTGAAAAATTGTCAAAAACTCAAAAGTTTTAGAAAATTGTCAAATATGGTCAATAATTATCAAAAATTGTCGGAAACCTTTGTTAAAAATGGTTAATAATTGTCAATAATTATTAAAAATTTTGAAATATGGTCAATAATTGTTAAAAACTGTCAAAATTTTGAAAAAATGGTTAAATATTTTGAAATATGGTCAATAATTGTTAAAAACTGTCAAAATTTTGAAAAAATGGTTAAATATTTTCAAAAACTGTCTAAATATTTGAAAAATTGTCAAAATTTGGAAAAAATGGCCAAAAATTGTAAAAATTTTGAAAAAATTGTCAAAAATTGTCAAAAATTGTCAAAAATTGTCAAAAATTGTCAAAAATTGTCAAAAATTGTCAAAAATTGTCAAAAATTGTCAAAAATTGTCAAAAATTGTCAAAAATTGTCAAAAATTGTCAAAAATTGTCAAAAATTGTCAAAAATTGTCAAAAATTGTCAAAAATTGTCAAAAATTGTCAAAAATTGTCAAAAATTGTCAAAAATTGTCAAAAATTGTCAAAAATTGTCAAAAATTGTCAAAAATTGTCAAAAATTGTCCAATTTTTGTAAAAATGGTCAATTGTCAAAATTTTGAAGAAATGGTCAAAATTTTTGAAAAATTGTCAAAAACTTTCAAAAATGGACAATTATTCTCAAAATTCTGAAAAATATTTGATAATTGTTAAAAAATGTTAAGTTTTTTGGAAAATTGTCAAAAATTTTGAAAAAATGGTCAAAAGTAGTCAAAAATTTGAAAAAATGATCTATGATGGTGAACGATTGTCAATAATTGTCAAAAATTTTGAAAAAATGGTCATAAATTATCATAAAAAAACAGTCAAAATGGTCAATAATTGTTAAAATTTTGAAAAATGGTCAACATTTTTGAAAAATCATTAAAAACTGTCAAAATATTTGAAAACTTGTCATAAATGGTCAAAAATTCTCAAAATTTATCAATAATTGTCAAAAATGGTTAATAATTGTCAAAAAATGGTCAATCATTGTCAAAACTTTTAGAAAAATTGTCAAAAATTCAGAAAAATGGTCAATAATTATCAAAAATAATCGATAATTGTCAAATATCGTTAAAAAATGTTCAAAAATTCTCAAAATTGATCAATAATTGTCAAAAATGGTCAATAATTGTCAAAAATGGTCAATAATTGTCAAAAAATGGTCAATTATTGTCAAAACTTTCAGAAAAATTGTCATAAATCGTTGAAAACTGTCAAAATATTTGAAAAATGTTCAAAAATTCTCAAAATTGATCAATAATTGTCAATAGGGTCAATAATTGTCAAAAAATGGTCAATCATTGTCAAAAAATGGTCAATCATTGTCAAAACTTTTAGAAAAATTGTCAAAACTTTTGAAAAATGGTCAATAATTGTCAAAAATTTCGAAAAATGGTCAATAATTGTCAAAAGTGGTCAATAATTGTCAAAAATGATCAATAATTCTCAAAATTGATCAATAATTGTCAAAAAAGGTCAATAATTATCAAAACTTTTAGAAAAATTGTCAAAAATTTCGAAAAATGGTCAATAATTGTCAAAAATCGTTCAAAACTGTCAAAATATTTGAAAAATTGATTAATAATTGTCAAAAGTGGTCAATAATTCTCAAAATTGATCAATAATTGTCAAAAAAAGTCAATAATTATCAAAACTTTTAGAAAAAATGTCAAAAATTCCGAAAAATAGTCGATAATTGTTAAAAATCGTTAAAAACTGTCAAAATATTTGAAAAATTGTCAAAAATGTTCAAAAATTCTCAAAATTGATCAATAATTCTCAAAATTGATTATTAATTTGTCAAAAATGGTCAATAATTGTCAAAACTTTTAGAAAAATTGTCAAAAATTTCGAAAAATGGTAAATAATTGTCAAAAATTGTTAAAAACTGTCAAAATATTTGAAAAATTGTCAGAAATGGTCAATAATTGTCAAAAATCTTTAAAAACTGTCAAAATATTTGGAAAATTGTCAAAAATTTACAAAAATTCTCAAAATTCTGGAAAACAGTTGATAATTGTCAAAAATTGTTGTTTTTTGGAAAGATTTCAAAAAATAGTCAAAAATAGTCAAAAATTTGGAAAAATGGTCTATAATTGTAAATAATTGTCAAAAATGGTCAAAAATTTGGAAAAATTGTTAAAAATTGTCAATTATTGTTGAAAAATGTGAAAAATGAACAGTTTTTGACAATAAATGTCCATTTTTGAATAAATGAATGAATGAATAAAAATTGTCATTATTTTGAAAAATGGTCAAATATTGTCAATAATTTAGAGAAAATTGTCAAAAATTCTCAAAATTGATCAATAATTGTCAAAAATGGTTAATAATTGTCAACATTGATCAGTAATTGCTATTTGCTGGATAAATTGGTGAGGAGGCCGAGCCTCCTTAGCCTCCTTCGAGAAGCCGCCACTGATTGTCGTCGAGAATGTTTAAATTGATGGCGATTAAATGGAAGTTGTTTTATGTTCCCTGCTTATCTAACTTTCATACCATTTGTACAGAAAAGCGTTCGAAAGAAGAATTTACGATATACCTAGGAGCTTGTATAATAAAATATAAATTTACAATTACTGGACTAGCTAGGAGCTCACTTAAAACCTTCACTAGATTACTACGAAATTTTTCAGCCAATGGGCAAGTAAAAGCGCCGGATTTCAATCTATGCGTTTTTTTTCTGTTGATCTTTTGAGATTCTATACTCTGTTCAACATTGCTACAGACGTTTTGCGTACGTTTTGGTTAATTCCGTGCACTCCACTAGTTCTATCCACCAATACGATCGCAAACCATCTGGACCTGTTGTCAGACAGGGATATTGTTTTGAGGCGGCGTAATTGAAATATGAACAGAGTAAACACTCCTGTGATGTTGCGATGTTGTTATTGAATTGAATATGAATATGTTATCGTCTGCCTCTACGATATTTATATTGTGGTTCAAGTTCAGGCTGATATTTACTATTTAATGTTATATGTTTATTTACGTGTTGAACTTGACTCTGGATACCTGTCGACCTCGTGGGCTTTATTTATGCATTCTTTAACGTTCAATAATTTATTAATAATAGTTTCAAGGGAAGTTACAACAAATATTGGGTTTGTGATGTATTTTGGGCATTACATAAAGAATTACATTCATTGAAATTATCTATTATTAATTAATTCATTTAAAGTATTTATGTTTATAAAAACAATCTATTTAGTTATTTGTTATATCAACGTGACAGTGAAAGGCCAGAGAACTATCACGTAACTGGATAGTTGACCTTGGGCGGTACGTATATATGCTGATGAAGTAGATAAGCGAACAATTCAGAATAATTCATAAGAAACATTCAGAAACAGTCAGAGACATTCCGATCTATCCACATACATTTAGTTATATTAGATATCAGATCTAAAACTATGTTATACCAGTAACATGATAATCTTAAGTAACACATATGTAAAACTAGTGTAAATAGTTGAGTATACAATAAAGCTCATCCCAGTGAATACTGTAGTTTCCGTAAGTAGAGTATTCCAACAGGACCCGGGCTTCCACTAGTCCCTGTGGAACTCCGCATTACCGACATACAGTACAGGTTCACTCTAAGCTCCTCCTTGTGCAACGTAAGGTTAGGTTTATGGTGAGTGGGTTTATAAGGCCTTCTACTGCGACTCGCAAGAGTCTTGAAGCTCCCAAACGAGCAACCCCTGTATATACGATACACGTTTGTTTTAACGACCGTTTTTCGGTAAGTCTTTATCAGCGCTACATGAAAGTGCCGACGATGAGTGAACCTACTATGCATTGTCTATGTACGGTGGTAAAAATGATAAAGATGTGGGTATCATATAAAAATAAAAATTACTTTTCGACGCTTCTTCGTATTAGTCGATTTAAAAAAAAATGATAACGAAAACATAATGTAGGTATCACAACAACAACAAAACCCACAGCATCCATTCAGAATTATAAACTCGAATTAATTAGAGAGCAGACGAAGCATCATCCGTCAGTTAAATTGTTCCCGTTCCAGTTAAAACAAAACGCATTCTAACTGATATAAACGGTTTCAGCCCCCATAAAAAAGTTCATAAAATAAGCCGAGTCTCCGTTTAAGAGACGTCTCCGGAGACATCTAGCGGCAGAGCAGTTACCATGGCGATACGCGGAGACATTCGCTTGTTTTAATCAAGGCTGTCATGGCAACGGAGATCCCGCCATTGGACAATTCATTTTGTAATTACATTGACGACACCCAAGGCGGCCATTTTGAAATGAACACAGGCGTCCAGACCTAAATAAGATATGTTTTTACCGGAAATGAAGGGGAAACAGGAAGATGGGCGAGTGTACACGAGCTCCTAACTAATACAATTAAGGAGAGACAAGTGAAATTCAGCTATCGTAAGTCGTTCGCTTCGAAGAAGGATAGAAGGAGAGATGTTCGTCTCGCTTTTCTACCCCCTGGTCGCTCGCTGATGGAAAACCTCCTTTTGCTCCCAGGTTGATTAAAACAGATTGAATGTTTCAACTTTATGCGGTTACTTTATTATAGTTTCGAATACTTGGTAACTTTTCTTCTCGTAGATTTTCTCATTACACACTCACACAGAGAGTGGAGTTATTTTATTAAAGTTTACACCATATCGTGGAGATTTAATTTGAGTACATCCATTAACTTTCTTAATTAAAGGGATAAACTTAATATGTCAAATTGCCTACTCTTTAAACACATTTTTTTTAAATGTTATTGGTACAAATAGCTTTTACTAAATAAATTGTTGCAAAGGCGTATCCAGAGAAAGGGTAAGAGGAGGCAAAAAAAATTTTAATCTATCAAACAAAACATTTGGTGTTCCTCAAGCAACTCTTCGCAGGCATCTTTTAGGCACTAATAAAACTTTGGGAGACAAATTCAAAAGGTCTTGGTTGTGCCTGATGGTTGTGCTACCAATGAACGTCCATCGTATAGGTGTTTCTATTGAGGTATTTCTCCAGTGCCAAAAGGATGTTTTATTAGTGGCCAAGGGAAGGGTAAACCAAAAATTCGATAGAGCACAGAGCTTGTTGGTATTAACTTGTTCTCCTAATAAAATCTAAAAATGCGCGCAACAAATAAAGCCACCAAAAAATTATTTGAAGAAAATGATGTGGAAGAAGATTTTCCTAATAATTCTCATGACGATGAAGAGGACTGTGCTTGCATTTACTGTGACGCCCTTTTATTCAAGATCTAAGCCCGAAGAAGGCTGGTTGCAATGCTTACAATGTTCGCTTTGGGCTCACGCTCAGCAAAGGACTCCTCCCTGTGGGCATCCTTTTATTATCGATACCTCCATGGAATTTCCAAATAAGGTTGTCGTTGCTGTCCTGAAAAGCGTGTTTTTCATCCACCGACATGGTGTCAAAGGAGGTATGGTCGAACGCTCCTTCTATATCAAGAAATGTTCAGAGAGCTATTTCATGATTTCCTACGGCAGCCTCAATTTTCGACACCAATTGGTGTAAGGCTGTTTCACAGGATTTTCCTGATTGATAGGCATTTCCCATGATGTTTGTGGACAAACTGAAGTTATTTGAAAAGGCAGTTATCAATATAGCTCTCGACTATTCAAAGCTTCACCCCTCACTCTTCCCACAAAAGGTGGGGATACGCAGAAATTGCGCACCAGACAAGGATTTTATCTGCAAATTTCGCTTCATTGTCAGGGCAATCCTCTACGTTGTCCATATAAAATCCATCATTTCCCTTCATTTCAGAATTACTAAAAGTGAAATACTACATTAATGATTTCTTCATTGGCAAAGTGACATTGGCACTTAAGTCTCTTTCGATATTTTAGACCATTCCTCCTCAATACTCTTAGAAGATCTGTATTGACGAGCAAGTCTCCTCTTTGGCATTCCAACGTGGTTTTTTGCACGTGGTCTTCCCCTTTTTGGGAGATACAGACATGGGATTCCCAGCTCGCAGCTAGCTTTTATCGTTTTCTATTTTATAAACCTTGACTCCATTTTTTCTCTTCTTTGCTTTTCTCATATCAAAAATGGTCAAGAAATTACATTGTATTTAAATAAAAGATCAGACCAGAAAAAGTGACTCAAGCGGTGTATTTTCAAGACGATGGTCGTCCGGTTCTGATGCGAAACAAAGATTTCGAGAAACTGGTTCTTATCCAAGAAGACCTGGACAGGGAAGACGAAGAGTCACAGGAGCAGGTGAAGATTGATTTCTTCGTCTTCAGGTTTTAGCTAGAAGATTGGCAGATGTTCATGTTACAGTAGCTTCCCCATAGTAGGTTGGGAAAGCAGAATCTAACATCTCATATACCTATAGGTTCCCTATTAGATGCAGGTTATCGTCGTCTGCACCTGGAATTTGCTCAAACTCATGTATATTGGGACATGGACGAATAGAGATACGTTCTCTAAACGCACGAGTTTCTTTTCACACGATATTCACCTAACGGATGTAGAAGAGTGTGGATAGAAGGCCCGGAGAACGATACTCTCAATCTTCTTCAATTTCTTTGAAAGCCCGTACAGACCTCACTATACTTATTCCTTTTCTATTTACCAAATTGAACAAAATTTCTTGAAAATTTAGTTGTTAGTCGACTTTGTATCAGGAGAGCAGAAACTCGAAGAGGTGTACAACATATCAAGGGTGGCTACATTTTCTCGATTGACAAATTTTGTTACTTTTTACACCTCCTCGCATTTCTGCTATCCTGATATAAGTATAAACACCGAATTGAACAAAATTTCTTGAAAATTTTGTATCCTCTTTTGAAAACGAACTTTTGGTAGTCGACTTTGTATCGGGAGAGCAGAAACCCGGAGAGGTGTACAAATTATCAAGAGTGGCTACATTTCCTCGATTGGCAAATTTTGTTACTTTTTACACCTCCTTGCATTTCTGCTATCCTGATACAAGTGAAAAATCACCAAATTGAACCAAATTTTTTGAAAATGTAGTAGCCACTTTTGAAAACGAACTTTTGGTAGTCGACTTTGTATCAGGAGAGCAGAAACTCAAAGTGGTGTACAACATATCAAGGGTGGCTACATTTTCTCGATTGACAAATTTTGTTACTTTTTACACCTCCTTGCATTTCTGCTATCCTGATACGAGTGAAAAATCACCAAATTGAACAAAATTTCTTAAAAATGTAGTATCCACTTTTGAAAACGAACTTTTGGTAGTCGACTTTGTATCAGGGGAGCAGAAACTCGAAGAGGTGTACAAAATATCAAGAGTGGCTACATTTTCTCAATTGGCAAATTTTGTTACTTTTTACACTTCCTTGCATTTCTGCTATCCTGATACAAGTGAAAAATCCCCAAATTGAACAAAATTTCTTAAAAATGTAGTATCCACTTTTGAAAACGAACTTTTGGTAGTCGACCTTGTATCAGGGGAGCAGAAACTCGAAGAGGTGTACAAAATATCAAGAGTGGCTACATTTTCTCAATTGGCAAATTTTGTTACTTTTTACACTTCCTTCCATTTCTGCTATCCTGATAAAAGTGAAAAATCACCGAATTGAACAAAATTTCTTTAAAATTTTCTATCCTCTTTTGAAAACGAACTTTTGGTAGTCGACTTTGTATCAGGGGAGCAGAAACTCGAAGAGGTGTAGAAAATATCAAGAGTGGCTACATTTTCTCGATTGACAAATTTTGTTACTTTTCACACCTCCTTGCATTTCTGCTATCCTGATACAAGTGAAAAATCCCCAAATTGAACAAAATTTCTTAAAAATGTAGTATCCACTTTTGAAAACGAACTTTTGGTAGTCGACCTTGTATCAAGAGAGCAGAAACGCGAGGAGGTGTACAAAATATCAGGAGTAGCTAAATTTTCCCGATTGAAAAATTTGGTTTATTTTTATACCTCCTCGCGCTTCTGCTCTCCTGATACAATTGGAAAATCACCATATTCAACAAAATTTCTCAGAATCTCGATAACTTCTCTTGAAAACGAACTTTTGGAAGTCGACTTTGTATCAGGGGAGCAGAAACGCGAGGAGGTGTACAAAATATCAGAGGAAGCCAAATTTTCTCAATTGGCAAACACTTAGAATGCTTAGAAAAGATGGAGCTTAAAAATGTCGTACAAATAAACATTAATCAAATTTTTCCACAGGATATAAAGAAAGAAGTTAACCGCAAAATGCAATTTTTTGTGCTACCCTGTATATCACCTTATGCATTTGAACTTCTTGCAAAACCATTTGGAGCTCGATGTGAAATTTCTCCTTTTAAAAAGTAAAAGCAGCACCACTGTGTTAATTTAAATATACTTTATATCGTTTACAACTCAATAAATATTTTTTTATTATTAGTAAAACTTAAGGAGATATAAAAACTTTTTTACATCATTAGATTTTTGTTTACCCACCGTGATCTATTTTCGCGATAAGATCGAAATCAGTTCCGATTTATTTTCCATTCCAAGTGAATTTCGCCCTAACAGAGCGTCGCAGTCCCTTTGGGAGACATCAAAAGCTACAAATCAACCGGTGCAGCATCCGCAGAAGCTACGCAGCTACAGCTGTAGTTACACGACAAGGGCAAATAATTCGAATACTCACCATATTATCATCGTATCTGATCAAAGCGCATATGTGGTGGATTATATGGTTTTGGTTTTCCCTTTATCGTATTTTACGTGCCATACAAATCTTTCGGAGCCCTACAAGTGACAGTCATTTTAATAATAATTACTGAATAATTTCTTTGGATATTTTGAATACACTCAGAAACGGGATTTCTTTATTTTTTTTATGTATATTTTGTAATATTGGATACATTTCAGGGACTGCAGGACTTTGGCATTTAGAGCACTGTAGGAACGAATTTTAGAGACAGATATTTATACAAAGTGACCTCAAATATACCAAGTAAGTACAAATCTTTGTTATTTTAAATAGAACACCCAGTATATTATCAACCTTTCGGATTCTTCGTTGAATTTTAACGTAAAGCACGACCAAAGATTTAAGAAGGTCATAAAGCACTTGAGTTATCAGCAGGCGGTCGAGTCTACGCAGAATTGTACCTGCCCTAGCTATTAAATTTTGTTTTATTGGTAGGTATAATGATATTGGGTTAAGATAATTATGAAGAAAAATATAATTGAGAATTGTTCATGATATATCACAAAAACCGTTAATCTCATTAATACTGAAAGTCTGGTGGACAGGTAAGTGAATTTTATTATTTACACACATTTAAACTTATCCTTACCAAGGGGCTCTAAATCAACCTTGGGAGATTTTTTATTATCACACTTTTATTGATTATCTATATTTCGAACAATAGGTAATAATGAGGGTCGTCGGCTTATATTGACTTACGACCTTCTTAGATCTTTGGTCGTTCTTCAAGATTTTGTGAAATACCCCAAATGTATACGTTGCGACATATAAATTAATGAAAAATCGACAGGTTTTCGGCAATGAATGCGACTTTTCCAAAAATTAAGAATGAATTGCGTGGTCAAAGTTACCAGTCCCTAGAAGAACTGCTGTGGATAAGCACGGGCACATGTTCGAATAATAATAATGAAATTCATTTTGGAAAAATACCTTCTTAATTGACATTTTTTCGTATAAAACATTCTTACCCTTGCCCTTAAACAGTAACTGTTTACATATATACCAACCACATTACACAAAGTACTCGAATCTCGTTTAGTCCCCTATTTCATTTCACCGCTGCTAAAACGTAGCACAATTCGTCGACTGAGATACCCGAAAACAGCCCTTACATCTGTCATACCTAAGAGTTATTTTTCGATAATAAAAACGACCTTGGTTGTTATCTACCCGGCCTCTTCTATGAAAACTCGTTTACTTTCTGACTCCGGATATAAAGGTCCAGTAGAGAGGTTGTTTTTAGCGATGTTCATTTATTTGCCACTTCAGGCTTCCGCATTAACAAAAACAAGGTGATATAGAAAAAAAAAGGAAAAACTTACCATAAATGAAGTTGATTTTTTAAATGATAATTTTCCCCTATAGTGTACGTCTCTGTTTGCTGCATTTCGTACTAATGATTTAGCGATTTTATCGTCAAAATTTTAAAACGATATCTTTTTTTATTTCGCACCCAGCGACATATGTCACGTGTTCGGCATAATAATAACGCCCCGCATACATGATAGATATATCCAGGAATGAATAAAACCATTAATCACTAGAACTCTGACACTATCTACATATTTTACCATAGTTAAACTCTCCAGAGCTCCGTGCACGTTCAACTCAACATTTAGAGCAGCTTTCGGGATTGTTTAACAAAATTTTTAAAAAAAATATAAAACAACCACATGACTTATAACTTATAACACCCTCCGGTAATTAAGCGACACGAAAAAAATGGGATTATCATACGGAACAACTTCAAAGATGAAAAATAAGAAAACCGTAGCAATAAAAAGAAGAGGAATTACTTACCAGACAGGCAGAGCGGGATAAAAAAAGGAACAGATCCTGAACGATAAGGTTTTATAATTGGATTTTTATCTGGTTTATTTTTCAGCTATATTTTTTATTTTTACTTTATGACCTTTTGGTGGGTGAATAAGGATGTCTTTTTATGTTGGAGGTGAGGAAATATTGTTATTTTACAGGTAGGTACACTGGGAAAAAAACTTTCAGTCTCTGGAGAAGATGCCAACAGAATATACAATGTACAAAGACTGAATAAGACCTAATTAAGGCTGCAGAACCAGTCAGAAATGGTGTAATGAGCATGCCAATACAATATCTATGACAATATAAAGTGAAGCCTTATAGTCGGGTATCGCGGCGGTGCTGATCCCGTGTCGATGCGTTAAGTGAGCCCATACACAACCGACGGGGCTGTGACGATGCTTGTCAGGTGCTGTGCAGAGAACGAAAAGGGAAACAAGTCCCAGGAAATTTTCTCTTCCCGAAACTTGGATGAACGTCCCTTCATAAGAGACAACATTCTATCTTTGCATGCAATCTCTAGGTGCGATACAACCACTGCATTCTTCGGGAAAGGAAAAATCTCAATAGTGGAAACTTTATCAAAAAATGTATTGAACCCAGGTAACCATGAGCTCGAAGAGGCTATTAAAAGTTTTAAAAATCGGAACCTTTCTCACGAAACCCTATAATGCGTCAAAAATGTAAAAAAAGGTGAGCGGTCGTCGGACCACCGACAGGAGCTTGCTTCTTATGCACAATAGAATTACCATTTATGACCATTTTTCGAAAATTTTTAACATTTTTCAAAAAATTTTAACATTTTTCAAAAAATTTTAACATTTTTCAAAAATTCTGCCAATTTTTTCAAATTTTAACAATTATTGACCATTTTTGACAGTTATTGAGCAATTTTGACAGCTTTGACAATTATTCACCATTTTTGACAATTATTGACCATTTTTGAGCATTTTTGACATGTCCTGACAATTATTTACCGTTTTGACAATTTTTAACAATTATTGACCATTTTTTCAAAATTTTGACAATTTTTCGAAAGTTTTGACCATTTTTCAAAAAATTTGACAATTTTTGACAACTATTCACCATTTTTTCAAAATTTTTGAGCAGTTTTGACAGTTTTGACAAGTATTGATCATTTTTGAGCATTTTTGATAGGTTATGACAATTATTGACAGTTTTTATAATTATTGACCATTTTTTCAAAAGTTTGACAGTTTTTGACCATTTTTCAAAATTTTAACAATTATTGACCATTTCTGACAGTTTTTCAAAAATTTTGACCATTTTTCAAAACATTTAACAATTTTCAACAATTATTGACAGGTTTTTATAATTATTGAATATTCTTGACAACTTTCAAAATTTTTGACAATTGTTGACTATTTCTGACCATTTTTTTAAATATTTATCAATTTTTGACAATTTTGACAATTTTTGACGATTTTTTGCAGTTTTTGAAAATTTTTGACAGATTCTGACAATTATTGACCACTTTTGACAATTTTTCAAAAATTTTTAACAATTATTGACCATTTTTGACAGTCTTTTATAATTATGGATAATTTTTTCAAAATTTTGACCATTTTTCAACATTTTTCAAAATTTTAACGCAGGCAGGATTTTTGTGCCTACTTTTTATCCTTCATTTACTAGACTAATTTGTAAAAGCACATCCAACTAGAAAAATTTCCCGATTACAATT
Organism: Lochmaea crataegi; assembly: GCA_947563755.1. Taxonomy (NCBI): domain Eukaryota; kingdom Metazoa; phylum Arthropoda; class Insecta; order Coleoptera; family Chrysomelidae; genus Lochmaea; species Lochmaea crataegi. The sequence continues at coordinate 37,014,673 of OX387432.1, read as the reverse complement.
TGGACAACTGTTGTCGAAGGCAACGACAGTTGATAATGCCGTGTCGGCATTTAAATCAACAGGAATTTGTCCTTTTAATCCTGAGGCTAACCAGACTATGCCTACTTGGGGTCCGAAGAAGAAGAATTAAATAATACAAGTAAGTCGAAATTTATATACCTAAACTTATTTTCTTTTTACCTTTCGGAAACTGACCATACAAACCAATCCTACCAAGACTCCTCAAACAGAAAACCAGGAAACTGCTTCTACGTCAGCATCAAGTTTCAACAGTATTGGATTAGAACCTACCGATCAAGACACTCCCGCGAAACTGCTGGACAAATTTTCTCATGTACCAAGCATCAGCAGACATTCAAAAAGTAAGAAAAATGGCAAAACAAGTAGCTGCTATATTGACATCTTCAGACCACATCGAAAAAAAAAAATCTGCTATGGCACGTAAGTAAGAAGAAGAACAGAAAAAATGAATGAAGCGAAAGACCTTAATGATTAAAAAAAACAAAGAGAGAAAAAAGTAGAATCATCAAAGGATGATTATGTTGATGATGTTGATGATGTTGATGATGTTGATGATGTTGATGATGTTGATGATGTTGATGATGTTGATGATGTTGATGATGTTGATGATGTTGATGATGTTGATGATGTTGATGATGTTGATGATGTTGATGATGTTGATGATGTTGATGATGTTGATGATGTTGATGATGTTGATGATGTTGATGATGTTGATGATGTTGATGATGTTGATGATGTTGATGATGTTGATGATGTTGATGATGTTGATGATGTTGATGATGTTGATGATGTTGATGATGTTGATGATGTTGATGATGTTGATGATGTTGATGATGTTGATGATGTTGATGATGTTGATGATGTTGATGATGTTGATGATGATGATGATGATGATGATAATGATGATTTTTCGATTAGGTACAGTCTGAAACTTTGGCGTTAACTAAAAATGACAGTTAATTTGGACATTTGATATTTGTTGACAGGCCCATGTATATATTTATGATCTGCTTCATTATAAAACATTTAAATCCGTTTAAAAAAATATTCCCGAGAGCATCTGAGAAATAAATAATATCTAGTGGGTGAATTAAAATTTCAATAAAAGCCAAGAATTTCTTAGGGTGTCGTAAAGAGTCCATAACTATCGTTTTCAGTGGTTGATCCTGGGTAGTATAAAGTGACAATTAAAGAAAAATTTACGATCTTTTTTACATAAATATCAATGTTCCGCCGTCCAATAACTACTGGCAATATTAACTTGTCACTTCACCGGGATAATCTGAATTGAATATAAAATTTATAGTTTAAATATTTGTCCCTGTCTTGCTCGGGGATTTAATACAGGCGCGTACTAACAATTTTATTCAGGAGTAGTTGTCGTATCAGGCGGAAAGTTATTATAGACAGGTCCTGGACTGGACTGAACCATAATATAGTAACTCTTAAGTGGGTCCAGGGGCACTAGCAAAGCTAGGGAAGAGGAGGAAACAGCCTCTCACATTATCCTGGAATGTGAAGCACTGGCTCCTTGGAGATATAGACTCCTAGGACTAGAGTATCCAAGGGAGGATTTCTCCAAGAAGGACCTAGTGAAAAGACTGTTGAGCCTAAAGGCTGAGGTGCTGAAGTCTTTAAGCCTCTAACTGGTGGTGCCGAACCAATCAATCAATCAATATGTCTTCTTAACGATTAACGCATTTTAAACTTCTTCTTCCACTAACTCGTACTTCTTGTTGTTCAATTTTCACCGATCAATCAAATTCACTGAAATTCTTCTTCTTCATTAACATAAAAAGCTTTTTTTTAACAATTTGTTCCTAAGTACGGTACTGTTACTGTTTAATGATATGCCATTTACTTCTGGTGCTCGATAGTGTCGTCTTGTAGCAGCTACTCGACTTAACAATAATTATAAATCGTTATTCATTGATGGTTAATTGATTGGGAAAGATTATTTATGGCAAGTTGTCAACGGAAATTCAGATGTAATTAAAAAAAATTGTGCGAGGACTGGGGGACTGTTATATATCATAAGACAATTAAAAATGTTTATCAAAGGATGTTATTATTGAATATTTTACTTTTTTTCTTTTTGTTTTAACTTTTACTTCTGCAAAACTTGATCTACTGAAAAAGTATTATTATTTTTAATTCTGGAAAATATGATCTGTGTTAACCAAGAAAATATAAGGTTATTATTTTGAAGAAATTGACAGATTATACTTTTATACAAAGGGCAACGTCGGATTTTTCGTGACATTCATCCGCCTTTATGAAAAAGTTGTAGATTTTCTCAAGATCTACAACTTTTATAATCAACTTTTTATTCTAGGAATTCGACTTTGGCCGGAAATCGCAATAATGTGTTTTTCCACCCCCCAAAAAAAGTGTGTTTTACCGAAAAAACGGTATAACTCAAAAAAATTCCAATATTTTAATTTGAAATTTTTTTTCATGGTTTGTGACTATCAAAGCTACCTTCTACTAAATTTTCATCAAAATCGAACATTTTTTAACGAAATCAAAAATAAAAAACGAAAAATGCAGTTTTTTGCGTTTTTCGAGCTAATTTTGAGGTTATGTGGAAAAGTCACTAATGTAAAAGTTGTAGATTTTCCCAAGATGTACAACTTTTATAATCAACTTTTTATGCTAGGATCTTAACTTTGGCCGGAAATCGCAATAATGTGTTTTTCCACCCACAAAAAAAGTGTGTTTTACCGAAAAAACGTTATAACTCGAAAAAATTCCAATATTTCGATTTGAAATTTTTTTTCATGGTTTGTGACTACCAAAGCTTCCTTCTACTAAATTTTCATCAAAATCGAACATTTTTTAGGGAAACTAATAATAAAAAACGAAAAATGCAGTTTTTTGCGTTTTTCGAGCTAATTTTGAGGTTATGTGGAAAAGTCACTGATGTAAAAGTTGTAGATTTTCTCAAGATCTACAACTTTTATAATCACTTTTTTATTCTAGGAACTCAACTTTGGCCGGAAATCGCAATAATATCTTTTTCCACCCCCCCAAAAAGGTGTTTTACCGAAAAAACGTCATAACTCAAAAAATTCCAATATTTCAATTTGAAATTTTTTTCATGGTTTGTGACTACCAAAACTACCTTCTACTAAATTTTCATCAAAATCGAACATTTTTTAACGAAACCAAAAATAAAAAACGGAAAATGCAGTTTTTTGCGTTTTTCGAGCTAATTTTGAGGTTATGTGGAAAACTCACTAACCTAAAAGTTGTAGATTTTCCCAAGATCTACAACTCTTGTAATCAACTTTTTATGCTAGGAACTCAACTTTGGACGGAAATCGCAATAATGTCTTTTTCCACACCCCAAAAAGGTGTTTTTACGGAAAAAACGTCAAAATTGGCAAAATCTCGGATCGTTAACGTATCGATACTTCGAGTATCGATAAATTAATATTCGATATTCTACTGTATCGATACTTTACGTTCCGATCCGTATCGATACCTAATATCGATACTTTCTAGTGTATCGCGCAACCCTAGTTCCACACCTAAAAATTTTGCAATACACTCTATACTACTCACCCTTGTTTTAACTTTTATTGTTTAACATACGAAAAAAACGAAGTGACGCTAATAAAACCGTAGGATGAAGCGGCGCATTTTTTTTAACGTTGTGCTTTTTATTTCATATTTTAGTGGCTTCGGTTCATTTGTTAGAGCGAAATAAACTTTGACAGTGTTGATGACAAGCTCGTTTCGCTGTTAGAAGTGAATAAATTCACCTAAAGACATGAATCAAGAAGCAAAATTGTTATACCGGATGAATTTTGTGATGACATTATTGCACAGGGAGCTTTTTTAAATTTACTATGAAGCAAACTTTTGATTAACCCTGTATAAACTATAGCGGTATTATTCGCGACAAAGTGAAAAAAAGACGCTTTAAGTAGTCAGCCATTTTCAATCCATATCAACATTAAAATTAAATCGAATTCAAAAATATAATAACCGTAAACCAAAATTGCCACAATTTCTATTTTGTCGAATGTTATTGTTTGATAAACCATAACTACGGACCCTGAAATTAAAATTATTATTATATGTATTCGATTTTTGGGGTGCGAGGCCGACAGCCCTTAACTCCGACTCCCTAGAGAAAAATGATGTCATCCGGTGGCTCCTTTGTCCTTTTAATGTTGTCATTGAAATGGGGTTTATTCGCAGATTACATCTAACAATGTTATCTCGATTCTTTCTAGGCGATTATTGTTGAAACATTATGCTTCTAAGGTCCAATAACACTTCCCAACTGATCCGGGTTATACACTTAAAGCACTGCTTAAAAAAACTACAAAATACAGAAATATTATAATCCCAAATATATCTTTTTAATATCAACATCTTCTGAAATATTTCACTCGGCTCAAACTCCTTATGACCTTTATCATAAAATTATTAACTGCACTTGAACCGCCAAATTTACATAGTCATGAAATAACTGTTACACCTCTAAATTCCTAAATTTTGTTCGTGACAGTTGTTGACATATGTCATATCAACAGAACAGAACAGAACAAATTATTAGTTCTGTGACTTGAGCCATAGAAATAGATGGTAAATAAAATGAACTATCCTCGTGACATGTGTCATATCAACGGTGTGAGTTTTTGTTGAAACCACAGAACTAATTAATAGTTCTGTGGTTAGGGCCATAGAAATAGATGGTGGATAAAATGAACAATCCTCGTGAAATGTGTCATATCAACAGTGTGTGGTTTTATTAAAACCACAGAACTAGTTAATAGTTCTGTGATTAAAACTATAGAATTAGATGATAAATAAAATGAACAATCCTCGTGACATGTGTCATATCAACGGTGTGTGCTTTTGTTGAAACCACAGAACTAATTGATAGTTCTGTGGTTAGAGTCATAGAAATAGATGAATATTTCAAATTATTTATGTTACATTCCAATCACTTTCAAGTTTTAATAAAATTCATGCATTGTATTTTATTAGATTTTTATTTTCTTTTATTGGAACATCCCTGTATTATATTTCTTGGGTGACTAACTGAGAAAACATGAAAAATTGAAGATGGGCCATAGCAAATATTTATTGTCCTTTATAAGTACGGGAAATTGAGTGATGAAGACGTTAAATGCCATTTCCGGTTCGGTATTTATGACACTTTTAGAGCCACTTTAGTATATCGTCTTTCAAATACGCTTTCAGCGCTCTCAAAAATTATATTTCCTTTTATGAAGAGAATCTTTCAAACATTGATTTCTTTTAATAACAATTCTGAATAATGCAGCACACCACATACGTGTCTGAAACTGATTATTCGCCTGTTCTGACCTAGTAAGTAACAGGAATTTTGGCGATGGCTCTTTGATTAACCATTATCGACACTACTTTTTCATCCAACTACTGTCTTTTATCTTTTGCAGCGTTTTCCCTGTACCCCATAAAGGTTCTGGATCAATGGGGACACTTCTCTGGCTAGTGAGTCTACCTCTTAATTGCCCTTGTAATCAAACTATTTTGACTCCCAAACTCTTGTAGAGTTCCTAAGCAGTCCCAAACGAGTTTGGGATTTATCTGGATGGAGCTGATTGGTTGTAGGAGTACATAGTAATGGTCTTTTTCTTAAACGCTTGTCTCAATAGCTCTCCTAAGCTCTGCCTAAGCACAGTGAGATCTTGTTTGTTCCTTATTTTGTGAGTTTGGCAGGCCATTTCTCCATCAACTAGAGTTCTTTTCCTCCTGTTCCTCTCTACCTGCTTTTCTTGAAAAGCATCTCGTCCAAAGGCATTTCCAGTATGGGGTCAATTTACAACTGATTGTATAGCTCATTATCCATC